>JAWWLV010000021.1:18882488-18966269 GCA_035041135.1 Platyrinchus mystaceus | reverse complement strand
GGGAGGCCCTGGCACAGGTTGCCCAGAGAAGCTGTGGCTGCCCCTGGATCCCTGGAAGTGTCCAAGGCCAGACTGGATGGGGCTTGGTGCAACATGGGATAGTGGAAGGTGTCCCTGTTCCTGGCAGGAGATGGGCTTTAAGATCCCTTCATCCCAAACCATTCCATGACTCCACAATTTTAGTTAAAACAAGACTTCTGTTTGTTTATTCTCCTACCTGGAGTTCTTTGCCTATAGGGGCAACATTATCATCCAAAAATTAACTTGCATTTGAAGCTGTTGCAATGAAATACAACTGGCCACCAAATGAAACAAAATGCAAAAATATTAAGGGAGAAAACAGCAAGCTCAGATTTAGATTTATCCTCCTCCTTCCATGTATTTAACCTACATTCTTCAGGCAGGAAGAGGCCGGATAACAAACTGATGGTCTTTTTTTTGTGAATCACCTCCATTCTGGACTTTTTTTCTCTTAGCCTTCTCATAACCTTGCAATCCAATAATGATAAAATTCCAGAGATATTACAGAGATGAGCAGAGCATTTAATTGAAGTGTAGTGCTACAGATATGACATTTCGACTCAGGCCTGGACTTGGCTGGACAAATTCTCTAATACAATAAAAATAGCCTTTTCTTTCCCACATTTTACTATCTGTCTTTGTTTATTCAACCATTCAGCAAACCCAGCTGGATCACAGGCATTGTCATCAAAGAAACATTCTAGGTCAGCCAGAAGTGGATGCCAATTGTCTAAAAATAAATAGAGGCTTTGTCACTGGAGTATAATTTTAAGGCCCCTGTAATGAATAATGGAATAGAAAATCTTTCCAAACAAGTGGGATACACTGATTTCAAGCAGAAAGATTTCACAGTTGTTTTAAGCTCCAGATAACCTAATTTTTAGTTGATTTCAATAAAAATGATACACAGAGGAGCTTGTTAAAAGGTTTGGTATTGTTTTAAATACTTAAAGAGCTGCAGAATACCCTGGAAGATGAGCCCAGCATTTACCTGTCACACAGACATGGAGCTGAAATGCTGTGGGGAACCAATTTCCTACAGGTCACCAAGTGGCAGAACTGGGATCAGATTTCACACTTCCCAGCTCTTATCCCTGATATAATGCACAAATTATTTCCTCTAAGCTAAAAGAAGAGACAAGATAAGCCCACATGGCTTTATCAGCTCAGCCTAATTGCTAAAGATCTTAAAGGAGCTGAACAAGGAGCAGAGCACCTCCAGAAGTCCAAGATGTTGTAACAACCACAGCGTGGCCCTGGAAATATATTGATTTAAAGAAAATACTTAGCTAAATTCCTTCCCAAAAGTTTTTAAAAGCTACTTCCTCGATGGATAAATAGCAATGTTTTCCAGCTGACATTAAGCCAAGACTCATCAGCAAAGCCGGGATTTTGTCTCGAGTGCCTGAGGAGTAAAAGATCGTGTGGAAACTCATTGTAAACCTTGAAATCAAAGGGAATTTTTGCTCTAATTTCTTTGGTCTTTGCTAAATGGAATATTTTCCAATTTTTTCTACCCAGCTTGAGGTGCCCTAAAAACAGGGTGGTGAAGGGAAGATTGAAAAAAAACACCCAAAAAGAAGTGGCACTGATATGAACAATCTCCTGAATATTTACTGTCGGTGTGTCAAAGCACCAAAGTTCGAAGCAGAATCACAGAATCCTTAAGGTTGGAAAGGACTTCCAAGATCGAGTCCAACCATCCCCCAGCACTGCCAAGGCCACCACTGACCCATGTCCCCAAGTGCCACATCCACAAGGCTTTTAAATCCCTCCAGGGATGGGGACTCCACCACTGCCCTGGGCAGCTGTGCCAGGGCTGGACAACCCTTTCCATGAGGAAATTTTCCTTAGTATTTAATCTAAACCTCTCTTCCTCCCCTCATCCTGTCCAAGGAACCAGTCCTGTCCAAGTGCCAAGGAAGGCCAAAGATTTAGGGTGAAGCAGCATCAGGATCACTTCCACTGAGTTAGAAATGTTATCATTTCAATTCTTTTTAAAAATACTGGGTTTGCCCCCAATTCCTTCAATTTGCTGGAATGAATCTCACCTGGCAAAATGAATTCAAGAATGAAGAAACACCACAAGCATTTTTAAGATTAGAATTTCAGACACCTTAAGCTACACTCGAGGTACCTCTTTGTTTTCTCCTGTCCCCTCAGAGGGGAGGAGGAAGAGGAGGGGAACCTTCCACCTCCAGCTGTGCCAGGAGGGCAGAACAATGCCAGGACAGGCTGCACATTGTAAGGGTTCATGTTTTGTACATAAACTTTTGGACCAACTGAGTTTTTACAACAATAAAATACTACATATTAAGGAGCTTCCCAATGCAGGAATAGCCTCAGATTTTTTGTGAACAGTTTTAGTGGCTTTACTCCCTCAGACCATTAGTGAAGGGACTTTATTCCTACAGTTCCACTTCACAGTGGCAACAAAGGAGCTGAAAAGTAGCAATTTTGGCTTCTTGTCCAACACTCAATGGATTATATGGCATTAAGGAATGGCCTCCATCCCCAAGAACCATAAATTCAAGTCCTAAAACAACAAAGTCTGTCAATATTTCTTTTACAAATCAGTCACTACACTGATCTTCACTGAACTCGTCGTGTTTTTCGCTTTTTCAGTATTTTGAAATCAGGATAAAAAGTCCAAAGAATGACACAGTAACTGAGTAAGACTCAAGGGAATATAATCCACTGCTTCATGTAAAACCAGGGAATTACTGAACTCACTGCTGGCCTTCTGGCATTGCCTCTGTGAGATATAAACCCTCTTATGCTTTTAACTTCTGATGTTGCTGTAAAATATTTTAGAAACTATCTTATATCTCTTCAGAAGAAAATCCAATCCTCCATAAGCTGCAGAAATCATTTAAAATCTAAAGTAAACTATCCAAACACAAATAATTTTCTTTTCTAATTGGCCAGAACTTCACTGCTCCTTTAAAACAACCCCTCCAGTGCTCTAATTCCACAAGTGTTACAACTCAAAAGTTTCTAAGGTTTCTCAAAGCGCACATGAAAAAATAGTAAGGAAAAAAAATCCCTTTCAACGAGTTAAAAAAAGGGAAGAAAGGGTTTAGCACGTTTTTCTCATCAGGTTGGAGTTTTCTATTAAAGTTATTCCAAGAGAGACATGATTCACACTCCCCAAGTTGAAATGCTGAGAAATTTGTGGTATCTTCCATCCTCACCCTGCCCGCTCCAATGAGCCTGGAGCAATGGGAATTGGAAGCCACAGGATTGACAGGAACGTGGAGCCAGTGCTTCCCAGCCTCCCTGAGAGAACATGTCGGATCCTTGTGACCACAAACTCGCCTTTGTTTACTCTGTTGTGAAATACTTCATATTCTGATCAGTGCTGGGGCTGAAAGAGGCCTAATGAATAAAATGTGCTCCAGAGATAATCCACAGGCTGTCGTGAAGGCAATTCCCTGTAAACACTGATACACAAACCCTGCCCTGAAGATCCAGGAGATAAAGGCTGGCCCAAGTTCCTCAGAGAACAACCTCACAGTGTTAATTGACACAAAACAAGGGAAAACATTTATCAACACATTTATCTCTTCTGAAGGAAGAAATGGAAGTGCAAGGACTCAATAAACATCATTTTCTCCTCCTGAGAAGACACAGGCAGGCAGCACTCAAAAAGGTGGCAAGATAACACAGGTTGTTCTGCACAGCTGGAAGACTTTATTCCTCCTAAATTAAAAGAGGAAAATGTAAGGAGCTGGACAATCTGGCCCTATGTGATGGCTTTGTGCTCCCCCAGTGCTGACACACTTTGCTGGGCCTTCCTTCCCCACTGGCTCCGTGCACACCACCTTGCCCAGGCTCCAGCTGTTCCAAGGCCTTGACATCACATCCCCCTTCCAAGTGAGAATTTAGAAACACATTAAAAAGAAACACATTCATGCCCAACATTAACATAAAATGAAATATTTCCAGTCAAACCTGTGGTTGTTGTTATGTATTTCCCACTCAGGAAAACAGCCGGTGCCACAGCTGGAACCTTCTGGGCTCCCTTGTACTGCTGAGCTACTGGGGATTATCTCTGCTTCCCTGCCTTGGAATTCTCACCTCATCCTACACCCCTGCCTGTTTGAAATGATTTCTGGCAAAATCACCTTCTTTCCTCTTGGAATTCGTGCTTTTATCACCCACTACTGTATATGGTGCCTTGCTGGGCTGCGTCTCACACACAGCAACGGGACAAGTCCATGAGACATCCCTGCTCCTTGTAATCTTTTCCCACTGCAGACCCACATGGTGTCTTTTCCATAAGATAAAACCAAAACCACCATCAGTATGTTGGTCTCCTCAGATCTTTGAGTCCATGTCTGTCAGACACCACTTTCTATGCCTCGGAGACATGCTTGTTTTCACTCTTCCCTTGGACAGGGGGTCATTAAAAGGTGTCACTTGATGCTTCATTGCTGCTATTCTGCAAGTTAACAGTACGCAGGACAAGGGTTTGCATGGGGCTGAGGCTACGGGAAAATTCTGGATTACAAAAGATTTAACAATCTCAGTGTATCCTTTCAAACACTTGTTCTGAACAATAAACTTAGAATTTTTGACAAGGGCATGGAGTGATAAAACAAGGGGGCTTCCCACTGCCAGAGGGCAGCTAGGTGGGATATTGGGAAGGAATTTTTCCCTGTGAGGGTGGTGAGGCCCTGGCACAGGTTGCCCAGAGAAACTGTGGCAGCCCCATCCCTGGAAGTGTCCAAGACCAGGTTGGAGCAACCTAGTCCAGTGGAAGGTGTCCCTGCCCGTGGCAGGGGGTGAAACAAGATGATCTTTAAATTCCCTTCCAACCCCAACCATTCCTTGAAAACCCTAGTTTTCTACCTCAAATAAAATCTCCTCGAGCCATTACCAGGCCTACTGAACTCACTGGAGATCAGCTGCCTCCTGCTGTAATGGTTTGGAGTATTTTCTGCATGATGCCAAGCTCTGTGGTAGCTCTGGCAGCTCCAGCCATGCTGGGTCTGGATCTGGCCAGGCTTTGCTTGTGTGTAGTTGGTTTTGATCAGGTTGACATGTACTAAATTTAACTCTGGTCTTTGTTCCACTGTGCTTTTGGCAAAAGCTCGAGAAACAACGTCTACAAACATAAAATGTCTCACAGTTGTGTGTTCCATTGGCTGATCATATATCTGCAGTCAAAACACAACCCTTCTCCCATGGTGGGAGATCACCCATTTGCTCTATTTGGCAATACCAGCATGGCTGAGGCTCAGCTGGACTCTCCCAAGGGATCATGGAAACCTTTCCCACAGCTGCATCAGAGCCAAACCTCCTCCTCCTTTTCACTGGACCAGTGCATAATTATTTTATAACAACCCCACATCCCAGTCCCTGAGCTCTGGCTCCTGATTACACACAGGGAAAATGTAAAAAATCAGGAAGTTGAAGCCACTCCTGTCCTGTCACAGTCCTTGGGGCTCCTGTGCTCCTTTGGTTCTTTGGGGTTTGGGTTGAATGGTGCAGAATTTTGGATTTATAACTATTCCACAAGTTATCTTTATCCATCAGCATTCCTTGGCTGCTGATTCAGACAGTTCCTCACTTAGGAATCTCTTCTGCATCTCTCCCTAGCGTGTCTAGGACAGTACAGGAGTCGTAGCTACACCTTCAACGTGACCTTTTTGCATACTCTGATGAGCTTCTCCACATGGGTTACAAACCCATTGCATGGATTTGATGCTCTACATTTCTTGTCTCTTTTTTTAAACTTTAAACTCAGCCTCAACACCTCTTTTGAAAGACATGGAAGGGCAGTGCTCCTTCCTTCCTCACTCTTCCCTGTGCCCCAGGCTCACCCACCTCCAGACACCACCTTTCCTTCTGCTTCCAGACCTCCCCAGTGCACAAACTGACCCACAACCTTGGCTTTAAACCCCACACCAGCTCCTGTCTCCTCCATGGGGCCCTTCTCCAGTGCACCACAACTCCAGAATGTTATTTCTTGCCGTTCCTCCCAGCTGAGAACACATCCAAATATAGTGACAGAGCTGCTGAGGCTCAAAAGAGATTTTTCTAGCACAGAATACAGACAACAAACATGCATCCAGTCAATAAATCCTTCTGGCAGGGAAAACTGTCCCCCTGGGCTGTCCTTTGGCCATCACTGCTCTGTGTGAGCAAAACCAGGCTGTAACATTCAACAGAGCGTCTCTGGGGTTCAACTGAACTCAAATGATAATCTGAGAAAACTGTCTCTCTTAAAGAGATTAAAACACAAATGAAAAGATAATTATGTTTTTTAGGGGCTGTTGTTATGACCCTCCTGTCCTGGGGAGGAGGCAAAGCTGCTGGATTCACCAAAATGAAATATTTAACAAATGGGTTTCTGCTCTCCAGCCCCCTGAGCCACACGTTTTGTGGCTCCAGGTCTCTTCTCCTGTAGTATATTTTTCCTTATGTCCAGCAGCTTTCCAGTGCCTAAAAGGGCTCCAAGAGAGCCTGGAGGGACAGGACAAGGGGGAATGGTTTCCCAGTGACAGAAGGCAGTTAGGTGGGATATTGGGAAGGAATTCTTCCCTGTGAGGGAGGTGAGGCCCTGGCACAGGTTGCCCAGAGAAGCTGTGGCTGCTCCATCCCTGGAAGCGTCCAAGGCCAAGTTGGACAGGGCTTAGAGCAACCTGAACTAGAGGAAGATGCCGGGGTTGGAACTGTATGAGTTTTAAGGACCATCCCAACCCAAACCATTCCATGATTCTTTGCCCACAGCAGCAGAGCTGCAGCTGCAGCTTTTACCCCAAACCAAGTGCCTTGTTTTGCTGGACAAATTCTCCTACTTTGAACAACATTTTGCTTCTGAGGCTCCTTCATCTGATCATTATCACTGATCTCTTATCGTAGGGACAATAAAAAATCCTTTATAATGGAAAAAAGTGGTTCTTGAAGCTTTGATCAGTCACTGGGTTTTCTATGATTTCACCCACTTTTAGTACCTTTTGTCTTAAAAGCTAAAACTGCACCTCTCCCCTGTGTTTCAAATCCTACTGGAACGCAGCTCTGCTCCCATTCCTCTGATCCGATTTCCCACTTACCTTTGTCTTTCAGAGTTAAAAGAAAATTAAGTGTCTCAAGTGTGTCCAAAGCAGCTATTCCTGCCCGGCTCTATTCCTTTGTGTTGGGCTCAGGCCATTTTTGTTTAAACTTCCCTGTCCACCTCCGAGATTACATCCAATGCATGTTTAACATCCTCTGCTCTCCCACTGAGGATATTTTCTGTTTTCCTTTCATGCCTTGTACCACATGGAATTCAGCCATGGCAGCAGAGTCTTGAAAAATCCCATGTGCACATTTGTGTTGCTTCTCTTAAAAATTCTATTTCCTGCTCCAAGTTGGTTTTACAATAAAACCAATATAACCTTCGATACGTGTATTTTGTCTCAAAAATTCAGCTTTTAAGCTGAATTATTGCACCTTGCTGGTCAGGGGCACAATTCAGATTTTTCCTGAAATAAGGATTTGGGACCTCTCATGTTGCTACCAAGTGGAGGATGGATTGATTATATAACAGGACAGGATTGATTTATAATGAAAAATATGATATTGAAGTGGTCTCAAACAGCTCAGTTGAAACACCACTAACACGAGAATATGAAACCACCATGAGGAAAACGAGAAGGAAAAATCCCAGTGGTACCTTTGTATTTTCTAATCTCGATTACCACTCACTCCAACACTGATTTTTACATGAAGTCATAATTTGAGATCACATTTATGGTGTTGTGCCAGACCCTTTGTGCTCCAGCTGCTCCGGCATAAAGGGTTTTACCTGGAATCCCCACGGGACTGAGTTGCCCAAATCCCTCTGAATTTGAGAAAGGCTTTGAGGCCTTTGAAAACCATTCCCCAAAAGTGGCACCAGCATATTCCAGAGGCATTAACACAGTTTATCCATGAAGTCTGAGCTAAAAGCACGATCTAGGGGAAATGTGAGGCCAGGCAGGAGCCTTTGATGGGGTATGAGAACACAGACCAGGGAAACCAAAGCGCAGCCAAAATATAAAGATTTTTAAGGAGCCAAACTTTTCCTGGAGCAACGCAAGAAAAAAGACGCCAAAAACTCTCCTGAGGGAGGAACAAGCCCCTGATTAAATGTATGGATGACTACTGTAAATAAAATATAGGAGAGTAGAGAAAGTGTAGTTTTTGACCTAAAAAGAGCAGCTCAGAAAGGCTTCAAAGGACAGAAATGCAAGTTTTATTTAAGCTGAATCTCCAGACAGTTCTATACAATCCTGAGAACAGAAGATTCATTTTTGACTTGGTTTTCCACAGGTAAAACAACCCCAGCACGAAAATAATTCTACAACAACTTTAACATTTCCAGCTCACACCGAATAAAATATTGGAGTCTCAGAAAGTCTGTGCAAAAACTGAGCTGGGTTCTGTCAAGCCTGAAAAAACTCTGTGAACTCTCCAAAACAAAGGCTCCTGCTACCTGTCAGCACTGATCCCAAAGCACAGAAAGAAGGCCTGGGCGTCTTCTCCTCTAAAAGAGTCATCCGGGGCTTCCATTTCAGTGAGTTCCCTCTTCAACTCTTATATAATTTTTGAGGCATCAGACCTTAAAAGATATGTTATAACTATTCCATGATATAAAACAGAGATTTTATGTGAAATGTTGCCTCGTGTCCGTCAATATATATGAGGGTGAAGGAAATAATTAACACTGAAAAGTCTCAGCAATGAAGAGAAGGGCAAACAACAGGAACAAACCCATCTGTGCTGCAAACTTCTACATGAGGACAAACTGCTTTGGGATTCAGATACCAGAATTCTCTTATATCCACATATATATATATATGTAAATAAGTGAATATATAAAATATAAATATATGTTATATATTTATCATTTTAGATATATATATATATAAAAAATATACATATATTTAAGTGTTACATAGTTCCTCTGTATTTTCTAATGGAGGGAGCCCAATTTCCTTTGAGAGCTGGTTTGAACCACGATGCAGGAAGCACAGTCCACGTGTTTCCAAAATATCCCAGGCAGGATTATCTCCCTTGCCTTGGGATGCTCCAGAGTCCCACCCTGTGTTAACCTCCAGCCCTTGTTTTATGAGTGGATTGTAAAACTTTGCTCCCTGAAACAAAATGTTTCCTTCACAGTCTTTGAGAAAACCCAGAGCTCCTTGGAATTGTTCTTTTCATTCCTTGCAATATTGATTGGAAAAAATAATGGGAAGGGTTCCTTCCAGTTTTTCCCTTCTCCTCTTATCTACGGACTGACATCTTTGCACTGTCCAGAATTGCAGAGATGAAGAAAAAATTTGAATTTTAAAGCAATTTTCTCTCAGAACAGATCCAAAAATGCCACGTGAGAGCCCACCTGCACCCCACCCACTCTTAATTCCATGGCAATAAGGAGCACATATGTCAGGAAAATTGAACACAGAAAACTTTCTGCCTGTCCTGGATCATTCCTTCCAGTGGGATGTTCTGGACAGATAATGTCAGATCCACCATAAAAATTAATGGACCATAAAACCAAACATATCAGTCTCCCAGGCAGCTGCTCCCTCAGTATGTACAAGTTTATTCTCTTCAAAAAAATGATTCTAAAGCAGACTGGATTTAATTTTAAATTATTTTTAACACTGAAAATAATAGTTTCATAATAATAATTTTTAAATTATCTTTAATTACTTAATTAAAACTTGATTTAAATTTAAATAAATTTAATTTTTAAGAAATAATTTTTATTTTTTCCCCTCACAGAAACATTTCACTTTGATATAATTAGGGTTGAATGCTGTAAAATGAAGTATTTTGTAAATGTGTGGTTTTACTGCCATATTTCCCTTCTTTTACTGCTTATGAGGAGTAAAATGCCCAGAAAAGCAGTGGATGCCCCATTCCTGGAAGTGTTCAACCCAAACCATTCCATGATTCCATGATATTGCAGTTTTTTACTGCAAGAACTTCCCAAATCAGGAAAAAAAAAAGAAGTCTGGGAAATTTTTTTATCCTTTGATTTTTGCATTTGGTCGGGTTGAAAGCAACTCAAGGGTTTATATTTCATTCATTTTGCACCAATTTAATAATTACAGGCCAAAGGCAAACAGATGACAAAGCAAGTTATCATTTTAACAAAATGTTTTACTTGAAATGGAAAACAATTCTTGACAAATTCAACATTTGGAATTAATCTGAGATTTGCAGGAATTCAGAAAAAATCCACAAGAAATGTCAGTTCTTGTACTGACATCAAGGTCTGGCTTAACAAACCTCAACCCAATTAAATGCAATGGCTCAGGAATGTGACTTTTAAGTCCTTTTCCTTGGTCATTAGTGTTTGGAAATGCTTGGAATAAGGGCTGCTGGATGTTCCTGTGCCAGAGCAGGATGGGAGCTGGGAAAACCAACTTGTCACTTGTGTTTTCCCAGTCTAAGCAAAACAAGCAAAAAAAAAATTTTTTTTAAAGAAATACTATTAATTTCTAGGGAACAATTTAAATTCCTTTATGAATTACAGCTTCCTTTCTTACAATTATGCACTAACTCACAGTTTAAAGGATTTGAGTTTTTCCTTATAGGGAATTCTGAAGAGAAAAAAATACACATTTTTTCTGGAAATGTCAATTATTTAAGGAACAAAACAATGAGGAAGGTAAAAATCTCCCTCAGTCCATATTGCCAAAGTCTGGGAAGTTGGATTCCACTGCTATAATTTTACAATTTATGTTGATTTTAGACATGAGACTGAAAAGAAAAAAAAAAATTCTACTTGATATTTCAGGCAGGGAAAAAATAAATTAACAATAAATACTTACAAAACTGATGTAACACAACAGGAAGTAAGATCAAAACTCTGTTAAAAACAGGGAATGTTGGTGCTTCATTGTGGAAAACTCTGGCTTTACAAAGGGTGTCATTCCTCATTCATTAACCAAGTCAGTGTTGATTTACTGTCGATCAGTGAGACAAATTTCTGCTCTTTTAAAGATCAGGGACAGATTTTTGAAGAAATCAAGTTTGACACAATCTCCAAATCTATTCCAGTGTCTTCCCATAATAATGACCAAGACACTCTTCAATGTATGGAAAACTGAAGCATCTGTGGATCTTCAGCAAAATAATCCAGAAAGGCTCAGATATTATTAAACCAAGACTTGAACTTCAAAGCAAGTCATCTAAATTCAGGTTTCCCAAAGGAAAAGAGCATCTCTAATGAAGACATTTGCAACTGATGTACCTAGAAAATATTCTTGTATACTGATATTTTGCAAAAGAACATAAGAAAGTGACTCTTGAACAGTTTTATCTGCCCATTTCTAGGTCAATCATCCAGAATCCTGGATTTCCAGCATTCAGAATCCAGCATTCATTTCCTCAACTACTACTTCTCTACTCCAGATAAAGTACATGGAGCCAAATGAAAATTATTTTAATTTGGAAAATCTCCCCAGAAGATTAAAAGCCCTCATGTTTGGGACTTTTATAACTGACAGAAATGGTCCTGCAATACAATCATGGAGCTTCTGAGTAATTTTTGGTCCTTCTTAAGAGTCCAGTGTTGGACTAAATGGCCTCCAAATCCTAGAAAATCTCTTCACATCACTTGGAAAAGAATGTAGCCAACGACAAATGTTTCTGACAGCTCCATTCCCATTACACAAGTCCAAGTCATATTTGTTTTTATTCAGAACAGATGATCCACTGATCACTCCTTTCTTCAGGTTTCAGGTAGTGCCTCTGACACATCACCACCAACCAGGAAAACACACACCAAAGTCCAACCATGTGGTGTTTGCCCACGTGGCTTTGGAGATCCCGTCCTGTTCTCTGGGAGAGCACAGAGAGGCAGAACTGTCCTTTCTTTGGGTCACCTCACACCGAAGGGACCCCACTGGACATCCACAGAATGAGTATCACAGCAAAACTTTATCCTCACTGTTGACTTCTGGCACAGCTCTGATGAAACACAAACACTTGTTCTCTTCTCTCTACCCTTACAACCCATTTCTGCTGTCTCACATCTTTTTTATGGATTGCCCCATTATGGACAAACTTCGCAGAAAAACACGATCCCATCAAAGTCACCCCCAGCAGTCCCTGTGCCATTGTTGGAACACTGTCAATCACTTCTCAGAGCAAGGTCTCTGGGTCAGTCTGACTTTTTCCTCTCTACCCAGACATCTCCTCTGTTCACACTCCCAGATGTCCAGGCCTTGAGCTGAACTCTGTTGAAGAAAAACTCAAAGACTGAAAATCTCCCAGCACAGTTCCCGAACTGAGAAGTCCTGAGAAGTGTTTTTTCTTTGTTTGCTGTTCCATCTCCTGGCACCACCATCAGCAGCCG
This sequence comes from Platyrinchus mystaceus, assembly GCA_035041135.1. Lineage (NCBI taxonomy): Eukaryota > Metazoa > Chordata > Aves > Passeriformes > Tyrannidae > Platyrinchus > Platyrinchus mystaceus. The sequence continues at coordinate 18,953,905 of JAWWLV010000021.1, read as the reverse complement.
CCAACTGAATTCCCTCCATCACAAACCACACACAAACTGAATGCAAGATGGGCTGGATTTGAGTCAGAGAATCATGGAACGGTTTGGGTTGGAAGGGACCTTCAAGACCATCTGGTCCCACCCCTGTCATGGGCAGGGACACTTTCCACTAGACCAGGTTGCTCCCAATCCCTGTCCAACCTGGCTTTGGACATTTGCAGGAACAGGGCAGCCACAGCTTCTCTAGGCAACCTGTGCCAGGGCCTCACCACCCTCACAGGGAAGAATTTCTCCCCAGTATCCAATCTAACCCTGTCCTCTGGCAATCATTCCTCCTTGTCCTGGCACTCCCAGCCCTTTCCAGCCTTTTTGAGGATGGTACCTCTCCTGTGTGATTCCTGTGGGATGAGATCCCCCAGGGCCACTGTCACCCCAACCCACAACAAACAGTTAACTGGAAATCCCCCTAACGTGATAAGTAACACCATTCCAACACTTCCTCCTGGTGAACTCCGTGACACTTCTGCTGCTCAACCCAAATATTTAGCAACATTCCAGCAGAGTGGAATGACATATTCCAGGAGTAAAAATAGTTGTAAAAAAAAAAAAAAAATGAAGCCATTTATAAACCAGATTCATTCATAATCAACCCTGGTTGGAGCCCAGAGTTTGTATCAAAGGAAAAGGCTATCTCTGTGTGGAGTTTTGCTTCCAGCCCAGGCAGGAACTGATAGATCCAACTGGATAATTGATGGAGTCAGGATACAACAACTAATCCCAGCAGACTGGATCAAATCAAGTGAAGCAAGTTTATCATTTCAAATACTTACTCCACAAAGAATTATGTTGTTCACAGAGCACTAAAGAAACGGCCACGGCCAATGGTTTTCCAAACAGACTTTCCAAATTTTACTCAGAGTAATACACTTATGTGCTCTGAATAAAGGAAATCTATCTCAGATAATGAAAATAGAGCAGAAACTAAAACTGTGCTGTTGATGTGGAATTTTAATGTCTAAATTAAGCAACAAGGTGGTCATCTAGTCTTGTGGTTTTTTAATATGGTGCGTTCCAACCTGCACAGAAATCTCAAATTTAGGATCTCTGATCATTCTTATTCAATTTATTAGAATTTATTAGATGAAATTTTTTTATTCCCTCAGCTAGTTTGAAATATTTTGAGGATTCTGGAAAATTGGCCTGAAAATAAAGCTGAACTATGGAAAGGATTAAATATATGAACAGACAAAAGTCAACCAATTGCTCAAATCTCACTTTGCTTAACATTAACTTGTTAAGAGCCTGAAAACTCTCTGTAAATCACATAGGTTTTCTTCTACAAACTTATTCTTAAGCTGAGCCACTGTGGTTGAAATTTTAAAAAGGGTGGGTTTAGTGCCCCAAACTTGGTGAAAAGCAACTATTTTAACAGAGGGGAGATAAAAGAGGAGCCACTTCCCAACTCCATATACTTCAATAGGTCTCAAAAGGTTTCCAAAAGTCTTGACCGCTATTTGGGAACTACTCCAAAATCCCATTTATCATTTAACCCAGACAAACAATCTGGAAACACGTTTAAGTCATCAAGATTTACTGTCCAGCTTAACACAGAGGGAAGATTAATTAAGTTAATGGCCTGAATTATGCATCTGCCATTAAGTGACCTGACCACACCCACGTGTGATTTGGGTTTTCCTGGGGATTAAATGAGATCTCCCCACGTTGACAGCTCAGCCTCTGCCAGGAGCAAGTGGTTGGTCCCAGCTATGGATTTCAGGATTCTAATGAACCCAGTGTCAACCCATCCTGGGCACTGACAGCCCAACTGTACCGATGGAATCACTGAGGGTGGAAAAGACCTCCAAGACCACCAAGTCCAAACTGTGCCCAGTCCCCACATTGTCACCCAGCCCAGAGCACTGAGTGCCACATCCAGTCATTCCTTGGACACCTCCAGGGATGGATGGGGACCCCACCACCTCCCTGGGCAGCCCCTTCCAGTGCCTGACCAGCCTTTCCATGGAGAAATTCCTCCTCATGTCCAAACTGAACCTCCCCTGGCACAGCTTGAGGCTGTTTCCTCTCATCCTGCCCCTTGTTCCCTGGGAGCAGAGCCCGAACCCCACCTGGCTCCATCCTCCTGTCAGGGAGTTGCAGAGAGTGAGAAGGTCCCCCCTGAGCCTCCTTTTCTCCAGTTTAAACATTCCCCAGATCCTTCCTGGGCTGCAATTTGTAACATCGAGCACTAAGTTCTGAGCACATGATGAGACCTCCCTAGTATCTGAAATAATTGAGGTGGCACTGCTGGAGCCCAGACAGAGAACAGGGATGGGCTGAGGGCAAATCTGCAGCACAAACAGGGCTCACATCACATGATGAGAAAAATCATAAATGAAGAGCACTAAAAAAAATAAACAAAACAAAAAAGAAATGATTTCTCTAGATTAGCCCTGCAAGATAGCTTTGTGATCACTGCTATTCTACAAGCTGAGATTTTATTACCAAAATCTCTAATAAGAGGCAGCTTAGACCTCTGCCTTCTATCAAGGTGGAGAAAATTATTTTTCCTTATATTTAAAAGATTATCATTTCGTATCTCATCTTTTCTTATTAAGTTTACAGCAATATTAAAACAAGATTTGGGTGAATAAAGAACATAATATACTCCAAAATAGAGAACATATTCTTTGGAGCATTATAAATGCTCCTGTCTGCTTGAATGGAATTTTAATGGAACAACCCACCTTCTTAGGAGAAAAATAAAAAAAAGATGACAGAAAATATTATCCTTTTCCAAAACCTTCATTAAACAATCTTGCTTTACAACTACTACAGATCACTCGAAGAACTGAGGGACTGCATCAAAGAAATACCTGTAAGAGATTAACAAATCACCTCTATTAATTCTTTCCACCAGTCAGAAGGTTTTTACAAATGGAAAGAAGTAATTTCAGGGGTGGGGAAAAAAATCCTAATTCATATCAGTATTAAAATAAAGGCTGATTTAACCCTATGTCTGGCCATTTTGCTGCTTTTGATCAGCAAGGCAAAGAAAAACAAGTTTGTGGTGTGAGAAAGGTGTCGGTGAAAGGCTCCATCATCCAGAGACACATTGAACTGGGAATGGGGAATTCTGAGCAGGAGACAGAAATAGTTGCCTGACATAATGTCTAAATCTCGAGGAGCGCTAGGAAAAAGCCTCTGCTGCAAACACAGCCATATATTCTGTGCTCACAGCCAAGGATCTGCTGGAATTCACTGTTTGCTCCCAAAGCAAATCTTCACCTGCGTCACTGCGGGGCTGAAAGGGGCACATTTGATCCTGTTATTATCGGGAAGCTGTTCCTTCATTGTCACACTTTGCCAAAAGCAGAAGTGACAAAAAATACCATAAATATGAGATTTTGCTGCTGGAGACTTTGCCTTCAGCAGAGATTGCTTTTTTTAGCATATAAAGACGAAAAAAAAACCCCAACCACTGTCTGGTTGTTGATGGATGGGAATTAATAATAATTAGTAGATGAGGAAAAACTTCTTAAACAAATTGAACTGAAAGGCACCTGCAAACTTTCTTTCATGTCATCTCTTAGGTGCTACACTGAGATCTTGGATGGGACAAAGCATTATCACAGTAAAATTAAAGGCATCGAAATTACAGCTGCTCTAAGACAAGATCAAGAACCTCACATAAAAACAGAGCAAATGCCAGCAAATAACAATCACAGAGTGACTGATGGGGAATTCAATATAAAACTGAGCATTTTCCAAGGAGATGCTCATTCTTTTACTGAACAGTAAAGCAAAAATGGCTTTATAAACCTCAGACCTGAAAAGCCTCATTGAACTTTAGTGGACGCAGAGCAAAGGGCAGCCATGCCCATAATTTCCTATATTCACATTTTAAACTGCAGATTAACAACAATTAATGAACTTTGATGGCTAAAACATATAAATATCTCCACAGCAAACCTTTACAGTAAATCAACTTCATATCTGCTTTATCTCCAGAGCAGCAACCCCTTTCTTCCACTTCTGATAATCCTGTTCCCTTCTTCCCTGTTTCCTTCCTTTCCCACAAACCCATTTAAATTCTGCCCTTAAACTACATATCAAACACGTGTTATATACACATTTATATACATATAAACTACATATTTTATTACATCTTTTTAGTTAGCAAAAATTAACACAAATTTTCCTTAGAATATTAATATTAATTTTTCCAGAGATGTTTTGTATTTACTGATCACCAGGTAGCAGGTTTTTCCCTTAAGCTTTTTTTAACTCATACACATCTGTAAGTTGTAGGGCACTTCACTGCTTTAAAATTAAATTTCTCCCTTTTCATTTCCTAAAATACCACTTTCTTTAGAAAACTAAGTTTTCAGATTAAGAGTGTTGTAGTTTTGATGAACTACTTTGAGGAATGAAGTGGAGACACCTCTTGTACAAGACACCAAATTAAAGAGGATGGGCACATAAAAATCTTCAAACAAAAGCAAAAAATCTTATCATTAAAATGCTCCTACTAAAGTATAATTAGGTATTTAAACATGCTTTATCATAAATAGTGTTGCCATAAAAACTCCGTGTTTCCACAAATACACTGTGACTTTACCTGAAATTTCCACAAAGCAAATGTTGTTTCCAAACAATTCTTTTAATTTTTGCTCCTTTGCAGGCTCAGACCTGCAAGACTTCAGTACAATTTAGTACAATTATTGAGGAAGTCTCAGTCAGAAATAATAATTTATTTTTTGCCAAATTCAATTAAGGAGTTTTGAGGTTCCAGCTGAATGATATTGCAGTTTTAATTTGATTATTTTTCTTCTGACCGTCATTTTCCTGTTTGTGTTATTCCAATAATAAAAAATTATTGGAATTAATAGAACTCAAAGCCTTTCCAATCCTTCCTCTCTCTCCCAACCCTACAAGCACAAAGACTCTCACTCAGACCATCCCTGTCCCCACGAAAAGTAGTTTCCGGGGTGATTTCGGAGCAGTTCATTTCTCCCACTTCAATTTTCTCTTCATTCCTTCCAGCTTCAGCAAATAGCTCAGAATCATCTTAATTCTACTGCCCTCTACTGCTGATAAATCAGGGATAGGGAAAAAACTTCCTGCATTGTGTTAATTATTGCCTGAGCAACTTGAATAAGGAATTTTAGTATATTTACATCTAGAACTTTTTAATTAAATGCATTATATGAAAATTAAAAATTGCAGAAGATTATTCTTTTCTCTTTCTTTGATAATATATTATTATTGAAGTGGTTAATATTGATAGAAACTACAGGATCTATTCCAAAGGCAATTAAAAAGCATATTCAGAAAATATATGCTTCTTTCCCCAAAAAATGACATCTGGAAAATGCACAAACAAAACAGAGCAGCAGCCCAGTTAATGTGGATATGTCAACAACATTTTTGTTTGTATAAGTGAAAATGATAACTGAGTTATGGATTCAATTTGACCTTAGAAAACATGGTGCCCTCACCAGAAATCTGTGAATGTCTCAATAATGATCAGGGATGTAAACAGAGACAAAGCCCAGATGTCAGCGTTGGTTTTGACTGTCCCACAGTTTGTGGCGAATTTGGAAGGGGCTGCTGAGACAGGTTTGGAATCCCCATCCCTGAAGGTGTCCAAGGAAGGACTGGATGTGGCACTCACTGCTCTGGGCTGGGTGACAAGGTGGGGATTGGTCACAGGTTGGACTCCATGGTCTGGGAGCTCTTTTCCACCCTCAGTGATTCAGGGATCTGTGATTTCCTCGACAAACCAACCTACTTTCATTTCAGTTTGATCCAGTCACAAATAAGATTCACTGGATTTTACATGGCGTTACCAGGATAGGGCTTTTTTCCCTGTGAACATTTCAAACCATTTCTTCCCCTTCTCCAGCCCTGCCAGATTTCTTGCCCTTCCCAAGATTCCAGCAGAGCCCAGGCCCAGGACAGATGTTTCAGATGGAGGTGATGAGGTCGTTTCTCCTCCTGAGCTCCACCACAGGGTCTGTGAGGGTTAATTAAGCTTCCAATAAGCAGGATCTGACACAGACACAACTCTAACTCCTCCCCAGGGCAGCACAGACAAACCCTGGCTGATTCATCTCTCTATCCCAACCTTCCAGGCCCAACCTCCCACCCTCAACTCTGCTCTATTTTCTCCATCACCAGTAGCTTTCCAAGGATATCTTTCCCAGTCATGGACCTGCTCTCCTACAGTCATTCCACACATGAGGATGCTTTCCCTCCTCCACAGTCTGAACCCTCCCAGCCCTTGGAGCTGCCATAAAGCTCAGAGCACCAAACTCAGAGGAGAAGGTCAGGAGAAGATAAAACAATCCCTGTTTCATTCAAATCCCTCAGTAAACAGCAGGAAAATCTGTAGGAACAAGATCCCCTCCCTCTCTCTGTTCCTGTAACTCAGCAGTTACTCAGGGGTCTCACTGCACCTCTTTGATCACAAACTTCCCTGGGACAGACCTGTGTCTACAATTATATAAAATGCCAATTCTGGACATTAATTTCTTATACAGACAGATCCTACAAAAGCAGTTTACACTGATTAGTTTTTTTCCTACATGCTCCTTTGTCCTGTGTTCTCCTGCTTTTTCTACCTTACCTACAGATCCTGCTCCAAGTGAACTAAATGCTGCAATTCTTGTTAATTTTTCATTCGTTCAGCAGGACGAATTGTCAGCTCTCCTTTATATGAACAATCCTATTTGAGATTTTAAAGTACATTAACTTTTCAATTTCAGAACTAAGGCTATTAGTTGAAGACCATTTGCCTGGTGTCATTTTAATTAATGCCTAAATTGGAGAAACGCTGGTTGGGAGGATGAACAAAATATCTGAAATGCAGAATCAAGGAATGGCCTTGGAATTGTCCTGTTCTACCTCTTTATATCCCTGTCTCTGAACTCTGTGGCAACACTTCACCTTGCACAGGACACACACTGAACATCTCCTGGGATGTTCCAAGGAAGAAAAGGATGGAATTAGGGAGAAAGTAAGGCAGGTAATCAGAGCAGACAAATTAGAAAACTTCTGGTAATTCATAAGGATCAAATGCAAAGTCCAAAAAATTCCCACTGCTCCGAGGTTTCGAGTGTTCGTTAATATAAAGACTAATTATTTTTGCAGTTTGGTATTTTTATTAAACGTGCACTGAAATACGAAACTCCCAGCTAATAGAACACATGTGGAGGTAGACAGAGCTCTTTTTGGAGTGATTTCATTATTCCATGGACAGTGATGCCAGAAAAATAAAATCTAAGTTCAGTGCAACTACCAGGACAGACAAAGCGGGGTGGGGAGGAGGGGGGGGAAGTTAAAATCAAAGGGCAGAATTGTGCAGAGAAGCCAGGATTTAGTACCTGAACATCTGTGTCACCTTGGGGATTTTCCTGATAAAATTTCATGGTATATTTATGCCATTTTATGCCTTAGTTCACATGGAGTTTATAAATCTGTGCTTTGCACTCCCAGCTTCTTGTAAACCTTTCACTTATGGTTGAGAGCGAAAAGCTGCATCACCAGCAGGACCAAACCTCACCTGGGCAGAGGGAACACCCAACACCTGCTCAGTGCACATAACATATGGAAAACAGCAGCAGGAGATGAATTTTCAAGGGGAATATTTAATATCCAAGCTAAGATTTAGTGCCATTGATAAGTATATATTAATCAGCTTAAAACATTCAGTAAGTGCTACAATATTCCTTGTTATCAATATCCCTCCGAGTCCCTTGGCTGGTGCATTGGAGTTCAAAACACGCCAGGAAAAGCCAATCTCCTGAAAAATAATGGACAGGTTGGAAAACTACAGGAGTTTTTCTTTGATCCCAGGTCCTGAACAGCTACTGGACTGTCCTGACTCACGTTACCCTTCCCCAGGTCCCTGACAGGTTTTTGTGCTCTTATCCTGCTCCCAGTGCCAAGGAAAATGGCTTAGTTCCAACTCCCCTTCTTCAACCACTAAACTAAACAGAGTTTAGTTTAACTCCTTCTCCTTTGCAGTTTTATGAGCTCAGATAAACAAAGATCAGCTGATGAGCAGAAGCCACAGTGCTTGAGCAGCACAGGGATCATGTGAGTGCTGCTCACCCACTTCAGGGTCTAAACTGCTGATGAAGCTTCCAATAATTAATGCAGAAGGGAGCTAAAAATCCCCTAAATATTTGCTTGCTCCTATTTTATGGTCCACTGAAAAATAACCGTTTTCCAGCAAATACTTTTGGAGGAGTTTGAGGATTCCTGGGAATTCGCAGAGCCAGCAGCTGAAGTGTGACAATACCTGGCTGGTGATGCTCAAGACACAAAATTTAGCTGAGTGCAGAAAATAAAAAGAAAAAACCAGCATTTCACCATTTGTTTCTTCAAGGAAAGTTTAAAAGCAGAGCTCAGAGCACAGTTAGTTAAAAAAAACCACAAAAATTGGATGTAAAAGTGATTTTGTACATACACATGTACAGCCAACAACCACTTAGGCAGAACCAAGATTATCCCAAATATATATACTGTGTGATAGTACAGATAAAGATAACATGATGTTGATTTAAACAAAAAAAGGGCAATTAATCATGGTTTTCTTCCCTCTCTGGTGTGCTCTCACACTCTAAAAACACACATATATCCAGATATATGCACAGACACACAAATTTACACATGAATAGGTACTTCAAGGAGAAAAATAAAGCTATTAGGTTTTAATTAAAAGTAAATTCAACTTAATCTACATGCCTCACTCAGACAGACATAAAAGCACCCAATATTTGTCTTGTAAGAAGGTGCAATTTGGGCAGCAATATTTCACCAAGAAGGAAAAAAGAACAGTAAGTACTAAACCAAAAGTTCTGACACATAGAAAAAATCACTTTCCCCAGTTTCACTTCTGCAAAAGTACTGCTGATAAAAACCTCAGTAAAGAAGACTTAAAAGTGGTTTGTTTTGCTTTTTTTTAAACCCCCACACAAATCCTGTATGTGGTCAAAAGTTCAGTGTTGGGAGCTTCCCTGAGCTCCAAACCTTCCTGATGTCAGACTGCTCAATGCAGGGCAGGCCTCGAGTTCCCCCAGATGTCTCACAACTTATTCATATTCAACAGGACCAAAACAATCCATAGCAAGAAGCCTGGCTTGAAAGCTTCTCACAGGAAGGTTTTTGTGCTGTGGGTATTTTAAGAGAGCTCAACATGCAGGAAAGTGTGTCTGAGATCAAATGGGAGCAATTTTGCTGCCACCTGACATGGAAATTCTGCTAATTTAGCCCTTTAGTGACTCAGCACTCCAAGTAAAAGCTGCTTTTTCTTCTCTCATGTGTGCATAAGCACCTAATAAAGCCAACTTATGAGCAAGAACAAAAGCAGATGGGAAAAGATCTGTTTCTCCCAAGACTCTCCATGTAACGAAAAAAAGAACTGCTTAAAAATCAGCAATAAATGTGGGGTTCTGAGTCCACATCTGGCCATGGGGACAGTGGAGAACAGAGACAAGAACACACTGTACACACCATAATCAATCCAGTTCCTAAATGCAGGGGGGGAGAGGCCAAAGACAAGGAGGGATAAAACAGAGGGATGAAACATGTTGCAGGAATGATGAAATAATACAAAGACTTTTTGTATTTAAAATATTTCATGTGCATGTCATCATTTTGCAAGCTGTTTATCTCAACAGATTTTCCTCCTTAAAACAGCCACTTGTAATGTGGGATAATTCCAACCGCAACATTAAAGACCAAAGGAAATGCTTCTTAAACTCAGTTCTGTTCCTACCTGTCCATCCTGACCCACGTGAACTTGGTGTATCTGCAGGTTTCCCTGGAAAAAAAAGAGCATTGACAATAAACAAAAATTGGGAATTTAAAAAGTTGTTTTATGCTGGAAAAAGTCTGTTTCTCATTTTATTAATAAACAGCTTCAATATTAAGCAAACCGATTAATTTAGGCAGTTCTCAGGGTTATTTTGGCAATCCAGCTCCAATCCCATAGTCAGCTCTGCATCCACAGGGGATAAACAGATCAAAAGCAGGGAAATGTCTCAGCACCAGCATATTTTGCTTTTTGAAAGCTACTATATAATGTATTTTTATGCCAAGTTTCTCAGTATTGTTTCTGAGGTAAAATTTTCGGGTTTCCTTATTTATATAAAACTGCAAATTGAAGTCAACCCCTTACTAAACTAGAATTAGAATTTAACACTTTTATACGTATGGAGTGTTATTTACTTAATTGCTTTTTGTTTTATCAAAATTCAATACCAAAGACTAACAATTCTATTACAGGAATTACATCTATCACAAAAAAATTCTCAATAATGGGAAGGATTTTAAAGGAAACTGGAGCTCCAAAGACAAATAAGGAAATCTTTACAAAATGAAGTTTTTATTCATATGCTCAGAGATGCCTTTCCAAAAGCACAATTGGATTAAGGAAAACCAGCTTCCCAAACAGTGAAATAGCAGATTTCTTGGAGAAAAAAAAAAAATCCCAATTCTTTGCTTTGCATGTTTTGGGCAGTGTCTCTTCCTGGCAGCTCCTGCTCTCATTTGAAGCTGTACATTGGAATAAATTAAAGCCCAGATGTTTTCAAATGCAGCCCTTGAAAGTCTTACAGGCACAGACAGCCAATGGACACAGGGGGTGCCTGAACCTCAGGATCAATTACAACAGGATCTGCTGAATCAGAATTTTTTTAGCAGTTTTTTTACCCCAAACTCCTTCAGTTTTATTGTAGCACACTTTGCATTCCTTCAGACCCAGAGTATTTTAATCCTTTTTTATTTCTCTCAAGACAAGCTCTTCAAAGGAGAAGCCTTTAACTCTAATATTTATAGAATATTTATGATAATATTTATTCTTCAAGAGCTGCCTGTGTTAACAATATTCCTTCACAAAGTGGTTTTATGAGATGTGATTTGGGTACTTTGGAATTGGTTAAAATAACCCACATTCAGATATTCTTAACAGTAGGGAAAAACTTTTACAGGGAAATGGTAGAGATTAAAACTGTTTAATCTTATTTATCTATGCCTTCTTTATTTAAACAAAGAACACAGAAATCTAACAGCAGTTTTAGCAATCAGGACTATCTATATATTCTTAAATAACCAACAATTGCAGTCCCACACAGGTAAATCCACCCGGCTTTTAGAGCCGGTCTGACTGAGTCAAAACTGGGGGATTCAGGACTGAATTTATCCATTTCCATTCTAATGAACTATTTTTAAGGAAAAAATTAAGGAGTGTAAACACTGCAGTGCCAAATTAGTTGGTCAGTAATGAAGATAAGTTGATTCTGCAAAATCTCTTTATTGGATGGTGGCTGGAATTTTCTCCAACTCCTGTTCAACAGTTCCCACATGCAAAGACACTGACTATTCTGGACACATTTAGTTCATAAACCTCAATAAAATAATTTCAATTTAATGGCAGTGCAAGCAGCTAAACTGATTTCCTCTAGTATTCTGTATTAAATCTCCAAAGACCATCAGCTTTATACAACAATCATTAGTGTAACACACACAGAACTGGTCAAGGAGGATAAAAAACCCCAAATCCCAAAACAAACAAAACCCTCCCCCCACCCCAAAAAAACCCCCCAAAAAAAACCACAACCAAAAACCCAAACAAACAAACAAAACCAAACAAACAAACAAAAAACAAACAAAAAAACACCACCAGAGACAGAAATAGCAGGTTGCATTTAACACCCTAAAGCCCATTTCATCCTGGTTCCACCACGTCCTCTCACTTTACTCAGATTTCAGAGGTGCAGTTTTGGAATCAGGGCCCCAGATGTGCTCCAGGGCACCCAAACTTTTGCTCACCTCACTGTCCTGTGTGATCTGGACCTGCTCCCCCTGGGGCACCTGGGCTATGTGGAGATGGCCCTGTGGGATCCACAACAAAAGAAAACACCAAGGAGCATCAGAGGAAAATCAGGACTAGAGGAAGCAGCTACTACCTTGGAGCAGCACAGCTTAAGCTATAGAAACAAAGTGTTTATTCAATGAAAACTATTAAAAATAGCCGTAAAAAATGAAGTGTATTTCCCCCTTCTTTTATGTAAAGCATAAACAGAGTGACTTTGAGCAAAGAATGTTTCATTTTCACTTGAGGGGAAGAAAACAGGCACAATAATAAATAACATTTATACAGTGAATGTTATACAAAGGATCTGTGCTTTTGACTGATACACAAGGCTTGGGGCTGACCTGGGACTGAAACAGTAATCCAATTAAAGACCTTGCAAACTCAGTTCTTAAAACAGATCCAGCAAGACTAAATATCCCTAAGAGTGAGGCTTTCAAAGGCATCTAATCCAGAGATTTGTGTACACTCACACAGTTCTGGTGCAGCACAGACCATGCCAAGGACTCTCAAACTGCTGGGATTTCAGAAGAATTCCTTAATTTGAACAGTTACTGCCCTAATAGTGTTAATCATGTTAATACTTTATATTGCTGACCATAGCCCCCACTCCAGACTGGTACCAAGCCTATCCTTTGATCCAAACAGGGATAAGAGTGGATGGAATCCCTTGTGCATCCTGACTAGCCCAGCCAAGTCTTTGCTCCTGTGATTTACCTGAGATTGGATTCTAAATAACCTCCTTGAGGGTTTCTAAGGCTTTGTGTTCATTTTAATATGCCTGCATGAGATTAAAGATAATCATTTGGAATTCTGTCAAAGGCTCTTCTGATTTTATAACACAAGAACAATTGCATGTGATTTTCAAAGACACACAGATCCCTCTATTTCAAACAGTTTCATTTCCTTTGGAAGGAAACCATCTATTTATAGGGAGAAAAAACACTCTGGAAGTCTCACTCTGACAATAGGGGCTGTATATAAAATTAGAGCACTGCCCAGTTTGTGTGCAGATTAAAATCACTTTCCCCTCCTTAACGTGGAGCTCTCAGGGCTCCCAGGAAAAAGCCTGGAGCATTTGGAAGATCCATTTAGAGTGGGTTTAAGTATAAGGAATCCTTTCTGGCTGGAGGGATGGGGAGAAGGTGATTTTATTCACCTTTTTATGACCACAAAAAACCTGCTCGCTCTTCTTTTGCAGACACAGAATTGGCCCTCAAGGACAGTCCTTCTATAATACTGATTTTTTAATATATATTATAAATAACTGCTATATTACTAATGACTCTTAGCCTGATCTATATGTATTATTCCACAGAACTGAAAAAACAATGCCATGTTCTCCTGTTTTAACCTCTATATGTCTAAATTATGACATTTAGAAACTGGTTGTGGGTCACAGAGGATTTTTTCTGGATTCCACAAGCAATTTAAAGGATCATTAACAAGTCCAGAGCTTTTAATGAGGCAAATTTGCATCACTTACACCTATAAATGTAACCATTTTGTCTGTTATATTCATGTATTTCATGTAATTTTCCCTTCTACCTTGTCTTTCAAAACTTGAAAAACGGTTTATAGTCATCAATTCTATCTCATAGAAAGATCCATCGAGGAGTCCAGAAGATTTAAAATCCATAGGGAAACCAAGAGACAAGGAAATTCCCACAACAATACTGGAAAGTTGTGGCAAAAGTGAAGTGGAAATGGAACTTTTGCACCCAGTTCCTGCAGAAAGAGCATTATTTCACTGAGGACACTTTTTAAAAAATAATTTTAAATGAATTTAAATTGAAGTTTGAATTCCAGACAATCCTTGTATCAAACTATGGGACAGAGGGACTAAAGTGAAGGCGGGTTTTTTTCAGAGGACACTAAAACCACGTATAGAAATAATCACAGCCTGAGCTGTGTCTCAGGCTTAAAAAATGTCAACATTTATAACTTTTACTTATATACACGTAGCTAAATGAATACACATGTAAAGGTTCAGCCAACAGATGTTCAAAACCAGCTGAGAATGCAGTTTTAAAGAAAAAAAACATAAATGCATTGCTGTTGTGTAATTCATGGCTAAAACCAACTGTGGTGTGTAAACCCCACACTTTTTTAGGGCTGCTGGTGTTATGGTAAGTGCAGGAAAACAGGTAAATTCTATAAAATAATGAAGGTGTATTTATTTGCCATAATTGGGTGAGCAAATTCCGCAGGAAGAGTTTTGTCAAACCATTTTTTTTTCCATAAGCCTCCACTGTTTATTTACTGAAAATCTTAAGTGAGGGCAAGTTACTATTTAAAAATAAAACATTAAATTGCAACTGAAGCAAAGTTTGCAAGAAATCAGAGGGTTTATATGGAGGGATTTAGAAAAAGCTGAGGACATACTACTTGGACTTGTCCATCCTCTCCTATCTGGTGGATCTGGACCTGCTGGGCGTTGGCCAGGGCGTAGTGAAGGGCCTGGGGCTGGTTCTGCTGGATCTCATTGGAAGCTGATACTGAACTCTGGGATCCCTCTGGAAAAAAGAGACAAAAATCCACCTTTATTACATGTGTACATCCCATCCCAGTGGCCACACAACAATCCACACTTAAAACCCACAGGAAACAAATTTAACTATTATTTATATTCATATTCTTCTGAAGGCTCACTGGATAATGTGCATGTGCTACAGATTCTACAGGAATTCCAAAAGCTGGTTTGTCTCTGTGAAAGCTCCAATTGTGTTAATGATGTGAAATACAAAATTCCAACCACAGCACTTCTGCAGGAACTGAGGAAAACACAAGAAATCCATGTTTTTGCTGCCTGTTGGACACACACCTTTAATACCTCACGTTTGATGAGCAGGTAACTACAGAACGTTTAGAATTCCTTGAATGAGATCTCGTTCTTACTGTGCAATTCCAGTATTTCCTTCACTGCTGTAAAATGGAAGTTTGCTGTACAGAATTCTGGATGGGATTAACAAATCCCAGTTGGTTTGGGTTGGAAGGGACCTTAAAGCTCATCTCATTCCATGGGCAGGGACACCTTCCACTATCCCAGGTTGCTCCAAGCCCTGTCCAACCTGGCCTTGGACACTTCTAGGGATGGGGCAGCCACAGCTTCTCTGGGCAACCTGTGCCAGGGCCTCACCACCCTCACAGGGAAGAATTCCTTCCTAACATCCCATCTAATCTGGCCCTCTGGCAGTGGGAAGCCATTCCCTCTGTCCTGTCCTTCATGGCCCTTGTCCAAAGTCCCTTTCCAGCTCTTTTGGAGCCCCTTTAGGCACCGTAAGGGGCTCTAAGATCTTTCTGGATCCTTCTCTCCTCCAGACCGGACAAAGATCCTTACTAAGCCTCCATCTTTTCCCTTTTCTCCCATTTCCATTACTTCTCATTTTCTGTATTTTTTATTTTACAAATGGCTAAGAAAGGCTACTGTGATTCAGCTGCTTCTCCAGGGCTCCCAAGAATCCATTCCCTCCTGATTTTTTCTTTCCATTGTGCTTCCCAATCTCTCACAGTGTAATTGAACTGAGCTGAGTTGAACTCGACTTCTACCAAACCACAGTGTTCAAACACCTAATCCTTCATTTATAATGAGCATTTATTTTCTGATTAAGAAAGTTATGCAATCAAACAGTATCAACGAAAAATGAGCTGCAGCAAATAAATATATATATTATATGCACATATTGAAATACATTTTTAACTGTAAATCCAAAAGTCTTTATTTGTACGTCATTTTTTGCTTCATAAGCCAGAAATTATGGTGCTTTTCAGAGGTGGGAAGAGGAGCCACAGCCTGAATGGAATCCCACTGTACATCTCACATGGTCACCTATAAATAGATTCTAGTTTGGCTTCACTGAAACAACCTCAGTTGGGGTTTTTTTCTTTATTTTGTTGGATTTTTTGGTGTTTTTTAGTTCTTAAGAAGAAAGAAGAAAGAGGACTCACCAGTGTCTAAGAACAAAACATCCTTTCTGAGTATTGTTTTTCCCCTCTACATCTCAGAGCAGACAAAAGGAATATTTATCTCTTTTTAAACATTCCCCATTAAAAACAAACACAAACATGAGAAGCGCACACAGCTTGAAGAGAGGATGTGTCAGCACTTATAAATCACAGCCCTGTAAAGCATCAAGCCTCACATTTACCATTTTGATCTCTTAGAGAACCCCTGGCACAGAGAAGCCACAGCTGAGCTCCTGTTCTGAAATCTTCCACTTATTCCAAAGAGGTAAGTTCAACATGAATCAAATGGATTTTCTTGTGCTATGTTATCCATGGCATTCCCCAAACACCCTCTGCTAGATGGAATAGCTTTGGAGACACCCCTGGTATGGAAGATGCTGCACTGACCTCTCCAATACAGAGAAAAAAAAAACCCAAAACACAGCTGCAGAATATTCTTTTCTTTACAGTTGAAATTGGACCCTGGTCTGGTGAAAGGTGTCCCTGCCCATGGCAGGAGGTGGAATGAGACGAGATTTAAGGACCCTTCCAATCCAAACCACTCTGGCATTCCATGATTCTTTCATGTTTTCCATTTCTTTGCTGCTTGCGCTTATGAGTCAAAGAAAATTGAGGCTGAGTGTGCTGAGTGTGTCTTCTCAACCCAATGGTCAAGAGCTGGCCAAATGACCCCACTGAAGTGGTTTCTTCTGTCACATTCTCCAAGCCAACCCTCCTCAGACACTGCTGAGCAAGGCTGGATTTGCCAGAGGTAATCTTTAACTGTTTCAAGGATATGTGTTTAATTCTCAGCTAAAATCAGTTTTAAGACAAAGGCAAAACCTTTGGCCTTTCTAATTCATTCATGTTCTACTTCATATTTATCAGTTGAGCATCTGAGTTTTCGTTTTTCCCAGAATCACAGGTTGGGAAAGACCTTTAAGATCACCAAGTCCCACCATCAGCACCACGTTCACCACCATCCATGTCCCCAGGTGTCACATCCGCATGTTTTTTGAATACTTCCAGGGACGGGGACTCCACCACTGCCGTGGACGGATTATTCCAATGCTGGACAAACCTTTTCTTTCCATGAAGAAATTTTTCCTGATATCCAACCTAAACTTCCTAGAAGCAACTTGAGGCTGTTTCCTCTCATCCTGTCACTTGTTCCCAGGGAGAAGGGACTGGCACCATTTTGGAAGTGGGTGTGACAGATTCTATGGCAGAGGGAATTCCTGCTCAGTGTCCTCGTGGTTTGTAACTATAAATTATTTTCCTAGTGCAGAGGCCTCCCACCCTCACACTTCAAAGCAGGATTTTTCTCCTTGCTTTCTGGCAGCAAGGAAAGGTTAATGGATAACTTAGAAATCCTCAAACCCAAAAAGCAGGACAAACCCCATCCCAGAACAATAGAAATAAACCTGTGAACTGTAAACCATTATCTCTCCCTGACTCAGCCAGGGCTAAAAGCCTCCAATGTTGTAAGAAAACCTTTGAAGATTTGGCTGAACATCCATTTTCTGTGTGACACCTCAGCACAGGCTGAGCACTTCAGTCTAAATCTCCATATAAATCCCAAAGTCAGAGAACTAATTAAAAATTCCAACATGGAAAACTGTGATAACAGCTTGAACAATCTTAAGAGAAATTAAAAGAAAGGAAGAAGGCACTTTTCAATTAATCCTCCCCCCAAACCCCTCGTTTCCTGTGGCCCTCCCTCCACACAGTGCTGAGGTTTTAAAAGGAAGATCCAGTTAAATTCTCATGGAAGCCACTCTGGTTGGAGAAAACATGAGGAAAACATACATTAGGTACCAAAATGTTGGCTCTGAGAGCAGAGCAACCATTACAATCAACACCTCAATTCCAACCAGAGGCAACAGCAGAACCAGCTAAAATAAGGAAAACCAAGTTCTCCATAAATATAAGCCTGCTTGATGCAACCCATAAATCTTGTGGCTACTGTGACAATTAAATGTGAACAACCTCAATCAGTATCTTTGCGGGTGAAGGATAAAGAAGGAATATCCATTTGTATTCTCCTACCACCTCACTCAGACATGCTCTTGTTTGCGAATCTGTTTCTCTCGAATACAACTGTTGAATTTCAACACCAAACCCTCCTAAGGCTCCATAAGGACTCTGGGCTTGGCCTCCTGCTTTTCTGTGTTATTTGTACTGTTAATTTTTCCATATGATACCAGAGCAGAGAGGAAATCTGTTGCCATTTTGACCGTGACTCAAATCAAAGCCACGTGCTGCTCAAATTGTTAATCACAACAAGCAGGAAAAGCCTCAAAGTTTTGACATGGCCAACAAGTACATGAGAGTGAAGCTGAAGAACAATCCTCTTCTGATGTGATAATTCAGTACTATTTATTATGTGTGCAATAATTCATTTTAAAAAATCCAAAAATCATAAAATAGATGAGGTTGGAAGTGACCTCCGGAGATCTTCTAAACCAGTGTCCTTCCTCAAACCATGGGCAATCAAAACCAGTTTCTCTGGACTGAATCCAGGTGGATTTTGACTGTCTCAAAGAGGTGGTGGCAATCATCCTCAAAATTCCTCAGAGCCAGAGAAACCAAAGTCAGGTCAGAGGCAGCTGAGCTTCAGGCTGCTCTATTTATAATTATTTTTAAATAAGGCAAATTAATTGCTGCTAAAAACCAGCTCTGAAAATCCACGTCTCCCAGTTCCTAGGGGAGGATGTCCAGCACAGCAGTGACCACGTGGATTTGAGTGTATTTCACAAGTGTCCAAGGCCAGGTTGCACAGGGATTGGAGCCACCTGGGCTAGTGGAAAGTGACCCTGTCTGTGGCAGGGGATTGGGATGGGAAGAGCTTTAAGGTCCCTTCCAAAACAAACCATTCTGGGATTCTTTGAATAGAATATGCAAAAAACCTACAATTCTATATCCCCACATCCTTCCCAGCAAAACCTGACACAGGTTTTCTTCTGCAGCAACCACAGCTGGGTGGAGACCTGCCCAGGAGCACCTGGAACCTGGACTTTAAAGCTGTACCAGTGGAAAAGGCAGTTTCTCAAGTAGCTGAATTTCAGAGCGTTCGAGGCTCACCTTAAATTGCCCCCTGAAACAAATGCTCCCATAAAAACTGTCTGGGTTCATATGGAACACTTTCCAAAGCCATATTTGACAGCTCTGTTGTCATAACTGTGAAATACAGACCTCCTTTACTTCAGAGCTGTGAAATATTACTGCGAGCTGGCAGCAGGAATTCTGCTCCCTCCACTGTACAGGGGGGATAATCAGGAACAGATGCCTGGGAATTCTGATGCTGTAATTCCATTGAGGGGTTCCAGGGATGTCAAACCACAGAGGCAATATCTGAGCAGTTCCTGGAGTTACCTGA
Source organism: Platyrinchus mystaceus (assembly GCA_035041135.1). Taxonomy (NCBI): domain Eukaryota; kingdom Metazoa; phylum Chordata; class Aves; order Passeriformes; family Tyrannidae; genus Platyrinchus; species Platyrinchus mystaceus. Next base: position 18,934,721 of record JAWWLV010000021.1, on the reverse strand, counting down.
ACACAGAGGTGGAATTACAGCCCTGTCATGCCACCTTTTAAAACATGTGTGAATCTACATTTTCTCTTCCATTTCTTTCCTCAATATCTTCACTGAGCCTCTCAACTTGCTCTCCCGTTCCTCCTCTTTCTCCAGGTGAAACACCACTCCTGCCTGGGTTTGGCTTGCAAATTCACTTTTCAAAGGACCACCTGATTCTGCAAAGTTCTCTGTTTTTAAAAAGTGGGTCTGTTTTTCCCACATTTCCAGCCTCCCAGAAAATGATGCCAAAGACATTCTGAGGGAGAGCAGTATTTTCAAGAAAATTACCAAAAGCCTCTGACTCCATGGGAACATTTTCACACACTGTTACCAAAGGCAGCTGTTCCTGTTATTGCCTGGGCTCTACTTTTGGCTGCACTTCTGGACAGCCCTGCCAAGGACATGCCAAGATGCCTTAGCTGACCTTCAGCATCATCAGGACCAAAGACATCCCTACAAGGACATGCAGCCACCTCTCTGCTCTTCAGGGGACTTGGGAGATGAGATCCCTGCACAGGGAGAGATGCAGGTGCCATAAAAACAATCCTGGGGATTGTTGGACCACAGGCACACCACCAAAATTCCAAGGTGGCTCTTGCAGGACCACCTCATCTTCTCAGGCAGCACATGCTGAAATCCCACAATCCTGGAATGGTTTGTGCTGGAAAGGACCTTAAAGCTCATCCTGTTCCAACCCTCTGCCATGGGCAGGGGACACCTTCCACTAGACCAGGTTGGTCAGGAGTTAATTCAGGTGGTCTTGTACCCATGGAACATTTTACTCACAAATTAATTTATTAGAATTAAGGGGGAAAATGAGTTTTACGCTTAACCACAATAAAAGAACCCACCAAAACTTACCTTATGGCCTTCTGAAGGCAGGAACTCACTGAGCTGAGTCTGTGTTTTCCATCTCTACACTGGTGTCTCCAAATCTCCAAAGCAGGAGATTAAATAATAGTTTTTAATAATAAATCTCAACACCACTCAAGGGGTGCAGTCTAATGAGCACAGGCCCCTAATATCCACTTATTCTAAAATACCGATTGCTAAAAGACTGAAAATAAAGATCCCATCAACATATAAGGCTTATGGTTATCATTAGGTTGATTAGTTGTTTTAATTTGAGGACTTTGGATGTGATTCCCTGTTCCAGCACATAAAATTTTCCATTGAAAGCAGATTTTGGCTTTCTTTGCATGAGATACAGTGGTTAGTGTTAACATGCAACCAAAAATTTTATGCAGGCAAATAAACTTCCTTCCTTTTCCTTGGGCTCCCATCCAAACCCCTGGTTTTAATATCTAATGTACAAATGTCCCATAACGCGGCTTTATATTAAAAGCAGGAGCCAGAAATGTCCTCTGAGAACACTTCTTGGGTCAGGGTTTTTCAGCTATTATTATTATTCCTGCCTCCATACCTACATAGAAATACAGAATCACCTACAACATATTTAATTCCTTCAGAGGAAAATCCTTCAGGAACAACCTTTAGCACATCCCACTGAGTGGTGTGAAAGATTCCATCGCTGACTCCTCTGAGGAGTCTGCAACAGTTGCAGCAACATTTTCATCTTCTACTCTAAGAACTGAGCATGATGAAAATAAAACATATGAGAGCATAAAGCTGCATGAGCTGAATTTTTTAGTTAACACATGTGGGGGAACTGAAAGAGAGAAGGGTTACATGAGATATTAGGAAAAAAAAATTGTTTATTGTGAGGGTGGTGAGGCCCTGGCACAGGTTGCCCAGAGGAGCTGTGGCTGCCCCATCCCTGAAAGTGTCCAAGGCCAGGTTGGACAGGGCTTGGAGCAACCTGGGATAGTGGAAGGTGTCCCTGCCCATGGCAAGATGATCTTTAACGTCCTTCCAACCCAAACCATTCCATGATTCTTTGTATGTTCTCAGCATCTCAGTGAGGCCAAACACTCGAATTAACATTGAGGTATAATGAAAACAAATGGAATTTATTATCGCTGCAAGTTTTCCTTTCAGTTGGGGTTTGATTGGCTTTGGAGGGGGTGTTGGTTTGTTACCTGAACCACTGTAGGAGGATGAGGAAGGTGTTCTTCTGGAAAAGCTTTTCACAGCCAGGCTCTGCCCCCTCTGCTTCCTCCTCCACGCTGTCCTGCACTTGGAGTCGATGCTCTGTTTGATGCGGTACCAGTCAGACTCTGTGATGCCAAACTTGTAAAACAGGTGGCCTGGAATTACAAAGAAAAGAGGCAACAATCAGCATAAACATGTATGTCCGAGATGACACATCCAGTCCCACACACAAGGTAAACAAAGGAACATTTCAGAACTGTCCACATTGCCTAAAGGAATACAGTGACCTCAACAATGACCCCCAAAGCTGTACAGTGATGTGATTCCAACAAACTTTATTCCCAAAGTTCAATAATCACACAGTCTGTCCATGGGATTTTATAACCTGCCCTTCCATCCATGGGAGCTGCACTGTTACATCCAAGCCCTGCAACACTGACAGCGGATCCAGCACTCTGAGCCAAAACTGGATACAGCTTTACTGCTCACTGATAGTGCCCCACAATAAGTCTGATAAGCAGGAGACCATATAAAACTCCTATTAAAACAAACAAAAATAATAAAAATCTTTTAAAGCTCAGCTCAGAATTGATCAGACTCCAATAAAAACACCACGAAATGAGACCCTTCTGCAAACGTTACTCCTGGAATTAAGTCATTTCAAGAGCCACATGATGCACTTTGGGGCCTTTGGTGTTAAGTTGCCGAAGTGTTCCATAAACACAGCGCTGACTCAGGAGCTGAGCTGAGTGTTTTGAAGCAAAGCTCACCCAGATTGAGCCCTGCTGCCAACTCCAACCAGGTTTATCACCACGTGCAGCCCCTGAATCCGAAGGGGAAGCCCAGATACAGCAGGGGCAGAGAGAGCAAAACAATTACGACAAGAAATACTTGGTTCGACATCTGCACAAATGGCTTTAGAAGTGGGAAGGAAACATGTAGAGCAGTGACAGCTGCTTCGAGGTCCTCCTGTGTTACTACAGACTGTGACCATTTCAGTGTGAAATGGTTCAGAGGGGTTTGGATTTTCTTAAAAGCATCAACACTATGAAAAATTCATAATGCTTATGGCTGCAGAAAAAAAAACCACTCGAAAAATCCAGTCACTGTCTGCCCATATAATAAGGAGGGAGAGGATGGGGGGGGGGACTTTTGCACGGACAAACAGTGTCAGGACAAGGGACAATGGTTTTAAACTGCCTGAGGGTAGGGTTAGATGGGATATTGGGAAGAAATTCCTTACTCAGAGGGTGGTGAGGCCCTGGCACAGGTTGCCCAGAGAAGCTGTGGCTGCCCCATCCCTGGAAGTGTCCAAGGCCAGGCTGGATGGGGCTTGGAGCAACCTGGTGTAGTGGAAGGTGTCCCTGCCTACGGAATGAAATAAGCTTTAAGGTCCCTTCCAACCCAAACCATTTAAGGTTTCTATAATTCTATGAGGTTCAAAACCCCTGAATTCAAGCAGATCTATTTTTAACAGTCTCTAAAACTGTGCTTCTAAACTTTGCAGATTCAGATGTGCAATCCCACAGTTAAAACAGCCAAAGCTGTAACAGAAGCTTTTGCTCAACATGACAATGCTTGAAGTGTCTCTAAAATTCTTCTTTTCCTTTTGGTATCAGTTCCTTTCATACCTTGCAAAGTAAAATAATCTTTTCCACTTACTGAGCTTTCAATCTTCCTTTCAAATGGGATCCTAATCCTGTGAAGTACTTGCTTAAGCTGTTGTATATAGAATATATAGAACAGGACATGCTCTGCTACTGCAAGACAAAAGATTTGAAGCCTGGAGCCACAAAATTCCAGGTTTGCACAAGCTAAAAGCTTCATAGTTTCCTCTGTATTACAAATGAAACCAGAGTCCTCAGAATGTGAAATCTGCAGTAACTGAGCTTAACACAGCCAAGTGGAGAACTGTACCTTTTATAGCATCATTTTTGAAATATGATGAATTCTTGATGCTCTGAGGTTTTTTGTAGATCTATTTAAGAAGCCATTTGAAATAAAGGAGAGAATATACAGGAGGAAAAAGACTGGCCCCAAAAGTGCCTTAAAGACCCCAAGATTTCTCATCTTAAAGTGACAGCAAGAACTTTACAACTCCTGTTGTGTCTCCAAAAAGGAGGTGGGAGTAGGAAAGGAGGAAAATGGGCTAAAATTACCATCTGCTGCTGTGCAACAGTTCCCTTTCCATAGGTGTCAGCAAAAGGAAAGCACATTCCATACTGTAAATCCCGAGCCCACGTTTCTCAGCCTGATCTATTACTAATGTGCATTACACAGAGAAATGGGCTCAGAAATGTTTGCAGGGATGTCCAATAAAAATAGTTGTGCTTTAACTCTTCACCCACCCTCAGCTGTCAGGAGGTACAAAAGCACTTGTGAGTCCCACATAAAACACAATCATGTGCTCTGTGGTTAGTTTGGGGAAAAAAGTCCATATTTCATCCATAAGTACATTTTAATGATTTTCACGTTGTGCTGCCCTGGTTAGAGAAGTAACTGATCAAGTGTAGTCAGAGGAAACTCTCAGGCAAAAGCTGTCTGGTTTGGAATTTTAATTATTACAGTGTAATCCATGGGATATTCCAGGATGTCACTTAATTCAAGGAAAAATCAAAAGCAGTATCAATTATTTGGGACAAGGGATCATCAGGTGCAGTGAGATATTCATACTCAGGTCTCCTGGAATGACAAAGATGATGAGCCAGAGCTGAGACATAAAACATCCCAGAAATCGCTTTATTGAGGGAAGGCAGGAAAACACCTTCTTCAAACTGAAAGAGAATATTAGATATTGGGAAGAAATCCTTCCCTGTGAGGGCAGTGAGGGGCTGGAATGGAATTCCTGCAGAAGCTGTGGCTGCCCCATCCCTGGAAGTGTTCAAGGCCAAGTTGGACAGGGCTTGGAGCAACCTGGTCAATTGGAAGGTGTCCCTGCCCATGGCAGGGGGTGGGACAAGATTTTCCTAGCCAGGCATCTCTATTTCTTTCCCTTAATTCCTCAAATTCCCCCTTGCTCTTACAGTGATCAAAGGTGTAAAAACTGATCCAGACAACCAATGCTGTTTGCACTGATTTTTACCCCAATTGCAGAGTCAGCCACGGCAACTGCACGTGCAAATTAGGCATGAAAAATTAGCCCTTAAGTCCAAAAATAGTTGATAGAAAGGTTCAATAAATTTCAGCAGCAAAATCTGTGCAATTGGGATCACAATCCAAAATGTTATTCAGGTCTTGAGACATTTCCTCACAGTCCTCTGGTGATTGAGGGAAAATATAATGTTAACGACAGTGAAGTAGTTTTGAAGCAGATAAAAAGTTCACCATGACATTAGAAATGTGTTTTACCTGCAGTGAAGGACATCCTGAAAACATGTGCAAACAATCCCACAAAAGCAAAGCATGCTGCCTCTGTTCCCTATCCATAAACAGGCAGCAGAGCTTTCAGCTGCCTCATTCCCTGCACGTCAAACACCAAACACTAAAGCAGGATATTGGAAATGAGATGTTTAACTTGGGGAAGCCCATAGCAGAAAAGGCAGGAACACCTCAGTGGGAAGGGATTTGACTTTTTCGGACCATTTTCTACTCAAAAGCAGCAAAGTGTCTCTGAGCCACAAAACACACATAAAAAATACATTCAGCAACATAATTCAGCACTTTGACAAAAAGATGCCCATTAAAGAAGAGGGAAGTGCAGGATTTAGGTGATTTAAGGCTGGCTGACTTGTGTTTTTAGGGATCTTTTCATGCAGGGCAATGGTAACTCTCAAAACAAAGGATGTCCTTGTTTTTAAACACTAAAGGTCCAAAGTTTGCTTTTTCTGGGAATCTCACTTCCCAAACAAAGCTTTCCATGAAAACACACCAGAGACTTTTAAATAGTTCAGTTATTTAATAAACTGCAAAAGCTTGAGAGATTTCCATAAACCAGGTTGATCCTGGGAGTGTGGGAGACTAAAAGGTCTGCACAGGGAATTCATGGAGACATGAAAAAGGAGAAATTAGAAGCCAATATTCCGATCTCATCAAGCAAAAGCTCAGGAAGAAGGCAAACATGCATCAGGAAAATTTAAAAAATCAGCTTTAAAAGCTAGCAGGTGCATCAGGCTGAGCTTTGCCTTCCACATCCTGGATTAGAAACACAGCTTTAGGGAAGCTCCTATAAAATTAAAAATACTGACAGGACAATATGTAAAATAAATCTTTCTGTGGTTCAAGAGAGAAAAAAGACTTGGAAATGCAAAGGAAAAAAAGGTTGGAAATGCAAAGGAAAAACTTAGAAAGACAAAGAATAAACCTTGGAAATGCAAAGGAAAGAAAGCTTGGAAATGCAGTGAAGATGATCGGGTAAAAACACAGGGATCGTCAGCACCGATGTCTGACACGATGACACATTCACAAACTTTTGGGGCATCTATTGTACAAAATAAGGAGAGAAAGTCTTGGGTTTTTCTAGAAACCAGGACTAATTCTAAAATAAGAAAATCCCAAGAAAACAATGTTCCTGAAAAAGTAATCCTCTCCTTCTTAGAGGTCAGGAGTCAGGCAGCAGACGAAACAACGCACAGAAAACATGAAACTGTAAAGAAATCTAATTAAGAACAAACTGAGGAGGAAGAAAAGATATTTGTAAGATCAAAACCAGACATGAAATATTCCATCCTGATACTGCATTCAAAAGCAGCTCCTAAAAAACAAACTCTGTGTCAGGAGTTTGCATTTGGAGGTTGGATATTTTTCTCCACGATCACCACATTTCACCACCTTAGAAAATTAAAAGGTAAATCATTATTTTCATGGACTTGGCAGAGTTCCCTTTATGCTGAGATGGCCCAGAATTTCCTACAGGTTTTGCTACATTTGGAAAGATTAGGGAAAGTGTTACCATCAGAGAATGCAACAGCCACATGAATAAAATAAATACATATTTACATGATAAATACACAATCCAAACAGATTTGCTTCACTGCTCCTTCATTTTCAAATTTAACCTAATTTTTAAAGCTTAGAGAAAAAACAACAGGGTGTCATATTCATCACTCAAATCTTAAAGTGATGAAGAGAATCTTTTTTAAACCGACAGGAACATGATGGATAATCTGAAAAACAAGGGCTTCAGATCTGCCTGCTCCGAGTTGTGGAGAGGGGCGATTCTTCGGGGCCTTGGCTCACAAAATGCATTTTTCCTCAGCAGGGTCATACATTTGGAGGCCTTTTTATTAAACCAATAGCACATGACAACAGAATCTGCTGCACTAAACACTGGAACAGCCGAGGGAAAAATGAAGCACCTCCGAAGTTCCTTCTTGCGCCTTCAGGCTCCGACTTCTCCAACGGAATCAAGGGCTTGCACTGCCCATCTTGAAATCATTTTAAATGGAGTAATTGTTTACTCCTCTGACAAGATCTCCACAGCTGGAAGTTCTTCCTCTGCTCCAAAAATCGGAATGTTTAGGTCTGGGCAAGGGGATGCAGCATCGTGCTCCTCCAAGGAAAAGTCACCCGTTCTGGAGGGATGGCAGAGCCTTGGAGGCTCCTCCAAGTCACATCCATCATGTCACCCAATAATCACTTTCCATCCCATTGTTCTCATCCACAATGGTCAAAAAGAGAGCTGTTAGAAACTTGGAGAGAGGCAGGAGGAGAGGAAAATTCAGCTATCAATTAGTCCGATTTGCATCTTATTTCTTCTTATTTCTTTTTATTTCCTAAACAGTTCCTTTGTTTCACTGTTACATTTATCCCTTTCAAATCAACCTTTTCAAATTAACCCTTTCAAATCATCCCTTTTGGCCATAAATTCATAACCACCACGTGTTGTGGTACAAACTGTTCAGGGAGTACTTCCAAACAGCCCCAAATACAACTGAGATCCTCCTATTTTACTACACACACATATAAAGAAGGTTAGTAAATCCTGTGTCAGCAACCAGAATATTTTAAACAGTGAAATATGTAAGTATGAAATGTTTACAGAAACCTGAACTTTTCAATTGTCAGCTTTTAAAGAAAATAAACGCTCTTTCATTGTTAAAGGAGTAAGATTCCCTGTTTTCCTACTTCTGGAAGATATGGTTAAAGAGGATTTCTGCAAATAAATTTCCATAGAAAACTGAAGATATTTCTGGTAGGAATATCTTCTGGGATCAAAGAAATGCAGAAAAGTTCAACTACAATCAGCAACTACTTCTGAAATGCCAATGACACTGTTCAGACAGACTGCTGTTTGCAATTCCATGCCCAGAGAACACTAAAACACTTGGAAGAACAAGCAAGAAAGTTTTCCTCAAAATAATAATATACGTTATAAATTATTACATTATGAATAATGATGAATTACTAGATGATGAATTCCTCATATTGAGGAAACAATTCTGAAATTAACTTCTTTTAAACTGCCACAAGAGAGCAACCAAAGTGTTTGCACGGCCAGGCTGGGTCTGAAGGACAGATGAAAGTGAAAGTGAAGAGATGAGAAAATAGTTCTCATCCCAAAGGCAGGAGGTGTCCCTTTCTCTGTAAAACACAGACAGAAGGGTTTGGATTTTCAAAGATTTTGAAATCAAACACTACATGAGCAAAGGAAAGCCCTTCTCGATGGGTCTCTGGCTCAGGAGTCGCTCTGGCCATACAAGAAATAAAAACCAGCTGCCAATTACCAGAATATTGAACAGCTAATTTAATTTTCTTGGAATGGTTTGGGTTGGAAGGGATCTCGAAGCCCATCCAGTCCCACCCCTGCCATGGGCAGGGACACCTTCCACTATCCCAGGTTGCTCCAAGCCCTGTCCAACCTGGCCTTGGACACTTCCAGGGATGGGGCAGCCACAGCTTCTCTGGCAACCTGTGTCAGGGCCTCCCCACCCTCACGAGGAAGAATTCCTTCCCAATATCCCATCTAAACCTCCCCTCCTCGAACTTAAAGCCAATTTTACTAAAAATTACTTTGTCTGATTATTTAATTAATATTTATTAATATTTATTTAGCATATTTGTCTGAATATTTAATTTTTAACAAACCACAGAACCAGAGGAAACATGAAAACTAAAATTATTTTAAATGCCCTTCCTCTTCACATTAAAAGAACCCTACTAGAGGTTTCAAAAATATTAAAATTAATTAGGATCTAGAATCTCCAAATTCCACCGAGGAATCCTGTTCCAAAGCAGAAAAGCTCCTACACTGAGACACACCTCACACCTCTCTGGAAAAGCAGTCAGGCTGTTTTTACCTGTTTTACGAAGAGCAGAACCTGCTCTGTTCTGCCTTATGGAGGGAGCCATAAGCATTCAAATATTGCCATCTAGTGGGGTGTCAAATTCCCACTCCGGCAAGAACGGATGAATTTTTATCCATTCCCGTGTTTGCTCATTCCCAAGTCCCTCACGGCTCCTGCCAACTGCTACAAAAGGTCAGGGAGCTGCAGGACCAGAGAGAGTCTGTGGAATGAGGGTGAGTGAATTAATTAATCACTGCAGAAATGGAATATTGGTGATGTTCTTGGTGCACCCTTGGGTGGAAGCTCCACAACGTGCGTTATGGCAGTGGCTGGAGGGCATTCCCTAAAGGATCTCTGATGCTGACACACTATCAACAGCTGCAAAAATGGAACTATTATCAGAAATCAATCAATCAATCAAGCCCACAAGAAAATAATTCTGAAATCAGAGGGTTTATAATCTGAAAAGAGAAAAGTCTCCCTGTCATCTCCTACAGCCTTGCTACAGGTCACAAGTTTCATGAGGGCTCCTCCACTATGCTGACACCAGACAAAGGAAATTTGCTTATATTTTTTCCCCCATTTTTAAAAAATGTCCAACATATCTTTCTCTTTTTTCCCCTCCATTTTTAAAAAAAGATGTTACTTGTCTGAAAAATCATCTTGCAAAAATCCAAAGACAGGCAAATAAAAGGAGATACCTTGAAAAGAGAAGATCTGTGTTTCATTTCCTCCCCAAATACTCATGGAACCTTCGGGTCCCAGGATGAAAGCAGCTCTGCACTCCCTACAGCTGGAGCTGGACAGCTGGAAATGGCAGGGGCACAATTCCATATGGGCTGCACAGGCTTTTCCTGAAGATCAGGACCTAAAGACTCTGACACTTGTTTGACTTATTCAGCCACTAATGATCTCCTTCCAGATAAAACACCTAATGAGCTCGTGACAACCATTATTTTCCTTCTGCATAATTACAGGATATCAAACTCGGAGCCTTCAGTTAAATTTACCTCTTAGTTTTGCACATTTAAACTGTCAGAGCAGTCATTTGTGATCACAGTCAGCTTTACCTTATCATTCCTTGCTATAGCCTTGATATTTCTTTTCTTCACTGGGAGAAATCCCACAAGGTTTATGGGATGTCCCTGTGCTGTGGAATGGGACATAGCTCAGTGTATGATGTGATCATTGCCAAAGGATCAACTGCCTGCTTGGAATCAGAGCCTGTTGCTCCAAACAAATGGAATCACCTCAATCGAGGCAATAAATAAACAAACGCTTCCGATTTTAGGGAGCTGCTGCCAATAACCACATACAACAATAAGCACATACAACAATAACCACACATGACATGGGGGTTGACAGGCACAGTTTTACAGAGAAGTTGATTAAACAGCTGTTTGTGTTTCATGGAGCAGCACAGTGTGCCGTGACAGGAGCAGAGCCCATGGAAGAGGGGGGTGTTGTTCCCACCACCCCTTCCCGAGCCGGCCCGTTACACAAGCGCTGCCTCGGGAGCCCATCTGGATGGCAAAGGTGCTGCCAAGAAAAACTCCCTGGTGGATCAACAATGCACAACTCCCCCCTTCCCAAGGAGCTCGTGGCTTTGGGAAGGACTGGCCAGGCAGAAACCCCAACTGCATTCTCCTGGCAGGCAGCTGGAGGCACCTCCTCCATGGGCTTTTTAACCCTTGGGAGATGGCGAAAGGAAAGCTCAAAGTCAGGAAAGTTTGTGACTTTCTGGAATTCCGTTCAGGAGGCTCTGTGAGCTCCCAGCTCTCCCTGCAGGCAGCAATGCCTTTTCCAGATGAATATACAGAAGTTTTGTGTGGATCAATCCATGGTTGGTGGCTGAGCTGCTTTTCCTCTCCAAATGTCAGGCATCAAACACTTCCTTAGACTCTTCGTGTCTTCTAAAACCACACTGTAAAAGTTCAATTTGGTCGTTTATAGGCTTTCAATAGTAAATATTTCTTATTTGGAGCCCATTGGAAGTTCAGTAGGAGATTTTATTTATGCCAGGACTGAGCCTGAGTGACACTGAGTAACCAGCAGCCTCCTCTCTACATAGTGACAGTAAAGCACACCCGGCATCCATCTGAATCAGGCCCTAAAAGGATAAAGGGACACCACCACTGCACACTGGAGTAACCACTCTGCAGACAGTCATAACACTGGAGCAGTTCCATATGAGGAGGAACGAGCCCAAAGAAAACAGTGATTAATACAAGGGTGATACAAAGAGTTCTCTGTTCCACTTGTAACTTCAGAGCTCCGATGGATCTGCAGTGCTGATAAAGATGATCCTTGGACATCACACTCAATACATTGATCGTAAACAGTCCAATGCTTCTCACAGGGTTCTCACACCAGGGTTGGGGCTTGTTAATATATGAATATCTAACAATGTCTGAAATCCACATAAGACTCCTTTGATTGTCATTAGAAAAAAAACAGCTCTTGTTCAACTGAGTTACAACAGTTGTAGCAATAACTTTCCCAGTGAGCACATCTTCCAGTTGCCCAACTTGCTGGTTTTTTCCTCACACACTCCTGAAGCAGCATTTAAAGTCACTCAGAAAGCTGCTTTTATGCTCCCTGGTTTTAGCTGCCTCTGCAGGAGTGAAGACCTGCACACTTCAGCACGTACTTGAACTAAGTCTGGCCAAAGTGGGAAAGTATCAAAGGATGGAACAACTGTGGGAAGAGGTGGTCCAAGTGACCTCATGCATTAATTTTCTATTTTCTGCAGAGCCTGAAAACTCAGCAGTGCCTGACAGCACATCACACACAATCGAGTCACACACATCACAGTTGGGACTGACAGCAGCTGCTATGTCCAAGTGTGGAAAATGTAATTCCTTGCTTGTATAACACAAGAACAACAAGAGAAGTGGGAGAAGGAGAGAGAAACCACACAGTTGATTTTATTTCCCAAAAATCGCTGCCTTTATTTCAGTTTATAAACAGTAACTGGCCAGGAAAGTAATTGAAATAAACAGAAGTGCCCAGGAAAGAAGGAAACACGAGGCAGCACTAAATTCCAGCCTGTAGGAAGTGCCAGCAGTGATGCCATTTCTGAGAACTGTGGTGCTGAGATAAACTCAGTGGGTTCTCCTATTATCTTCCTGCCCAGCCTCAAAAGAGGTTATCACTGCCCTCCATGTGGCAGCATTTAATTGATTCACAAAGCAGCAGCTATTTGGAACTGAAGCCAGACTTTTGCAGCTCTGAGAAGACGACGTGTGTGAAAGGAAAAGCTCTGCTGCAGCACACGGCCCTTCCCCAGGGTGCAGGACAAACAGGAATTAAGGATTTTCAGAAAGGAGAAAATGCTTTCTGTCACTTCTTTCTTTTTCAAGATGGGCTGAACTCTCTGACTTTGCTTCTCACTCTCCTGAGTATGAGACAGTCAAACTCTCCCTCCTCTCTCCCCAAATTCCGTCCCTAACAACAAACACCACTCATGGAATTCACAAGGAACCAAACACAGTTTTTTGGACATTGCCAGCTGGAGGAGGCCCTCTGGGTGAGACTCAGAGCAGAGGTTTTACCAGCACACAGCTCAGGAGGACCTTCTTGCCCTCCCCATCTGGCACAGGCACGAGGCTGCAGAACTGGGCACCTTCTTCTCTGCTGGTGCTCAGCCCTTCACACTGAAGTGACGTCTGTGTCCTGATCTGAGCACCTGGTCTAGTGGAAGGTGTCCCTGCCCATCACAGGGGGTGGAACCAGATGAGCTTTAAGGTCCCTTCCAACCCAAACCATTCCAGGATTCCATGAGAACACCACAGGAACAGGCTGAAGTAAATAATTACTTCCCAAGAACTACAGTCTGTGGGATTTATCACTAGGAGAAGAAAATGTTGGCAAAAAGGATTTCCAGGGACCACAAGATGAGCTCATCCACCAGATAGAAACCACATAACTCCTGTGCAGGCTACTACAGCTTGGAAGATTAACTAATATCCTATAGAATGAAGAAACAGATCAGAGATCCTCAGCAAATCATTAGTTTGAGCACTGCCACTATCCCATATCCCATTCTCTTCCCTTAAACCTCCAAGGTATCCAGAACTATGACTGATTCCCAAGTTAGCTGTCATTCCCCATCAAGGGGATGGATTGAAATGACAATTAACAATGTAATTCCAACAATCCAAATTACAGAAATCCATCAATTTCTAGTGCTGATGAAAGATTAAATTAAAGATAGGACAAAATGCCAATTTGGATAATTTTCATGGAGCTCTCCAACAGTCTCCTGATAGAATTTGAGGTCTGGATGCATGACCACAACTGCTGATATTCCAGGCTTGTAGCATCCTGGTGTAACACTGTTAAACCACTGTATGTTGCTATGTATCTAAAAGTCAGTGACTAGAATGATATTCAGAAATGAGACACAAAGAGCCCAAAATTATAAACAGGAAATGAAAGGAAGACAGAGAAAATGCAAAAAAAGTGTACAAAGGTCAGGAAGGAAATAAGGATATAAAAGGAAAAATGGGTATAGTTAATAAAAATACAGTAATAAAAAGGGTTTCTAAATTAGAAAGCTAAAAAAAATAAAAATGCTAAATATATTCTGTATTTAAAGGCCATGTCTTCAGTAACTGAAATGTTTGGTTATAGCACCTGAGGGGAGACTACAAGAAAGATGGAGAGAGCCTATTTACAAGGGCCTGGAGTGACAGGACAAGCAGGAATAGCTTCAAACTGCCAGAGGGCAGGGTTAGATGGGATATTGGGGAAGAAATACTTTCCTGGGAGGGTGATGAGGCACCGACTGCTCAGAGAAGCTGTGGCTGCCCCATCCCTGGAAGGCTCCAAGGCCAGGTTGGAAGGGGCTTGGAGCAACCTGGGACAGTGGAAGGTGTCCCTGCCATGGCAGGGAGTGGAAGGAGATGAGCTTTAAGGTCCCTTCCAACCCAATTCCATGAGTCCATGATAAAACATTGCATAAAATAACAACAGCCTGGAGTATCTCATGAAACAAACTCACTGGTGAGAAACACCAGAGCCAACAGTTCCTCCAGGAGAACTCACAGCCCTTCCTCCAATATTTAGGTAATAATACCTAAGACAGACAGAAATGGGGTGCATTTGTTGTTTATCCTGCATTGCTATTAAAGATCAGCATCTTCATTCCAAAGAAGAAGCTGGAGCAGCAGCTATATATATATGTGTGTGTATATATATATATATATATATATAATCTAAGTGTCATAAATTACCCAAAAAATGTGTTTCCTATTAAGCAGATGTGTGTGGGCTGCTGTTGTGTCAGTTTGTGTGGAGCAGCACCAGTGTTTAATTCCATTTGGCCTCTGTTAAGGACACAACTTCTCTCACAGTGGATTAACATCTCTTACAACTAATCCACTAGGAAAGTGGTCCCATCCTGACTGGAAAAAATATTACACATAACAAAAACATTGAGCTTTAATCACCAATTTCCCTTTATCCCGTATTTTTAATTCTGTCTTAAAAAGTGAAATGTGCCATTTCAAGCAGAATATACAAAATTTACAGTTAAAAATCAGATTTTATCACTAGGTATTCTCAGATAACACTTTATTCCTATGGTATTTAAATGACAGGGATGGATTCTGGATTAAATAAATATTGACTCATGAAGGAAAATGGGGAAAATTCACTCTACATGGAAATTTTGGAAGCAGATGGGAAAATTCAACAGAACTAATATGTATATAAACATATAGATTATACATATAAAATATGTATATATAATATGTACATACAAAATATGAAAATATGAAACATGTAAATATAAATATATATATTGTATATATAATTAATGCTATTTTGTTTTCATTTAATTAGATTATTGTGAAGAAGAAGAACCACTGAGGGATTTTCTTTTCTGAACTTCAGAAATCCCCTCTCAATTTTTGCCAATGACATGTAAAATCATTCTTTGTATTATCAAATTTCTTAAAAATTTCTGAATTTGGGAATCTGTTTTTTCCAACTCACTCATGCTGCAAAATCTCCAAAGAACTAAACCTGTACTTTCTGTTATGCAAAGAAAATTACAACTGAGGATGTTCTTGTATCAGATTTCACCAGAAAATGTCTCCATTTTTAGGAGGGCTGAAGTAATGAGCTATTTAATGACATATATTGTGTTTAAGTCATTTTGGTTTCGTGCCCAAAAACTCTCTCCTTTACCACTGCCACCCCACAGGCAAATTCATCCCACAAGTGAAAATTTATCCTTCCAAAGATAAACTTTCCTCTCTCTTGTGGTGAACCTTGTGCAGTGGATCAAGAATTTTTAATAAACACACATCTCTTCATTTTCTATACTTTTTGCATATTATACAAAATATCTGCTCTATTAAATACAGATTTGCTTGGTGTTTTTCTTATAGAAAAAAAAAAAGGATGGAATATCTTTCCACTGACAAACTGCAAGAAAAATAAAATCCTTTCTATTGGCTTGAGCTCCTCCAGCTGTGATTGGCAAGGCTGAGGCTGATGACACTGGATTTTTCATTTATGTTTAAATTAATGCATCGAAGTCTCACCAGAGCAGAATCAAACCACGTTGTTGGGACGACCACCTGAGGTAAAGCTGCACTCAGATTTTGGTCAATTTTATGGAACAACAGTTCCCTGATAAAAAGCAGCTGGTGTGTGGAGCGGTGAGGGGGATGTGGGACAGCAGGGCTCTTCCCAGGAACCCTCTGGCAAAGATCAGGGATGAAATCACGGCACAGATGAACTCACCAGGAGTTCTGCCATCGAACTGAGCACGGGCACAACCTCCCCTGGAAAGCCAGGACTCATCCACAGCCATGAACAGGCTACTGAAATCCAACCTCACTTCCACTTAATTACTCCCACTGATGACATATGAAGTTATTCTGTAGAATCATCATTTCTGGACCACTGTTGCTACTATTAAATTAGCTGCTTCATCAAGTTAACATGAGTTTTCTTCATTTGCTGCCACAGGATTGTCATGGTGGTAGCAAATCTCAAGAACCATTAACATTTTGGTACCCCAACCAGTAAACTCTGGTCAGACCCTCACAGGGGGGATTTTTTCCACAGGATATCCACAGTCCCTAGTTTTTTATGGACTGGTTCCCAAAATAAAGCCACACACTGGTCAACATGAAGAAGAAATAAAGGTGTTTCTCAGACACCTGCAGCTCAAACCTTCCAAACTGTGCTCATGACATCCAAGACAGACAGTCATTCAGTGCTCATGATGCACTGCTCCTACATCTGTGCCATTCCAGACCTCTTCCAGCTGCAGGGACCACTTCCATAATCCAGTTAGTTCATGGTCAGAATGCCTCACAGAAATTACATAAGCCCCAGCTGGAGCACTTGGTCACATGGGCACATTCCTTCCCCTTCCTCACATCTTCAAAAATCTGATTTTCCTACACAACCAATTCCAATCTCCTTCCCTGTAACTATCCCACACAGTGTCCCAACAGAAGCATAAAAACATCCAATTCTTCAAACACCACTCCAAATAGGGTCTCTCTGGCCATGTTTTTAAGTTTTCACTGCAATTTTAAACTAGCAATTCCATACAAAACTCTCTGGTATAACAAATTATTCCCACTTCAAGTGATAAACATAAAATGTGACTACAAAGAATCTTTTAACTACAAGATCTACTGGTTTATCAGAATCCAGTTCAAGGATCATCCAGTCCAACTCCTGGCCCTGCACAGGACACCCCAAAATCCCACCATGTCCAAACGCTCCTTGAGCTCTGGCAGCCTTGGGGCCGTGACCACTGCCCTGGGGAGCCTGGTCAGCGCCCCACCATCCTCTGGGGGAAGAACCTTTTCCCAATATCCTGGATATTCTAATTTCCTGGAAATAAATTGCAGAGAACAGACTGGGCTGGCCTCAGTGTATTCACCAAGTCATCCTCTGCTGGAAGTCATGCACATCCCGACCCTTCCTCACTTAGATAATCAGTAGCTGTGCCTACTACATTCTATATAAAACCATATTTGATTCCTTTTAAATTAACAAAAATTGTGCCTTCAATACAAGTAATATCTGTTCATTACTCCATAATAGCTTAAAGAATCAAAAGACTTTTGCACACTGGAACAGAACCAAGTCCATCAGCATCATGTGAGTCCCTGCTATGAATCCACAGATTTTACGATACTGAGATTGCAAATTTCTTCCATCACCACCACAGCACATCTTTGGAAATCACACACATCGATGGAAAGTAAAAAACTAACATTCAAGACCATCCTGCTTTGAGCACTTGGAATTTGTGTCCTTTGCTTTATTATTTGTTCCATTATCCGAGAAAGTAATATTTCTGTGATGTTTGCTGCACTCACAGATGGTAGTTCTGAAAAACCTGAATTCGGAATTCAACACTGAGGAATCAAACTGAATTACACCAGCCAATTAGGATTCCTTCAGAAGCAAAACCCACCAAAACCTGCAACACCAACACACGCCCCACTCTTACAAAACAAAACTTGCGCATCAGCTCGGAATTCCCAGAGCAACACTCACAGCGAATCCCGTAAATCATGAGCGGGTCCAGCTGCTTCTTGCCGTGCTTGCCCTGGCCCGAGAGGTTGGAGATGGCCTGGATCTCACGGTGGAACAGGTAGTCCAGCAGGGTCAGGGCCATCTTCTCGGCCGTGCGGCAGTTGGTGCTGATGTGCAGCATGTCCGCGGGCGTGATGGGGCAGCGCACCCGCATCTCGGGGTTGTTCTCGTCCCCCAGCCACGTCCCGTTGGGATAATCCTCTGCAGACACACATCAGACACGTTCTAGTTGTGCCACCAGTCAGGTTCAACTTACAGCCAACGTTTCTTATCGTGACCTCTCCCAGTTTTCCTCCCAGTCTCCATAAACTTGCAAATTTAAGCATGAAAAGAGGCTCGTGGAATCTGCTACTGATAAAAATTACTCTCAAATTCACACCGTTGGTAACCAAAATTATTGCCATTCACATTCTGGCCTTGCCAGGATCTGGTAGTTAGTCCAGATGTCCAACTCACTCTCAAATGCCTTTTAAAGAGTCTCACACCAGAGAAAACACTCCAGCCACAGTGTACTTGTGCAGCCTTAGTCATCCCCTAAAAATGAAGATTACTGCAATGCCGCCTTATTCTGAAAGTACAGCTCATTTCAAGCAGCCAACAGCTTTGAACCACATTTTCCTCCCCAATATATCAGCTAAAAAGGAGTCTAAGCAGGATAATATATTTAAGAAATTACAATCAATAGTGAATTTGTTTAATCACTTAAAAGGAGTACCTCAAGCAATGACAGTCATTTAGAATGTAGCCAGAGACCCCAATCAAAATTTCGGTATTTCTTCAAATTTACTGGCTACATTATTTTCTAAACAACCAGTTTACCAAGGAAAAAGCCCAGAATAAAAATAATTAATCAATCACTAATCATCTGCCAAGTGACTCTTCCTTTCTATTCAAGTGTAAGCTCATTAGGAGCAGAGCTATACCCACCAACACACACATTCTATATATTAAGAAGCTTTTTTATTTCTGTTCCTGCTTCTCAGTTTGGCAGAAAAAAAAAAGGAACACTAGGAATTAAATTGATTAAATAAAATTAATTAAATTCAAAGGAATACTATGCCCTCACTTGAAATTAATCTGTGCAGACAATGCCAAAAGTTAGTGGATTCAAGACTAACCAGAAACTAGAACAGAGCCCAGGACCAATCCCTACTCAAGTGGAGGATGGAACACAGGACTGAGGATGAGACTCATTCCAGACAAAACCAAAAATTCCAATAGAATTCTTGACAGAGATAATAGAAATGGACAGCAAAACATCCCAGTAGTATTTCAGTGTTCACTGACAGGGACCATTTGGATTTGATTTCGATGTTTACTCAACTCTGTGCAGTAAAACAAGGCTTCCTGGCTCAGGGGTCACCGAGCCCTTCCATACCAGAGCGCTACAGTAATTTATTGTGAACAAGCCATCCAGTTACACGACTGATCTTGCATTAAGTGACTTTAAAGGAGAGTTTGGTGGTATGGACAGTCACAAATTCCTGGGGCCCACAACCCTTTGTCACCAAACAGGGTGACAGAGCTCACACCGACCAGCGCCTCCTTTTCACACTGAGCAGGACCCTGAGCAGCATCTGTATTTCCAAATCCTGGCCTGGGCTAAGCAGCCTGAGCTTTATCAGACTACAGGCCAAAAGTAGTAAATAAAATATAACATAAAAGCAACTCAAACAGTAAAAGCTGCTTTTCCAACATGACCTTTGGGTTGAGTCACAGCACATGTCAGGGGCAGGTTTATTGTGATGAATAATGACAGGATGAAGCAAACGTTGGATTGTGCAACACTGAGATATCACTGGGACAGCAGATTATCAGCTGTAAGACAATCAGGGAATCCTAAAATGGTTTGGGTTGGAAGGGTCATTAAAGATTATCCAGTTCCGCCCCCTGCCATGGGCAGGGACACCTTCCACTAGCCCAGCTTGCTCCAAGCCCCATCCAACCTGACCTTGGACACTTCCAGGGATGGGGCAGCCACAGCTTCTCTGGGCAACCTGTGCCAGGGCCTCCCCACCCTCACAGCAAAGAATTTCTGCCCAATATCTAATAAAAGGCAAGGAAAATCATTTTTTATTGATGTATGTAGCAACTCATCCCTCCAACTTTTGTCTGTTGAAATCAGAACTCACATATATATATTTATTTCATTTCAGCCTTCCTTTTTACCCTGAGCATGTAACAGGGCACACTGGCTGATTTCTGCTCCCAGAACCAGGTGCCATCCAAAAAAATAAGGTGGTTGGGATGAATTCCAGCTTGTTTTGAATGCCACTCTGTCTGGGCTCACCACAAGTCTGGTTAACATTATCAGGGAAAACAACAGGCTGTTCCTGAAGATAAATTGCCTGGTTTCTAAAAATTTGGGCAGAGCTGGCAAAGCAAAAACATCTCCGGATAAATGTGTATGTTTTTCAAAGAAATTCTAGGAAGCCTGAATAAATTATTCTCATCCTATCACAATCTTATTTCCTTACCAGTTGACAGGATTGCTATGGGATATAGGAGCTATTCCTCTTTATGGAACACCTTTTGCCTGCAGACTTGTTTAACAAACCCTGTTAACCTACGTGAACCAAAGATTTTTTTCAATTTGCAAAATAATCTCTTTTTTCTACTGGCACTGAGTCCAGAACATACTGTTTTTACCACATGCAACTGTTCTTTTATTGCTCACAGGCTGGAAAAAAAGACACTATCTTGTTATTCTGACCTATGACCACAATCCCCCCATTAAATTATCTCTTGCATTTTCCTCCTGCTTGAAAAGTTTCGACAGAAAGGGAATTTATTTTATAATCATCTTGCATTAAGCAGGACTTGCATGACTGGAGTTAACCATGAATCTACTGTCTCACTGCAGGGCACAAAAGCTGAATTATTCTTTATTATATATATAAAAATCATTCCTACCAGGCTGCCAACACATCTGGCACTTTGCAGGAAGCAAACACAAGATTGGCACATAAAATCTGGTGAAAAGAGGAAATCCAGTGCCAGTTCTGAGTGAGGCAGAAACACTCTGAGCCCTGGTGTGTGTGGGGGAGATGGAATGAATAAGGGAAAAGAGACTGGGAGTTGGATGGAAATTCCCTCTGAACAATTAAGTACATGAACACATTAACAACTCTGCATTATTTGAAGTTCCTACACTCAAACATCCTTTAATGCTTTTGGAATGGTTCTTTATTTGTATTATCAGGTTTGTGTGTAATATCTAGAGAGAATCTGGATGAACTGGATTATTTAGTACATCCACTGGAATATCCACACACTGATTGGGCTCTGCACAACCACAATCAGCCACTTCTATTCCTTAAAGACTTCCAAAAAATCAATAACTGGGAGTTGGGAGGAAAAGCACATTCAAAGAACACACTTTTCTTAAAATTAAGGGAGCATAAACATGCACACTCTCCTGGAACTCAGTTAATCACCTTTCTTATTTTGCCCTAAAGTATTTTTCTTTCCCTAATTCATTAAGAACTTCTTTCCATGAGAGTGGCAGAGCACTGAACAGCTGCTCAGGGAGGGTGTGGAGTCTCCCTCTCCAGAGACATTCCAAACCCAACTGGATGTGTTCCTGTGTCACCTGCTCCAGGTGACCCTGCCTTGGTGGAGGTTGGACTGGACAATCTCCAGAGGTCCCTTCCAACCCCAACTATTGTGGGATTCAGCGAATTTTCCTAATGACTTCCCTGTATTTTGAGTGCTACATGGAAAGCTACTTCCTTGCCTTTTTTCACACCAAATGTATCATCACAGAAGTGGCTCTTGATCATTTTTACTTTCTGTGCAAAGTCCTGCCAGTTTAACCTGGTTCCCTCTCTGCACTCAGAACCTCATTGCCAGGACACACAAATTTCTAGTTCCCCTTCAGTGGTTTTTTTAAGATCTGAAAATTTCCCTTTATCTCCATTCTACTGAACCCAGAACTA
Source organism: Platyrinchus mystaceus (assembly GCA_035041135.1). Classification (NCBI taxonomy): domain Eukaryota; kingdom Metazoa; phylum Chordata; class Aves; order Passeriformes; family Tyrannidae; genus Platyrinchus; species Platyrinchus mystaceus. The sequence goes on along the minus strand of JAWWLV010000021.1, from coordinate 18,912,910 downwards.
ATTCACTTTTCAAGGCTATTTTTGAATCCTTTTTTCTGTACTAAGTCCATTCTTTTCCCTCCCATCACCGCTGACCATCCTGGTGCTTGGGCAGGGATGTGCTGGGGCTGCCACGCAAACAAGGATTTCTGTGGGAATAGGAGGAGCCAGTTTGAGGTTTGCAGCAAGAAAACCCCTGTCAAGAGAACACAAACCAGACAGGAGTTGCTGAGGCTTTCAGGCTCCCTCTGGACATGTTTTCCTGCCCAGGGAGATGACAGACATCGGGCTGTTCCTCACGTTTTTCCATCGGGACACACTCCCCTGCTTTGACATGTGAGCCTGGAAGCAAAGCCAGGCTCTGCTCTCTCTCTGGGAGCTGTCAGTCATTCCTTCAAAACAAGGGAAAACAAAAGGAGACACCTGCCCACACAAGCACTTGAATTAACATGTTCCACTACTCCAGTATTGTGTTTATTTTACTATCCAGGCTGGGTGCAGAGCTGGCAGTGGCAGCAAACCACTGGTAGGTACAGAAAGGCAAAAAGATGAATTAATCCTTGAAAGATTTTAAAAAATCCCAAATCCTAACCTACAAAAATAAACTTCCATTTCTAGAGAAATTAAATAGCATTTTGGCTGATGTATAGAAGATTCAACATCATCATGTGGGGGGATTGGAACGAGATGAGCTTCAAGGTCCCTTCCAACCCAAACCATCCCATGATTCTATGATCTTTTTAAATAAGCTTCTGTCAATTAGCCCCTGCAAGAGTTCACAGGGGCAGTGATTAATTGCCAGAGACTACAAAGCACTGACTTTATTAATTAGCAATCATTAAATATATGAAAGGGAGTGACAACTGGGCTGTAGATTAACCTACAAATCCAGCAATGGGGTTTAAAGCTGTGTTAAAAGAAAGGTTAAAGAGCTCATTTGGATTTTGCCCCCTTTTTTTTGTTTCTCACCTCTTCATTACGTTTAACTTTACAGAGTGGCCCATGTTAATTCCAAACATAACCGTGACAGACACCTGGAAGAAACCATCGTTCATTTGTTGGCTCCCAATAACTGAAAGAACATCAAAGCAATTCAGGGTCTATCATTTTCTTTGGCTTTAACAAGTCACTGCAGCTCCTGAAGTCCCATCAGTGCCTTCACATCAGCTCTAAAATATTGGTTAAGGGTGCAAAAGGTTCCCTTTTGCTCTGATACGGTTCATTCTTCCTGTATCTGGTCATGAGGAGCTTGGCAGGAAAGGGCTGCAAATGCTCATCCAACATGTGAGATCTGATCTTGCCATGAACTGGAAAATCCTGTGCACAGATAAGTCTGGGGGACATACAAAGAGCTGCTTGGATTCAAATTTGGAAAGCAAATTCTGAGCACCATTTAATGCTACTATTGTAAAAGGACTCAGATGCCAAGTTGAAGAGACAATATGTGACTAAAGAATTTTCTTTGGAAAAAATATTATTCATCCTTTAATTGCCACACAGTGCAGACCAGTTTGCCTTATCTTCTCAAAAAATACACATTTATATTTCTAATTTGATATTCTCTTCATCAGGAACTGGAGAGACACAAGGGGACATTTCCCACTGTCAAAGGGCAGGGTTAGATGAAATAATGGTTACCCAGAGAAGTTGTTTAGACAAATATATTTGAGTCAGAACATTTTCTAACAACTTTGTGCTGGTGCCAGTCATGGTTTAGTCAACTGAACGCCAGCCCTGGGCAGGATTATGGCCACATTCCAGCACGGGAGAGCTCATTCCAGTCAGGAAACAACACAGGTACTGAACAGAACGAGTTTAAAACTCCTCTAATTTAAAACTAGTGTGTTTCTAACGTTCTTCCCAGAGTTATTTTTTTTCCAGTGGAAGGCAAAATCCAAAAGAACACGATGTTAGGATGACAACTGTTGTGAAGAGAGACTGTTCGTGAGGCCTTACTTAAGTTAGTGCCAGGACCAGATTGGATGGGGCTGGTTGGACCTGGTCTAGTGGAAGGTGTCCCTGCCCATGGCAGGGGGTGGAATGAGATGAGCTTTAAGGTCCCTTCCAACCCAAACCATTCTATGATTTAGTATCTCCAGAGATACGAAGGCCTAAAGAATTGATTCACAAATTCTGTCACAGTCTGAAAGCCGATGATTTTTTGCCTTTTGCTGTGACTTTTGCCTTTTACTGCTGAAGAAAACAAGTCTGCACAGCAGCCCTATCATTCTTCATCCCTTGCTTTATTAATAATTTCATTTGTGACACCCTGCAGGAGAGGTCACTCAGCAGCCCTCCTGTGCAAGGGCAAGGAGAGGGAGGTGGGGATCACTGATCTGATTCTCAGAGCATTCATCCATCTCAGGGAGATTTTTAATGGATGAGTGTTCTAAAGGTCTGAAGAAAATCAGATCTGAAGACATTAATGGATTAGTTGTTCCTTCAAAATTTACATGTACAACAATGGCATAAAGAGCCAATGTCACATTTGCCTGTGCAAATCTGTGCCAAAGCAAGTCAAAAAGGGAATTATACAACAAATATCCTCCTGATGTTGGCCCCTTCGCTCCTGGCATGTCTGCCTTGCAGTGATGGGCCCAGAACTGGACACAGAACTCAAGGTGTGACCACACTAGTGCCCAGCACAGAGGGACAATCACTTCCCTAGTCCTGCTGGCCACACCATGCTTGATATAGAAATATTAACGGACTCCACAAAAAGTACATTTTATATTTATTTTAACATTGAAATATCAGCACTATCTGCAATCTGATTATTTTTTTGAGAGGAACTTCTCAGTCTCAATCTGCTTTTGATTCCCCATTGACCTAAAAAGAAATACCCCCTCCCTGGAAGTGTTCAAAGCAAGCTTGGAGGGGCTTGGAGCAACCTGGGATAGTGGAAGATGTCCCTGCCCGCTTAAGGGGTTAAAACAAGAGGATCTTTAGGGTCCCTTCCAACTTAAACCATTCCATGACTCTATAAAACACCTTCAAAGCAACTCCGTTTCACAACATACAAACAGAACCTAAAAGCTCTTTATAACACATGTGTGTTGTATGAATATCTATAAAAGCTGAAGAATCCTGGGTTCAGGTGTCTTAGAACATATTTTCAGCAACCAAATGATTCAAATATATCCACCCTTATCTGATCTCACCGCACTGCCTAAAAATTCCACGGGAGACCCACAATACTACCTGGGAAGTTTCCAGTTGACTCTCAGCTCGTTCCACCACCACATTTACTTTGCTCAGTGGCCTCACAGCCAACGTACCTTCGGAGTTGAGCGTGATGAGGGTGACGTTGTTGCCGATGCTCTGGCTCCCCATCTGGCCGCTGTTGGACACAGAGTCACTGGCCTCGGAGCCGCTCTCGCCGTCCTCGTTGTGACTGTCGTCGTGCCCCGGCACCTTCACCACGATGGTGTTCTGCCGACGGCCTGGAACGGCACTGGAAAGGAAGGGGTGGAACTTTGGGAAAACACGATCCATCATCAGGAATAGCATAGAATCACAGGACATCCGGAGTTGGAAAGGACACAACTTGTTCAAGGAATGACTGGGCATTGGGGGATCATCGAGTCCAACTTATGGCCCTGCGCATCATCACAAGGGAATGGAAACCCCTACCAAAACTAAAATAAATCATTAAATAATTTATTAATCAAACTCCTTTAAACTCCTTAATCCACTTCATAACCCAGAGCTATCCAGCAAAATAAAAATGGAAGGAAAACAGCAGAAGAAATCAAAAAAGTCTTGGATACACTGTCTAAATTTGCACCAATGGAAAAGCCTCAGCCCAATGTGCAAAACAAACAAAATATTTAAATTATTTATAAAAACATATAATTGAAGACCATTTTCTACCCAGAAACCCCGGTTCTACTTATTTAAAATTTGCTTAAGATAGTACGAGCCTTCCTGGGCTGCTGCTCATTCCTCCTTCAGCTTGTTAAATATGGGATTTTGGCATGTTCCCAAGTGATTGGGAAAAGCAAAAAATACGTGGCTGTGGGCACTCTGTCTTTAACTGTCAGCTGTCAACTAACATGGGGCCAATCCCAGATCCTCCAGGATGCTCTTTCCCATCAAGAGTGAAGCATTGCTTTCCTTTTACTGTCAGCCCGAGAAAATATCCAAGTCCAGGTTCAGTGTTTCCATCACTCTTACCTTGAGTATTCCTCATTTTGCACTTCAAATTGCACTTGAAACTTTAAACTGATATTGCTCTGTCAAAGCAGGGAATGAAGGGAAGGATTCCTGGGAATGCTACTAACTTGCTAAGGATGTTTTCCAGGGAATCAGCTGCTCTGCTCAACGGCTCTTCCTGCCCAACCATCTTGGCTACGATGGAATTCTGCCGGTCGTTGTTGAGGATCACTGTGGTCTGAGGGACAACGCTGCAAGACAGAGATCAGAGAGGAAATCAGAATGGAAAGGAGCAAACCTGACACATCATCCACTGACACAGCTTTGTGGTTTAAATAGTCCTGATGTGGCCTCCAGGCCTGGCTCCTTCTCCAGCATCACAGACACAGACCAGACACTAAAGCTGCTCATCCATCGAGCCTGACACCTGCACCATTCCAAGCACTCCCATCTTCTCAGAGGATGGATGGATGGCTGGCTGGCTTCAATGGACTTATAGAAAAGTCCATGACCCCTGGCAAAGCAATATAGAATTCATCAGTGTGAGATAGGCAGGGCGAAGTCTGTAAATCACAGCTCTGAAGAGCCACCAAATTCTTCTCTGGAGAGTCTGAGCAAGTGTTTTCAGAGGTATCACTGCCAATTAAATGGGAATGCACCAGTTTTAGTAGGATAATTCTTAGGGAAAAAAAAATTTAAAAGGATTTATTGCAAAACTGGATGATAAGCTTGGTTAAAGAGCGTGTGTTTTCTTCCAGGGCAGGGAGACGAGAGCGGCACGAGGGGCACCAGGGCAAACAGGGCCAGGCTGGAACTGTAAATAACAACAGGACAAAACTGTTTCTTGTGTGCACTTCACATATGCAAATAAAAAATTCTTACATCAAACAACAGAAAAGCATTTAGTGTGTGAGAAACTAGAAAACCTCTATCACTCCTGATGACAATGTAGAAGGAAATAACTAAAGAAATGTTGTCTACATTGTACTGCAAAAGGAAACATGAAGTAAATAATTGTCTCCACATGCAGATTAGCATCTAATCTGTTTTCAGAGATTATTGACATTATTCCCACACCATTACTCAATATTCTGAGGGTTTGATAGTTAAGACTGTTTCTGCTCATGCTGAACTTAAGGAAAGAACTTGGAAGAAAACTCGTGTTTCAGTGACAGGGAAGGTTTTCCTCTCTCCCTCTGCTTCCCTCAGTAAACAGTCCACTCTTGTTTTTACTGGTCCAGCATCTCAAACATGACTGACGGCCATTTATTTTCCTTTGGCAAACAGTTGAAACACAAATTAAACAAATCTGATGACAGAACTGTGTTTACTTCAGCTGTAACAGATCACACCCTCACTTGAACATTCATGTGTCCACACAACACTTGAAGCACTAAATTATCCATCATCAAGACTTAAAGGAAAGATAAGAACCTGTCACAGGAGCAAACAATGAATGCAGCCCAGCTTTGGCACAGATAAGAGCACTGACCACAGGTTTTCTGGCTCCAAAAAGCCCCGGGCTCCAATGCCCTGCCTCCCCCTTACAGTAACTGCATCTGTTCCTAACAACATATGGAATTCCTCATGGACTGCCAATGAGCTGCTGGATTGAAAGCTGGAGAAGCTCTGGAAGATGTTTGGCTGATCACAGACAAGTACAGACTGTACTATGGCTCTTCAAGTGCATGTGGAGCTCAAATTTTAGCAAGCAATAAATGGGGTGGTTCTGTTGGTTTCTGCCATTGCTGTCTAAAACATCATCTAAAGTGACTTTCATGGTCACCTGTGCAAAAGGTTCTCTATTATCAAGGGGGAAAACACACACTTTGTATTTTTTTTTAAAAAAAGGAAAGTTGTTTCTATTTTCTCAGTGCCAGCACCAAACATTTTAATAAAAAATCCCATCAAACACTTGACAACACAGTGATACGTGGCAATGCTGTCCAGCAGCAGCGTGTGCTCCCATTACATTTCCCAAATTGCCCAAACAGCTCCACTGGAAGTTTTTACAGGCCAGTTTAAAATGTTCAAGCATTTTACACTTCCTTGTAGACACTGTTCTTTATCACCATCTTCCTTGCAATCACTTCTGGCTCCCTGTTTAAAATGTCACTTACCAAAGCTTATTTTTAATGAAGACTCTGAATAATTAATTTCAACTGTAGAGATAAATGCAATAAAAATTACATTTAGAAAGTCCTTAGCATTTTGCTCTTATTAAGTTTATATTTGAAAAAAAAGTCTTAGCACTAAAAACTGGCATAAAATAAGGAAGAAGTTGCAGGGGTGTTGCCTTTTTTTAGGAGTGTTCATTTTTATGAAGTCACTCAATTCTTTCTCAGTCTTAAAGGAGAAGGAATTTCTTGTGTTTAATGTTTAACTCCTGAAGAATGATGCTGTCAAAAGTCTGCATGAGGAGGAGAAGGAGGAGGAGGGAATATTTCCATTGAAAACATTCTAAATGTTAACCAAGAAACTACAGTTCTGGTCCATGTTCTACGTGGAACAAGAACGGCCACGGAATTCGCTGACAAATTTTGACAACGAGGCATCACTGAGGCAGAAACTCATCAGAGCTGATGCTGTGAAACCTGAGCTGGGAGAAAAGGAAATAACTGGGACCAGCACAAAAAAGCCCCACTATGTTTGAAATGGAGGGTTCCATTGGGTTCTCCTGGACTCCAATCCCCAACATTCCCTGCAGATCAGAGAATCCCAGAATCACTGAGGGTGGAAAAGGGCTCCGGGATCAGCGAGTCCAACCTGTGCCCGATCCCCACCTTGTCACCCAGCCCAGAGCACTGAGTGCCACGGCCAGGCCTTCCTTGGACACCCCCAGGGATGGGGATTCCACCACCTCCCTGGGCAGCCCCTTCCAATGCCTGACAGCCCTTTCCAGGAACAAATTCCTCCTGATGCCCAACCTGAACCTCCCCTGGCACAGCTTGAGGCTGTTTTCTCTTGTCCTGTCCCGTGTTTCCTGGGAGCAGAGCCCGAACCCTGCCTGGCTCCACCTTCCTGTCAGGGAGCTGGAGAGAGGGATACGGGAATCTGCTTCCCATTGACTTCCCTGTGAGATGTTCTAATATCTGTTTTCAGATTTATTTAGAAATCTACTGAATATACACAAAATATACATGGAATTCTACATAAAATCAAAATATGAGGCCAACCTGACAAAAATCCATCAGAGGAATTCATTAAAACTCATTATAAGGAAGTGCATCCTCACTTATTATTCCAATTTCTTTTTTCACTCTGTCCATCTTTGAAGATGAAATAACTTTAAATCATTCCTTATGTACTGAAATACAGAAAACACCAAGAAGGATGAGGAAAGCTTTTGATATTCACTGAGATCCCAAGTGAAGCAATTCTTTCTCTGATTTCTGCCAGGACTCCTGGAGAAGATGGAAAGAAAATATTCAGGGGGTCAGGGGGAGTGTTTCCCAAGTCCAGCGTGTCTGCACAGGCTGCAGAACTTTCCATTTGTGCTCACATATTCCTTTCCCCATAAGCATTAGGACTTGGAGAGACTGGCTCTGTAATTTGCCTATTCTTGGACACAACTTAGTAAAAAATTTTAAATGTGTGAAACCTACAGATACAATAATTTTCTTTTATAAAGCTTATTGAATAATCTGTTAAATTACAGGTGAAAATATTTCTAAAAAAATAAACATAACAACTAATGATTTTCAAGTGTAGTTTTCAATTTAGCCTCTGATTATTTTTTTTAAAAGGCCATTCTATATTTTACATAAGAAAATTGCTGCCAAAGGTCATTTTGAGCATGGAAAACCGTGCGAGTCAGAAATGCTCATTAATCTTCATGGTTGGGTTTCCATTGCCAATAACCTGCCAATCACACAGAGTTGCAGCCAGTGACAGAAAAGAACTTTTGGCAATACCAGGCCCATCATCTCCTCATCTTCCCAGCTGAGCTTTTCATTAGGAGAGAAAGAGAAAAATCTTCCACAAGGTGCAAGATCAAAAGTGTTTCTCCAAATGGATGAAAATGACTTGGAAAAACTTGGATTGAACTTTTCAGACAAGTTGTTCTCCGAGACGCAGCACAAGGAGCAGTTAATGGAGGAGCAGAGGAGCTCGGCACGCAGGACGTGGAGTTCCTGCTGGCAGAGCCTCCAGCCAAACACAGCCTTAAGGAAAGCAAGTCTGGCAATGAGACCTTGAACTCTGGTATTTTCCAGATGAACATGAAGGCTTAAATGTATAGTTCATGCACGTGTGGGAGCTCTGGAGGAATACTACAATTATGATATTACATCTAAATATTTTTCAAATTATATAGACAAATATCGTTCTAACAGTGTGGTGTTTTCCTCATTTTTTTTTTCTGATTTATCTTTCACTAACACTTGTGTTCATCTGGAAGAACACCCACTCTTTGCATCTTTTCATCTGTATTCAGGAAGATGAAGTTAAAATGCTCCTTCCTCCTGATGGCCACCTGCTTCCTTTGCCTTCTGCACACACAGTTAAGGATCCCTATCCAAAGAGGAATGAGAAAACCCACTTATGAACTTGCACTACATGAACAAAACCACAAACTGGCAAAGAATACATGAAATCATATTGGATTTATGCCCCAAAAATTAATGCAGCTCCTCAAGAGAGCAAACTTGTCAACAACCAAACTGTTCCCCCAAGCAGGTGGGAAACCAAGAGCAGTTAAAATGTTAAAGTCCCAACCCATCCATTTGCCTTGTTACAGCCAACTGCCAAAAAAGCAGCAGCGTTATCCATCATCTTCAGTGAGAGTTCAGTCATCAAGAATTATCTTTGGATTCCCTGCATGTGGAACATCAGCCCAGAGCAGACATTGCAAAGCCAGCCCCAAGGATGAGGTGAAAAGACAAGCCAAAGTACACCAGCCATGGCTGGAGAGATTCATGGATCTGAGACCTGGGAGAGCTGCAGTCAACTTATAATAATGATAAAGCAAATGAGGATTTATTAAAACATACTGTTAACAATTTAAGAACAGTCAACATCAAATGTTCAACTGCACTAAGCACAAGCCAGACATTTTCCACGTTACAGTTCATTGCACTCAGCCTTACCTACAGAGGAGACTCATTTCTTCAGGCATTTTCCACCACCTCTATGGGTACACAAGTAAATTTATACCTTGTTTTTCAAAAAATACAATTAAATTTAAAAATCTCTTATTTTGAACACAACTTTTGAACACAACTCTGTAAAAATTTAATGTGGTGACATATTAATGAATCTTTTGCCTTAAACAAATACACAAAGCCAGCAAAAACAGAACATCCATGCCATGTGTGACACAACCAGGATTGAAAAATACTATACTAGAAATTACATGAATTATTAGTCTTCTGCTTTTGCTTATGGACAAGAAAAGGCCAGGTCATGACACAACTCACAGGTTAATACCAGCCTTTTTGAAGATAAACTCATAAAAATACAACAGCAAAGAGATCTTGTTTGCAGACAGTATGGAAAGAAATTTGCAGTTATTACCCTTCTTTGAAGCTTAACTTCCTGAGCCAGATAAGTAGGAGCAGTGCAGCAACTGGAGATTGAATTGAGTATAAAATGAGAGGCTGGACTGATCCTGAGAACTGTGAATGGAATTATTTACTTAAATACAAATTGCTTCATGTTTAGAAAACTCTGTATTAAACAAAAGACTTTGAATACTTTATTATACAATTAACTACTTCTACATTATTTTTATAATTTTCTTACAAATTCCAAGATCAACATAAGTCTGACTTAAGCACTAAAAACTCAGGGGAAAAGAGGCAATGTTATAAACTGGCTTTCAAGACACTAATTATAGCAAGTGAAGCCTTGATGATCATCAGATAAACTGCCAATAAATCCAACAGCAGGTTTCTGCAAACAGAGTGGTTTGTAAATAATTTCCATCAGATACCTCTGGTTTTCCTGCTTTTCCTCATTCCCCAGCCAGTTCTGTCCACTTGCCACCACACACACGTTTTTCTAGGAAGGCCAAGGATGCTGCTCTGAGAGCTGGGACAGGATCTGGAATTTCCAGATGCCCTGAAGGCATTTAAAGAAATGCCACTCTTCACTTTGTCTGAAGAATCCAATTCAAAAGGTTATTAGGAGCAGATTTCCTGCCTCATACTCCACCCTGTGCTATGAAACAAAGAGATTGAGCTAAAGTATGCAGAAATGTACAGTTCCCCAAAAAGGAAAAAAATCCTGTTTGGAAAGACACTCGGATTCCAACCAGTGTGTTTTTTAGTTTGGAAATGTATCAGTTAAATGGCACCTGCTGCCAAATAAAGCAGATGGAACTCTGGCTCTTTGCCACATTACCAACCTTGAGAGATGTTATAGAACCACAAAGGTTGGAAAAGATCATCAAGTCCAACTGTTGAGGTCATTCCACCCCTGGAAAGCTCTGCATCCATCTACTGCTCTTTTCCCTCTTGCTTAAAATAAAACTGGGACTGTCCAAAAATACTGGAGATTATTTCTTTTTAAACTATACTACTATGGATTATTTTCCAAGAGAAAAGCAGTTGGCTTTGCAACTTTTAAAAACAGAATTACTGATACTTCAATCTGCTATAAACTGGTATGCAAACTAGTTCAAAAGATAATCTACATTTCTAAATTTTCATAACCTAATTTCTAAATTTTCCATTTCCAAAGGCAGAGGAAACCTTGCCCTTTAATCACTAATTGATTATCTGCTTTCCTCCTTTCATTTTGTTGCACTTGCAGAATTAAATACCCAACTTACAGGAAAAGTTTGTTACTGCTGGATTTTCAAACTCCCAGAGACTGAAACAGTCAAAATATTTAAGTTCTCAAGACTGGAACCCGAAAGAATATATAAGGCTTTTCTGCCCCCTTCTGTTTATTATATGCTTAATAAACTACCTCTTAAAGTATACAGTATGTAACACATACTTTCACATATATATTAAGATTTTTAGAGTTTCACTAAATTATAATCCCATTTTAGAACATTCATGAGGTAAAAACCGTCCAATTTCATTAAATACAAGAATTTTTTTTATTGTTTATTTAGGCAGGAGGAAAAGCATGAGCCATAAGAACCAAATTCCAAGTCATGCACCTTTACATTTATTCCTGGAATGCAAGAGCTGCCTCTGCTCATGGAGCCATGGAATTAAATGTTCTGCTTTCCCTGGAATTCAGCTAATATAACCATATGGGATTTGGCAAGGGGTCAGGTTAACCCACAGTTTAATACTGTAATTGGGTTTAAATGTTCTTAGACACTAATTAGACCAGTCCCCCTAATCTGTGTATAAACTCAAATCCTGTTTGATTCCCAGCTATTCCTCTTCTTCCCTTCCCAGAAACCTTCACAATTAAAGGATGTTGGTTCTAAAATGATACTAGAAGGTCTCACACCCAAAGTTCCTGGATTTCAGCTGAGTGGGAATAAGCAAACTGTTTTTCCACATGTGGTTCAGAGTGATCATGGATTATTTCTCATCCTTCAAACCTCCCAGATTAAAGGATTTCACATTGATCATGGGCTAAGAGTAACAGTTAGGAAAATTTACTGTAGGATTACCTGACAAAGAGCAAAATACCAAACCTTGCAGAACATCTGACACCTCTGTCTAAAACCTGAAGGAACTTTATTACCTAAAACTTCATTTTCAGTGTATATTGTATTTAAGAATTCAAAAGTATATCTTTCTAAAAGTTCATTTCTAGCATTTTAAGCCTCACAGGCCCATTTTAAACACCACCATCACAACCCAAAAGATCCAAGCCACACATTTTGCATCCGTTTCTCAGACTCTGCTCAGCTCTCACTTGAGTCACTGGATTGTTATAAATTATATTTCTTGATAAACCATTCACTTAAGAAAAATTGGACTTGGGAGATTGAGCCCACAGTTCAAATCTTGGTCAGTTTGCAATGTTTTATAGATTAAGTTCCACCCCATCCACGCAGGAATTATTGAACTCTCCAAGACACAGATGAACTGCTGGTAGTAAATTATTATTTTAATTCCATGCCTTGCACTCTCCCCCTAATGCTGTCTGGAAGTCAGACATTGCTTCTCAATTTATCAAATCCCAACACCAAATTACTAAACACTTGGCTTCCCTATATCTTAGTGCAACAATAATGGAATGTGAAATTCCAATGCAAACATTGCTGGACACATCCAAGATGCCACTTCTTAGTCCTGTGGGGATTTTAAATGTATAAAAATCACAGCCACTATTTTCAATATAAGGTTATATTGACCATAAATATAACGGATCACAGAAATTCATTTAACTCCCAGCACAGAATTCTACACAAAATCCATGTTCCTGTGTGGGTAAAATAAAAAAATCTGTGAACCTCCAGAGGTTGAGGCTGACAAGTTTTGTGACAAATTAGGAGACTCTGGAAAGCATTGTCATGGTTTTCAGGGAATCAAGTATGTCAAATTTGGATTCGGCTTTTTTTCATACCAAAGCCAAAGAAACTAAAATAAGCAGGAAAAGGAAAGAGGGGATGACAGATAATCAAATAATTCCTTTATTTCATTTGTTCTGTTTGATAAATTGAATTTTTGAATGCAAGTCAGAACTGTAGTTTTCAGATAAACGTCTCTACTGCACCTCAGGAAGAAATTTGGGGGTTTCATCCATCCACTTACACATTTCAAGCCCAACAATTCCTCCAGGCTGAAATGCTGCTCATTGCTGACATCAAGGTGATGGTCACCAACTTCCTTCAGGTAAGAAAACCATTCAAAACAGGTTTCACACATTCATCTTGAACACAGAGTGGGTGTGTTCACACAGTAATGCAAGTGTAAGAAACCCCTTTATCCCTTCATCAGTAGAACTGAAAACAGAGGCCCCAAAAGGCCTGGAAAGTAAAACCTTTGTGGCCCAATAAATGCAATTATCACTTCAAGTTCTGACTCCCTCACTCAAAATTCCACTTTGCCAAAATTCATCAAAAATATCAAAATTTGGCTTTTATTTCTGCGCTCTTTAAAAACCTTGGGATTTAAACAGAATTTTTAGATACATAAAAAGGGATAAAATCCTCCAAAGTCATGAAGTTTTAATGAAGATCTTACATCGTGTAAATATTGACTTTGTTCCCCAGTTGTGAGTGTAACCAAAGAGAACATTGTGAAAACAGAGCTCAGACAATTGTGCCATTTTCCTTCAGCCCCTTCCTCCTCAGTCCTTGAGGAACAGCCCCATTACACAGGACTCTCACTGGGGGAAGCTCCAGACGGGACACCTGAACTGGGAATTTAAATAAACGTTTGCTCCCAGTTGAGTGATGACAAAATGGAAAAGGTTGAGAATTTATTGATCCCAAAGGATCCATCCAAAGCAATGACAAAAGTCCATTTGTGCTTCTGTTCCAAACTTCAATTTTTGCACTGGATGAGGCCCCAGGAAAGGCCCTGACCTAAGATAGGATAAATAAACCTGGATTGCTTGGAGAGTGGCAGGAATTTCTGAAAACCTGATGAACTCCAAAGCTCCTCCAAATAAAATCTTTATAATACCTTCTGATTAACATCCCAAATCGCTGACTCAATTATCTGGAGAACTCCACTCCCTCTCACCCCCAAAATACATCCCTGAGTTGTCTCCAGGGCTGAATCTGCTTCCAGGGAAATATTATTTCAGGCCTGGAGTTGAGTGTGTGAGCTCAGGCTCACAGCAGGCTGAGTAATGTACCTGCAACTTGAAAATAAACCTTACATCTTGCAGGATACTCTGCTCCTCAAGCCATGCCTTGTTTCAAACTGGCTACTTCAAATAAATAAAGTAAAATATTCCTGAAAATTGAAGGTCCTCAGGTATTTCCAGGAAGGGACAATTAGCTCTTAACTTCAGTTAAGTGAGAATCCTGAAGGTTTACAATGTTAATTTATTCATCACTGAATGAAATAAAAGGAAAGAAAAATTAGCCATAAATTAAACTTGGAAAGTGGTTTAAATCACCTAATGAGTTATAGTATTAACTGCAGTGAACACAGAAAAGAGGTGAACAATATCCACCAGAGACTGAACTACTCAGTGATAAGGGCTGAGGAATTACTATTCTTTCTAAAAGTCTGGATTAGCAAAGGAGGATAGTTTAATCTATAAAAATGCTTCTGATAAAAATGCAATTAGGTTGGCAAAGGGGTTTGTAACTCACAGGAAAAAGAAATACATAAAAAATTTAAAAAATAGAATTCTGGGTATTTTAGGTTCTATACCAATACCTTTATTATATTTCTTTAGGTTTGTTTGTTTTCCTAAGGGTTTTATGCAGGAAAAGAGAAACTGTGGCTGCTCCATCCCTGGAAGTGTCCAAGGCCAGGTTGGACGGGGCTTGGAGCAACCTGGGATAGAGGAAGGTGTCCCTGCCCATGGCAGGGGGTGGAACTGGATGAGCTTTAAGGTCCCTTCCAACCCAAACCATTCCATGATTCTATGAACACACTGACTCTCAGTGGAAGCTCTGCACTGCCTTCTGTGCTGGAAAGGGAAGGATACAGAGAGCTGACAAACCAGACCAGCCTTTAATTGGCAATAATCAACAAGTGATAAAGGTTTTTATGAATGAGACACAGGGAATTCAGGGAAACATTCTGTCCCTGTGAAACTGGAATGTCATCAATGCCAAGTTAAACACATCCAGCCCTATTTTCTTTTGAGTCACAGAGGCCATGGCCTGCTCAGGAACAAAAAGCCCTCAGTGCTTTATTGGCATCACAGGTTTGATAATGTGCAACTTCAGACCAACACTAACAAATATTTGGGGCAGAGAATCTCAGAGTCTTCAAGAATTCTATCTAAATTTACTTTCAGACTGTCTGAGAAGCTGTCAGCAAAAATTGGTACACCCAGAGCAAAAGATTAAATGCCAAGTTCCCCATTAACACACAGGACAGATTTCTGATGGTTACAGAGATTTAAAAAACCCAAACCAAAACAAAACAGCTCAGGTCTGACAAATCCCTGAAGAAACTCAAAATAGCACAATTTACAGAGGAAAGCATTCACTGAACAAGAGCTAATAGAGTCCCAAAGGGGTCATTACTAAAAAAGTTTCTCAAGTCTTTTGTTCACAAACAGTAAGTTCACCTAATGCACAAGAACTTGAAGATCTCCAAAATAATGACAAAAAACCCACCCCATAAAAATACTGACAAAAGAGTATTTAGCAAAAACATTGGTGTGATACTCCAGTTACTTGCTGTATGATCCAAGTAGTTATTCCATGCACTTTATTTCCTTCCTTATAGAACTTGGCCATAATTGACCTTTTCAATGTATGACTGTGAAGCTTTGAAGAGCAGAGGAAAAGGTAGAAACAGCAGCTATTTTAAAGAAAAATTAAATGCTTAAACACCTTTGTAATGGAGAACAAAAAGGAGGTACTTAGAGAAGCATTAAGTATTTTCTATCTATAAAAATATGAATGAGGAGGAAAAAGTTATTAGAGAAAAGAGTATTTTCATAAGCAGCTTCCTGTGTCTGGAATCATCTCCACAGTAAAATGACAGGAACATCAAGATTTATATATTTAAAACCATATTAGGCAGCTCATACACCAAGGGACTGCAGGTCAAGCCTGCTCTTTCTTTCATCAAAGTGCATTAGATTATTCACCAGATTTTCCATCTCCAAATTCTAACTCCAAAATAAGCACAGATATTTTTCTAGCAGGAGCCTTTAGAAAACAAGCCCATAAAACAAACTCCATTGTATTTCTGGTGCATAGAAGTAAAATGAGAAGCAATTAGAATGATGATGAACTCATTAAGTCAAAACAGCTACATAAATAAAAGCAAAGCAAGCCTAAAAAACCTGTCTGAGGCTTTTCCCGAGGATGGATGAATGAGCCTGGTTTAAGTCAAAATGAAATATGAGAGTTGCAAACTGTCCACGGACTCGTTCTGAGTAACATCATGAAACCGGTACAGAAATTACCTCCAAGATAAATTAATTTTACCTCCATGAACAGCCTCTTGACAGCTCTGCAGACAGAAGGAAAGGCCCGAAGAGTGGATTGATGTTATTTTAAGAGCTCAGTGCTGAGTGACGTGTCCTTACCAGCGCACTTTGTTGCAGGTCTGGGTGGCGCCGAGCGGGGACCCGGCCACCATGGGCACCTGGATGGGGCTGTGCTGCTTGTTCATGACCAGGTCCAGCTTCTCCTCCAGGGATTTACAGGTGGCCTCCAGTGCCAGCAGCTTGGCCTCGATGCTGTCCAACCTCAGGCATATTGTCTGATTGATGGAATACAGGAATGACTGCAGAGGGGAGGAGGCAGAAGAGACTCATTTTAAACACGGATTTATCTCCGGCGACACACGCGGGAGGAAGCTCCGGATAAACGTGACTGGGAAACAATTCTAAAGGAATTAGCAGTGACAAGACTCAGCCCTGTTCAAACCTGATGACATCCAGGAGCATTTTAGCATTCTCAGATTCATCCAGATCTTTATTCAGAAGCCAAAAGCACATGAGCCAAAAGCATTTTCACCTAAGCACTTTGTAGGGATGATTTCATACACCACAAAATCATTTCCAGTGATGTGCCAAAGCCTTCTATTCCACATGTGAAAACAGAAGGATTATAAATCTATGAATGCATCCTCCTGGATGAAGTTAACTTAAGTTTTTTTCCTGTCCAAACAGATAAATTCAGATGATTGCAGTGGAAATTGTATCAACACAAATAACCTTTGAGACAATTAATGCCGCTCACTTCAGTTTTCTCCTCAACAGCAAATCAAGGAAAGGAAATAAATAAAATCTGTTTTCCTATGCAATCTTTTGCAAAAGAAAACACATTCTACTTGGGTTCTCTTGGGAAAACAGGCCCTTAAAGGGAAAAGTTGTACACACTGTGCTTTGCAAACAGCAGCTGTGCCATCTTGTGGCCCTGCACTCACTAAACACCCCAAACCACGCTGGCTCACGGAGCTGCTGCTCTTTCAACAGAGCTTCAGATTCCATGAACATTCCAAAAACACAGAATTACACACTATTTAATGTGTGTGGCATAAAATATTAGTCACAAACTTATGCTCCAAGACAAAAAACAACCTTAAAGCAAACTAGTGAGAACAGCAGAGGAAGTTCTGAGCTACTGAGCCTGAACCAAAAATGAATCGTCTGTTAGGAGAATGTTGGTGGCTTTAAATAATAATTTAAAACACACTGAAAGTATCTACAAATTGTAATATAAATACATGCTCA
Organism: Platyrinchus mystaceus; assembly: GCA_035041135.1. Lineage (NCBI taxonomy): Eukaryota > Metazoa > Chordata > Aves > Passeriformes > Tyrannidae > Platyrinchus > Platyrinchus mystaceus. Next base: position 18,895,534 of record JAWWLV010000021.1, on the reverse strand, counting down.
AGTTTTATCTTTTCAGTCAACTTCACTGCCTTCACCACAAAATGCACCAATAGTGGCGTTTGAGTCACTGGAATTATTCAGATGTTTTATATTACATATAAAATTCTTTGTCTGGACAATCATTCAGATTTTAAAATTCATGCATAAAAATGAACAAGCACTTATAAGAAGGCCATGAATAATTCCAGCATTCTGTATAAACAATTTATTTTACATCCTTTTAACATATTTTCCTAAGAAAGTGAACTTAATTGGTATTAGAAACAACACCAAGGGCACTGTCACCTTAATGGAGGGGTCCTGGCAGTTGATCTCGATGCGCTGACGTTTCAGAGCAGGTTCCACGTCATCATCTGCCACCTCATGGTTCTCCAACACCACTGCAAAGAAAAAGGAGCATTGCCAGAGCTCACAACACAAGAGGACAAGGCTCAAATCAAAAATACAGTAAAAGGAGAAAACAAAATAGTGTAAAATGTATCGAATTAACATATTGTGGGGTTCTCTTACATCTGCTTGGCTTTTCTCTTAAATACCTGACAACGGGGATCTGACCAAGTTTGTTCCTGTACCAAACTGAGCAAGGACTTGTTGAAGGCTGTCCACACCCCACCAGACAATCCTGAACCCCAAGTCCTCAGCAAGGCAGGGACAGGCTTCTCCTCCAAATATTTGGGAACATTTCTGAAGGAACTTTTTCACTTTGTATCAGAAAAGCAGTTTTTCGGTCTGTGTTTCTGTTTTCCATAGCTGCAGTTACTGTTCTTTCACTCACTTGCAATGGCCACAAAGGATCAAGATCTAGAGCTGATCTCAGTATATTTTTGCTTAGTAGGTCAAGCTCTAAGCACGGGATATCACAATATTTGCTTTCAGAAGTGTTTTTCAGTTTTACTGTCCAAAGAATTTTAATAACGTAGGAGAGAAACTATTTTACAAGTAAAACAGCAATTCCTAATAGATGGGTGTCAGCTCCCATCTGAGGGAAAGGGAAAAACCAAAAGACTGCAGGAGGTCCTATTCCATTCAGGTTTTGGGACTAATCTACCCCTGCACAAAAAAAAAAAAAGGCCCCAGGCAATAAAGCTTTTAAAAGGAAAGCAAAATAAATCAAATAATCTGATCTGAAGGGTTTGCATGTACAGAAGTGAAGCTACTGAAAATGTGGGATGTGGTCTTTAGAAGCACCTTTTGGGAAAAAAGTCTGCAGCACCTGTTTGTATTTCTAAGTAAAGCCCAGCAGTGATTTCCACCTCGTTGAGGGCACAGCTGTAAATGGTACCTGGGTCATCTGGATTCAGGTCCTCAACTGCAATTTGAACAACATCTGACAAGTCCTGCTCTGACATCATTCAGAACCAGCAGCAGATCCCTCACACACCACTGCAGGTCCCCAAGGCAGGAATTGGACAAGTCATGCAATCCTGGAAAACAGCAGCAGGGAAAGTGTTAACACAGGTACACCTGACACAGCAACACCACCTTTACTTTTCATTCTTCTGCTATAAAAGGAGATTCCCAAAGAAATGATCAACCTACAAAGTGATTATCCAGTGGCATCCATGGATATTTTACCTGGCTACCTCAAAGAGCAAAGCACTGCACAACCTGCAGCACCTCCAGGAGTGTATCAGGACTGAGCTCAAGCTTTCCTTGCTGATCCACCTTTCTGCACTTCCCCAGTGGATAAAAAGAACATTCAGGTTCAGAGACTTGGCAGCTCATTAGTGCAATATCCAAAATGAAATGTTTTCTTTTAAATTGATTTTTTTTTTTAGAAGGTCTAAGAACATACAAGACCATTCCTGGACTGCAAAGTTTTAACTTATGAATTATTACTTAGTTCTCAGAAGTGATCAGACTTTAGTCTTAATGTCCCAAAAGCACATGAAGGTCCCAAGTCCCTTTAGATTTGCAATTACTGCACATTCATGTATGAATCTTTACAGGCCTCTAAAATCTTCCCAAATTCAGTGAGAACAAGGAGTTCCTCACAGCTAATTAAACTAGACTTGAAGCAAAACTTGACCTTTTTTCTTGAATATGAACTTGCCTGGTTTTTCTATAGTTCAACTCTGATTAATTCATTTTCAGAATATGGTCCTGCTCTTAAAGCCAAAATATTTCTCAGCCCTGTTCCATTGGAATTCTCTGTCAAGGTTATTTATGAGTGTTTTAAGAGAAACCTTCAGCCTGTAAAATTGAATTTAAATCACTGGAATCACTCATATCTGTGCCTTCCCACAGTTTATGAAGGGATGGACAAGGAATACCAAGAGACCAGTGGATTTTTTCCCTTTTTAACCTGAAGTAAAAACCACTGGAGATAATTTGAGGTTTACCAATGGAAATGATAATTCATCCCTTAACGCTGACACAGATTTTCCTCTTCCCCTCTTCCACTTGAGCACAAGAAATCCATTAAACCAGACAGGTGGGAGATAAATTTTTAGGAGAAGAATCCTGAGCAAGCCCATCTCAAAAGACTCCAAAGTGTTCACTTAAGACACCAGCACTGCCAATACTGAGTCATTTGAAATTCTGCTCGTGGTGAAAACTCTTGGGCCAGCCCAGACTGTGGCAGGACTCCTAAAAATCCCTGGCAATCCAGTTGTGCACATGGATGCCATTTTGGCAAATTCCATTTGCCATTTCTGAGAAATCCTGGTGCCCAGCCAGGCTGGACAGAACAAAGCAGCTGGCTCCTCATGTCACACACTGCCTGGAATAGTGAGAACCCCTCAACCTGAGGGAAGACATCCACTAAAAAAGGACAGACTAGAAGAAAACCCAACTGTTAAACACTTTCTTATTTACAGGATTCAAGATTTCACTGGTGTGCTGCATTTAAATCAGTCACAGCTACAAATATATCAGGATTTTTTTAAAGCATTCTGAAGGTGTGGTTTTGTTTAAATCTACTTTAATACTTCATGTGCTGCACATATTTATCATGGAATATCCTACGTTTGAAGGGACCCACAAGGATCAAAGTTCAAGTCCTGGCCCTGCACAGGACATCCCAAGAATCAGACCGCGTGCCTTCAAAATTAATTATAAAAAAATCACTGAATTAAACCTTTTTTCGACACAAACATAAAATAATTTCACACTTCCAGCACCTGTTGTCCCCCTTTCACGGGTCATAGTCTGAAAGTGTTCCACCTCACACCAGAAATTCCAAAATATTCTGTCCCAGAGCCCTGAAACAAAGGAACAACCACCAAACTACAACTGGAACAGCTATGACACACATAGCAATGCATCTTCATCAAAATTTATTGCCATTTAAACAGATTTAGTACAATTTCACTAAATCAGAAACATCTTGTAGCCATCAGCCACCTCCTGATGGACACAATCCTGCCTTCTCAACAGGCAGAAGCAAATTCACTTGTGCTGTCACCGTGAGCTCCTGGATCAAAACATGAGGGAAAAACAAATAAATTTGGTATCAACACTGGATGTGTGGATTAGAAAAGCAGTGTCCAAGGAAACTGCAACCACAGCAGTTATCACACCCTGAATAAAATACCTCTCTTCCAAATTCACCATTTGAATTTATAGTAGTAAATTTTAGCAGTGGGTTGACCTTGCTTTCAGAACCAAGGGTAAAAGCCAGATAAAATTTAACAGGATGAGAGTTAGATCAGTTTATCAGCTGCAAAAAGCTTCAGTTAACAAATTCAGAATAACTTTCCCAACACAGTTTCCATATGTTTAGTCAGTGAAGTATTCACCAGCATTTCTCCACATAAAACACCTTTCCTTGAAATTTGCTCTATATTCCTTTTTTTTTTTTCCCTACTTTTTTTCCTGCTGGCTGAAGCTCCAGTGCCTATTAATTCCAAATTAAGTATATGTACATTGGCACTGAGCTGCCAGTGCTGAACTATTACCTGGAACAAATATTAAGTTATAAAACAGAAATATTAGCAGAAAGCTGGGAAGCTGAGGATAAACTACAGCGGGGACATGGAACGTGCCCACTCTTCCTCTCACAGCCAGCATGTGGAAGTTGGATCAACAGAGAGATATTTTATAGTCAATTATCTTATCTGGGGGAGGGTATGGGAGGCAGGTTCTCCCAGGCAATGAAAAACATGCCATTAATGCACTGGCTATGGAGGCCTTGGCCAGCCAAGCTCACACTGAGCCAGCCGAGCACTTCAGGTGCATCTACACTGACCTCAGCGCTTCCCCCGGGGGTTCTGGGCTTGGAAGAGGCTCCTTCGACTCTCACCCAACAAAAACAACAAAACCAGGTTATGGTGTGTACTGCAGGGATTTCCTTCCACCTCCAGTCCCATTCCAGCCTCGGGTGCCTTCAAATTGGACAGGCTGGATCCAAGGGCCTAGACCAACGTAAGGAGGACAACAAGGGGATGTGCTGGGTCCTGTCCTTGGGTCGCTCCAGGCTTGGGGAAGAGCGGCTGGAACGCTGGGAAAGGCCCTGGTGGTGCTGGTGACAGAGTGAGCAGGAGCCCAGGTGGTCTAGAAGGCCAATGGCACCTGGATTGTACCAGCCATGGTGTGGCCACAGGAGCAGGGCCGTGATTGTCCCTCTGTGCCGGCACTGCTGAGGCCCCTCAGGTGCTGCGTCCAGGTCTGGGCCCTTTCAAGAGAGACACGGATGGGCTGGAGTGTGTCCAGGGAAGGGAGCGGAGCTGGGGAAGGGTCTGGAGCACCAGGAGCGGCTGAGGGAGCTGGGGGGGCTCAGCCTGGAGAAAAGGAGGCTCAGGGGGAGCTTCTCGCTCTCCACAACTCCCTGACAGGAGGGGGGAGCCAGGTGGGGGTCGGGCTCTGCTCCCAGGGAACAAGGAACAGGATGAGAGGAAACGGCCTCCAGCTGTGCCAGGGGAGGTTCAGGTTGGACATCAGGAGCAATCTGTTCCTGGAAAGGGCTGTCAGGCATTGGAAGGGGCTGCCCAGGGAGGTGGTGGAATCCCCATCCCTGGGGGTGTCCAAGGAAGGCCTGGCCGTGGCACTCAGTGCTCTGGGCTGGGTGACAAGGTGGGGATCGGGCACAGGTTGGACTTGATCTTGGAGCCCTTTTCCACCCTCAGTGATTCTGGGATTCTGTGAAATCTCAGTAACCCCTCAAACCTCTGGCATCACTCAGCCCATTCCCAGAGCAGCTCTTTCACCGTCCCCCTTTCCCCACCCCAGGCCAGACCCTACTTTGGTCCCCTCCCCTAATAAACCCACCAGACCCCTGTTCCTGGGGGATAAATAAGCACAAAGTTAAAATTATCTCGTGTTGCCTCAAAAAGCAGAGCAAAAAGCTTAAATCCTTCCCTACAACCACTTGCTTGGAGGTGGCTCCAGTACTGGAACACTCAGAAAAACGCATCACAGACAACTAAAGGTATAAATCTAAAGCAGATTAGATAAATTGCACTAAATATCTGCCAACACTCTTACTCAGAATTGATACACTTAACACAGAATTAAATCAGCTTTTGTTTAATTAAGTAAATTAATATTTGTAAGCAACAAAATTAAATTCACCTGAATTCCAGATTAGCTTTTCCACACACAAGTTTAATTTAATTGAATTAATCTATTTTAAAACAGTAATTCAGAATAATTCTTCTGAGCAGTGCCTTGTAAACAAACCTATTTACTGCAATATCTGATGGCTTTACAAAGTCCTGGGGCAGCATTCCAAAGTGGATAATCAAAATCATCCAATGCCTTGTTAACATAGAAGAACATGCACAAAACACAAATCTTGTCTCTCATACTAATTAGGGAGGGTAAACATTATCTTTTTAAAAAAATACATTTTTTCCAAAGCTTTGGTCTACTTGGAGTGTTTATTGAACTTCTCTTATGGAGCAGCTGATCATTTTCCTGGATAACATTTCTCAATGCTATTGATAAATAAACAAATTTTTGTCATACTCCGACAATGCCAATATCTAGTGCTGTTGTGTGAGAAAAGATGAAGGATGTCATTTGCCTTTGCCCAACCCCACAACCCCAAATGTTTTTCCCCTTCTTCGTTCCACTTTTCCTTTAAATCAGTTAAAGTCGATTTCCAAATATGTCATTTCTTTTATGAAGATATTCCTCAGTATACAAACACATTTGGAATCTGGAATGGTTTGGGTTGGAAGGGACCTTAAAGATCATTGAGTTCTAATCCCCTGCCATGGGCAGGGACACCTTCCACTATCCCAGCTTGCTCCAAGCCCTGTCCAACCTGGCCTTGGACACTTCCAGGGATGGGGCAGCCACAGCTTCTCTGGGCAACCTGTGCTAGGGCCTCACCACCCTCACAGGGAAGGATTCTTCCCAATATCCCGTCTAACCCTGCCCTCTGGCAGTGGAAAACTATTCCTCTTGAATGAATTTACCCAATGAATTTAGCCCAGCAGCCCATTTTTCTGAGCCCAATATATACCATGCACAGGGCAAAGTACCTCATCCTCCAGGAACTCTGATTTACTGACACTTGCAAAAGTTTTCCAAAGCAGGTGACTATGTAGCCAAGCCCAGTGATGGGAATATATTCAACACATGGCAGTGGATTAGTGCTCTGTGAGAAGTGAGGAAGTGAAATGACCTTATGCCATAAAGGAATTCCAGGGTAAAGATCATCCACCCTCTGACAGGGCAGATCCAGAGGACAAAACACTCATTAACTTTATTTAAGTCAGCCCAGCTTCCCTGAGGTCTCATCCCTGCAGGGAACCAGCCCAAAGGGCCTCTGGGCTTTAAGTCTCTGTTTAAGGAAAAATCCCCAGCTCAGTTAAATCCACTAGGGAAGCAAACTATGGAATCCCATCAAAAAGCATCCCAAGGACAGGACAAAATTGTTCAGGTGAAGATCTTCCTGAAGAATAACCCCCAGGTGAGGCTCTAATCTGGACATGGGTCTGCTCTGACCACCTGCAGTGTCCTCAGAGGGCAGCCCCAGGAAAAGAACTGGGAATGTTGGGATAATCTGAACTTATTCCTGAGTGTTACACAGCTCAGAACCCAACAAGGCTCTGTTAGTCTTGCTCTCTGACTTGCAACAATTAAATAACCCAAAGCCTGGCTTTTCCCCCAGGATAAAGTCACTTGGGTTGGCAGCTGGAATGGAGTCTTCCTACACCAATTCCTGATTCCCAAAAAAGCCACACCAGTGCAAACGTTACTGTAACAAAGGAGGAATAACAGGATAAAAAACAACAATTTAAGAGCATACAGGGTGCAGTGCATTGCAAATACAAGAGCTACCAGCCTCCCTTGTGCCCCAGAGCTCTGAAGAGAAGCTCCTTTTTATGGAAGGTTGAAAAGCAGTTTTTAGGGGGGAAGACATCAGATTTACACTTCTTTATTACTACCAAAAACTACAAAGGATAATTATCTTCCTTAGCATCTGTTTAGCTTTCATCCTTATGCTCAATTCACCTTAAAGAGCAAGTAAAAACACTGTTTCAAATTTCACAGTAAAACTGCACAAGCATTTCAGTTTAACAGTTTAAAAATGAGTGCAACAAAATAAAGGCAGCTTTGGTTCAGCCAAAGATCAGACAAAATATCTGTTCTCCCCAAACATTCCTTATCTGGGAAAGCCCAGACAACAGCCACAACATCCTGGAGATGGATATATAAAATAAATCTCACTCCCAGGGATACTGAGCTCATGGACTCCAGTGCAAGTCCTTAAATTCAGAGAGCAACCCAAAAACTGGAATGGATGCTCCAGGAAAAAAGGAGCTGGAAACTTTTCAGAGTACAAAACCTCAGAGGAAGGCAGAAATTCTCTAGTATTACCAGGACAGCTCACATCATTAGTATTGTTTTATTGCTTTGCTTTTAGAAATATTCAGCTTTTTAGGACTTTGTGTTTTTTTTTCATTCCACCTGGTACAAGCTGCTGTTTTGCTTGGATGCCTTTTCCCAGCTCTTCTACCACGCTGCCATTGGCCACAATCCCAACAAAACATACAACAAGCACTCCAGGAATACACTTCCCTGCTTCCCAGTGCCCTCCCAGGCGCTGGACACGCCCTGGCACAAGGAATGTCAGTGGGTGGTCACACACCAGCAACTCCAGCCTGAATTCCCTGTGGATCTTGGACAAACACTCCTGCTGCTGTCACGTGCCAACACCTGCACTGCCACAGCTTGGATGGAATTATTCCCAAGGGAGCTGGGAAGGATTTGTTCACACCTGTTGCAGCTGCGCTTTCAGGTGCCTGGACATGGAGAAAGGGCTGAATTTAATTTTACAGCCATTTAACCCCGTTGAACTCCCCGAGCTGAGCCTGGGGACTGGATCTAAGTGTTTCCAGACTAGGGGCCTTAAGGCAGAGCTCAGCTCTCACCATCCTGCTGCAATTATTCCAGACACAGGTCATTCACTCCAGGCACAATTTGTACAGTTTGCTGAAAACCAGCAAATAAGAGACAAGACCTGCCCAGACAGCAAAGTCTGTCCCGTTGTTTTCTTGGTTCCATCCACTAGATGGAGAGTTTTATTGATAACAGCTCAAAAAAACCTGCAACTGCTTAAAGGGGAGGGTGAGGCTGGATATCAGGAAAAGGTTCTTCCCCCAGAGGGTGGTTGGGCACTGAACAGGCTCCCCAGGGCAGTGGTCACGGCCCCAAGGCTGCCAGAGCTCAAGGAGCATTTGGAACACGTTCTCAGGGACAGGGTGGGATTGCTGGGGTGTCCTGGGCAGGGCCAGGAGTTGGACTGGTGATCCCAGTGGGTCCCTTCCAACTCAGGGTATTCCATGATTCCACAAAATTGAAAGAACTTCCAGAATTAGTTTCATATTGTTTACATAAAAGTACTTTTCTTTTCTACCTCAAAAAACTCCAAATCATCCTGCAGGTGTTGGGGAAAGACCTATTTTCAGGGAGATGATCAGAATGACAGCAATGCTGGCAGAGTGTAGCCCAATAGTGAAGGCAGGTCCACAATGTCAGACTCAAAGCATCCCTTAAAATCATGGAATTGGATGGAAGGGACCTTAAAGTTCATCTTATTCCATGAGCAGGGACACCTTCCTCTACACTAGGTTGCTCCAAGCCCTGTCCAACCTGGCCTTGGACACTTCTAGGGATGGGGCAGCCACAGCTTCTCAGGGCAACCTGTGCCAGGGCCTCCCCACCCTCACAGGACAGGATTTCTTCCCAATATCCCATCTAACCCTGCAATTCCCTCTGTCAGCTTACTTAAAACAGAAACTTTAGTAAAAAAAGGGAATAATAATAATTTGTATTTTTTCATCATTTTATATCTTTCCTAGTAAATGCACTGCTCATCTTCTATACACTGGGAAAACTTCCTGATCCAGCACTTCCAGGAGTGTCAAGGACAGCCCCCAGCATTGGCACAGGCTGCTACTACAAAAAGCAGGATGGCCAGTACCAAACACACAACAAGTAACCTGCTTACTCCAGCCTTCCAACAGATTTTCCTCCTGTAGCCACCCAGACAAAGGAGCCCCTCCAGCTGCCCCAACAGACAGCAGTGCTTTACAACAGGGATAGCAGGATTTTAACATTCTTCCCAAAATACTTATGAACTGGAGATCATTTCCGTAGAAAGACATACAGTGAATTCTTCATGTTCTGATATATTTTCATAATCACTGATGTTGGAAAAGCCCTCCCAGCCCATCGAGTCCAACCTGTGCCCGATCCCCACCTTGTCACCCAGCCCAGAGCACTGAGTGCCACGGCCAGTCCGTCCTTGGACACCTCCAGGGATGGGGATTCCACCACCTCCCTGGGCAGCCCCTTCCAATGCCTGACAGCCCTTTCCAGGAACAAATTCCTCCTGATGCCCAACCTGAACCTCCCCTGGTACAGCTTGAGGCTGTTTCCTCTTGTCCTGTGCCTTGTTTCCTGGGAGCAGAGCCTGACCCCACCTTGCCTCACAATTTTTCATTTTCTGATCCTGGTTTGTCATTCCCCCTCCCTCTAGTTAAAAAAAACACAAACTAAACTCAGCTTTAAACTTAGAACATCATAAATTCCGAGGATATTAGAGGTAGGTTGGCACATGTAACACACTTGTGCCTGAGAAGCAGGGACATAAAGGGCGAGTAACTTCCCAGTTGTCAGGAATTCCCTCCATTTTTTTCCACCATAAAACACAGGCTCTGATTTTCAGAGGAAAACTTGAACTTCATGTATTTTTCCCTTAAGTGCTCTAAGTCAGGAGTTACAAACAGGAAACAAGATAAAATGATTTTGTTCAACAGACAACATTACAAATCACTTTATTCAAGTCCCAAAGGCAAAGGATGTGACGAAGTTAAACCTTCTGTGTATTTTGCAGTCCAACAACTGGTAGGGAAAACTCAGCACTGAACAGCAGCTTTAAAAACCTAAAACTGCAAGGAAACAATTGTTTGATGTGACTTTGAGGACACTTGATTCTTTTTATTTTTACTTGGGGGAAAAAAAAAAGATTAGTCTCTAAATGAATATGCAAAAAAAAAAAGGAAAATAAAGTTACTTCAATTACTGTTAATAACTAAGTATCGAGTTTCAAACTAAAGGAAATAAGTCTGTGACCAAAATTTTATTGGCATAGTTTCATCTACAAAGACCTTCTGTGGTTCTAATTCTCATCTTTTCTCAATCCCAACAACTCCAATTCAAGGATTTCTCCAACGACACAAGAGGAAAACCTTCAAGTTCTGACAAAATGAAAACATGTGTTGTTCCTGCACAAATGGTGTTGTACTAGTTTAGGGAAAACCTCGAGACATCTCAAGTCCTTGCAAATGGGAGCCTCTTCCTGGAATTCCCATGGGTCTGAATCCCAGGGCCAGCCCAACTCCTTGCAAAGTCAAACTAAATCCGTAATTAGAGCTTCTGGTGACAGAAGCTGGGAGGAAAAGCTCATCTTTCCTCTCCTCATCACCCCAAAACTCCAGGACAAGGATGCTGTCCCTGTTAAACAGCACAGGCAGGAAATGAGCCTTTTCCAAACATATTTAGTGGAACAAGTGCTGGTGGAGCCCCTGCAGCTGTGGATATTGAGAATTAGTACCACACTTAATGGTATTATTCAATTATTCTGGGTGTTATTAATCAATTAGCCCTTTCAAAAACCTTACTTAACACCTGTCCCGGAACCACAAGACTGACACATGGCTGGGTAATGAAAATGATAAAGCCAGTTACTGTAAAATTGATGAGAAATTAAAAAACAACAACAAAAAAAAACTTATGAAGTGTTTTCATCCTCTGAAGGAGACAAAACGTTTCTCAAATCCAACCTCAATCGTTTTATTCTCTCAATAAACACATAATCTTTCTTTCTAACAGCTGGTAGTGAAAACTGAACTACTGCCAAGATGTCATTTAATGATGGAAAAAGGTGCTCACAGTACTAGAATCAAATCCCTCATATTCTGGTCCATTTCTAAGAACATCTATTTATAAATATACATATATATATACATAATATATATATAAATAATTTCTAATAGAGAAAACCCAGTTTCAAGAATCACTTGAAATCCAATGACTACACTACAAAATTCAGACAAATGCACTTTTTTCCTTGACATTTTTAAAAATTAATTTAAACATTCAAAATTTCTGCTTCTTGAAATCCTGCCATGGACAGGGCACTACACCTCATAGAGAGGGCAAAAAAAGTAGCAAAAAAACGCTCCCAATTTAATTTAGTAACAATTTAAAGCTGTTTTCTCTGTAGCCATCGCTCAGTTGCTAATATCCCTTGTTTACTTCAAAAAATCTTCCCTGGAGAGCTCCAAAAATAAACTGATCCATAAACTATCCGTGCCATAGCAGGATAAAATGACTATATTTGGTGAAGTACACAGCTTCCCACTGTGCAAGGATTTAAAAATAAAACAACAAAAAAAAAAAAAGGCAACATTTGAATTGCAAATAAGGGCAAAGGGAAGACCGAGTGTGTTCAGAGAATGCTGGAATGGTTTGGGTCAGAAGGCACCTGGAAGACCATCCAGGTCCATACCCTGTACATTCCACTATCCCAGGTTGCTCCAAGCCCCATCCAACCTGGCCTTGGACACTTCCAGGGATGGGGCAGCCACAGCTTCTCTGGGCAACCTGTGCCAGGGCCTCCCCACCCTCACAGGGAGGGATTTCTTCCCAATATCCCATCTAACTCTACTCTCTTTAGTGGAACAGTTCATTGGTATGAAGAGGGTAGAAAACAACAACCCCGATATGGATGCGAAAACCCTCCTCTCGCACTACATAACCACACGCCAAGGCACGGCAGGAGGCGGTTTTCCCCCTGCTGAGGGATGTGAGGGATCCCAGGGATGCTCCCTGTCCGTGACCGCTCCGGAGCAGCGGCAGCACCGAGCGCGTCCTGCCCCAGAAGGGATGGAGGGAGCGCTCCCATCCCATCCCAACCCCAACCTCCAACGCCGGCTCCGACCTGCCCGGGCCCCAAACACCCCCGGGGGAACACCGACCCCAGCAGTGACCCCGCAGGGAGTGACCCACAGCCCCGGGGAAAGGGACATTAAAGATCATTTAATTCTAATCCCCTGCCACGGGCAGGGACATCTTCCACTAGACCAGGCTGCTCCAATCCCGGTCCAACCTGGCCCTGGACACTTCCAGGGATGGGACAGCCACAGCTCCTCCGGGCAACCTGTGCCAGGGCCTTGCGAAGGATTTCTCCCCAGTATCAAACCACGGGTTGATGGGGGAAGCCATAGGGGAGGTGGGGGGGTGCGCGCGGCCCCCCCGCCTCGGCCGCTCCCTCCCCGCCGGGCTCGCGGCCCGGGGGGGCGCGGCGGGAGCGAGGTGCGTGTGCGCGGGTGTGCGGCGGGTGCGGCCGGGCGCGGCCGTGCGGGGCCGTGGGGCGGCACGGGGCGCGGAGCCGCCCGCCCGCGGGGCCGCCGCGTTACCGTGTGAGGCGGGTGCCGAGTTCTCGTGGTGTTTTGTGCGGCGGCTGCGATAATGGCGTCGTTCCTCGCGCGAGATCCGCCGCGCTGCCCGCGCCGCGCACGCGCCGCGCCCGCGCGCCGGGCGCATCAACACCCCCCCCCTCCCCCCCCCACCCCGCCCTGCGCCGC
>JAWWLV010000021.1:18855453-18882388 GCA_035041135.1 Platyrinchus mystaceus | reverse complement strand
CCCACCCCGCCCGGCGCCGCCGAGGCGCCGCCAGGGGCAGAACCGGACTACAACTCCCAGCGGGCGCCGCGCGCGCCCCCGCAGGAGCACGCCGGGACCTGTAGTACGCCCGGGGGGCGCGGGGCGTGCCGGGAAGTGTAGTCATGGAATCACGGAATCGGGGAGTCACTGAGGGTGGAAAAGGGCTCCGGGATCAGCGAGTCCAACCTGTGACCGATCCCCACCTTGTCACCCAGCCCAGAGCACTGAGTGCCATGGCCAGGCCTTCCTTGGACACCTTCAGGGATGGAGACTCCACCACCTCCCTGGGCAGACCGTTCCAGTGCCTGACTATCCATCCTTTCCATGGAGAAATTCCTCCTCACGTCCAACCTGAACCTGCTGTGGCACAGCTTGAGGCCGTTTCCTCTCATCCTGTCCCTTGTTCCCTGGGAGCAGAGCCTGACCCCACCTGGCTCCCCCCTCCTGTCAGGGAGTTGCAGAGAGCGAGAAGCTCCCCCTGAGCCTCCTTTTCTCCAGGCTGAGCCCCCCCAGCTCCCTCAGCTGCTCCTGGTGCTCCAGACCCTTCCCCAGCTCCATTCCCTCCCCTGGACATGCTCCAGCCCATCCGTGTCTTTCCTGAAGTCCACACCTCACTCACCCCACATCCTCACCCACTCAACAGCCCCCTCACCCCGTGCCCACCCTGAGCACACACAGAGCCCTGAGAGTTCCACACAACCCTCTGGCTCAGAACCTCCCTGTGCTCCCAAGGACGTTTCGGACAACACAGCCCAGTGCTGTGTGCACCAATCCCACAGCCCGTGATCACGCCCATGATCCTGCGTGTTGGATCACACCTCCAACAGTGTCTCAGGACCACTGCAAACCCCATTATTCCATGTGTTTTTTTCTGCTTCCAGACCTGCCACAGCCCTTGGCCAGCAAGCTGTCACCCAGCAGATCAGAGTGTATCTGCACCTCAAAAGCCACTCTCATACATTCCCATCCTCTACTCCTTTCTCTGTTGCTTCGATCAAATTCCTACCCTCTACCACAGCTCCTGAGCACCTGAAGTGGGATGAGCTGGCTGAGAGCTGTCATGTTAAAGAGGATAACGTCCCCATGCTCGGAGCACAGCTGAAGGGAGGCAGTGAGTGGGAATTTGCTAAATGAACTCAGCAGCCTGATCCTGCTGCTGCTCTGCTCCTGCGTGTGCTGTGAGAACAGAAGGGCTGGGAGAAGGTGGTAAACGGTCTGCTCACCTCCTGGGAAGGATAAAAATATGCAAAAGCACAAAAAACAAGCATGGAGGAAGTATGCAAGTGGCTCTGAAGGAAGACAGAGATTAGACTGTTTTATATCTTTATGCATCAGTGTTGCCCAATAAAGACCATCACCATACTTCATTTTTCAGCTTCAGTGGTGACCTTCAGGCTTTTGTATAAAAATATTCCTTAAATAAGATGCTTAATCCACTCTAGTTCAGCTGTAACTGGTTATCCTACACATACAACTCCAGACCTAATGGGGCTGTTCCCTGGGTCGAAATGCTGTTCTCAGGTGCTGTAGATTTGTTTAAAAGTGCTTTAGTCCCTTCTCAAGTCAAAGTTTTCAATATTAAAGAGTTTTCATGAGCCTGGGAATCAACAACTAGTGTGTCAGGAAAAGCCTTGCTCCTGCATCCAGATTTGTAACTGCTCAGCTGAGTCTGTTGATTTACTTACTGTGTTCTCTCCCTTCACAAGCAGATTAGGCAGTTCAAAGGTTAATCTACTTATAAACTGACTTTTCACACAGGATTATTTCACACTTTGCTGCAGGAATTTGCCCTGTGACAGTTTTGCTGAAGAGTTTCTGCTGAACTCAAGCAATTGCCAGGTCCCAGCTTGGAAAACAGGGATAGAAATATCAATGTTCTACCTGCTGTGGGAAGCTGCTGGTAAAAGCCTTTATCATCATCCTAAACCAGCCTGATATAAAAGCTGTCCTGATTTCTTATCCCCTCCCAGAGATTATTACCTCCTGTTCTGCAGAAGGTGTGAGATCCTGCTCCTCTGCAGAGCCAGGGAATCATTTCTCAACACAAACAGAAAAACTATGATTGTCATAAACCAATTATAGTATTTATCTAAAACAGTCAATTTAACTGGAAATACTGGCAGGATCCAACTGATCTCTGCAACTTTGATCAGAGATAACAGCACAATAAAACAATAATATAAAAAGTTATCACTAAGAAAGGCTGCAGCACCTTGTGCCACGAAGGAAGTCCAGTCTGATCCAGCAAGCTGGAATCCACAATTAATTTACCCCTTGTTTTTCCCTGAGTAATGATTTTGGATTTTTTTTTCCTATCATTTTCCCAAAGCAGGGGGTGTTTCCTTTTAAAATTACGAATTACACCTATAAATCATGATAAGACTCCATTATCACCGTTTATCCCTTGTTCCATTGAGATGGTCTGACTGCAAACCTTGGGAAACAGCAGGAGAAAGAGGATCTTTCTGTTCCCAGCCTCCAGTGGAGACCAACATTGTGCTTAATCAGAAGGCCCAAATTTGGCTTTCAGTCTTTAATTCACACGAACACATGAATAACTGAGCTCAGGAGAATTGCTTCCTGTGCTTCACAATCTCACAAGAAGATGAGCTTTAGGAGCTTTCAAAAAAATGAGCTCACCTGACTCTTTCTGCAATAATTTGATTAAATTCAGTATAATCCCCCTTCAGCAAATGAGGGCTTCGCCATGGGATAAGAGTCTGTCCATGAGCAAACATCAGCAAGAAGTTGATACACTGGAAGCTATATTCTGATTTAAACCATGGTAATTGTTCAAGTGCCTCCATCAAATCCATTCTTATTTTCCTTCCCCCATATAAAAACGACCGAAAACTTCAGAGTGTAATATATTAATTTAGTTTTTTAATTTTGTAGAAGAGAATATGTCCTGTTGCCCTGTTAGTTTGTGTTCCCAAATAAAACAAGGTGTTTCTTTGTTGTTTTATTTCCTTATCTTTTTCATCCTCTGTTTTTTTCCTAGTCTCTCTCTTGCATTTTATTTCTGTGCTACCATTTCTCTGTCATGTTATGAAGAATCATTTGGTTCCAGGAAATATCCAGCTTATTTTACCCTTGTATCAGCATTCATTTACTATTGTTTTCTGAGGAAGTTGCTGCTTTCACATGTTTTGTGTGGATCAGGAGAGATTGGTATCTCATTCATTGGTTTCCTTTTTTTTTTTTTTTTGTTAGGAAAAAAACCCTTCCATAGCATCAAAGGTAAAAAATTAACACACTGTGCACAGGATTTTGCAGCTGCAGCAGCAGCAGGAAAACAAAGGTTGCCAAACAAAGCATTTGTTTAAACAAGTGACAGGCATTCCTAATTATCCTCACTGCTGAGCAAGAGGATACAGGAACAAAGGGATGAAGAACACACAAGATGTGAGCAGGGCACAGAAGTAACTCCAGAGGATTTGCTGTAAGAACTCCATAGGAATAATTTTGCTTCCTATGGATAAAACCCTCAACCACACCCTGTGCAGTTAAAAGCAAAAAGAGTACTTGAAGTTCCTCTGTTTATTCAGCTTTTATTTGAGTTCATTCATTTTTCTGTATAACATCTCTTGTAACGGGAGAGGGACACAAACCCAGCCTGGTGAACACAGCAGGTCCTATATCGGGACAGTGATTCTTAATGAAAAGTTACATAAAATACATTTTTAAAACAAGATAATATTATTTATAAATGTGCTGTAGCAGCATATGAGGAGCAACTGAGGGAGCTGGGGGGCTCAGCCTGGAGAAAAGGAGGCTCAGGGGGGAACTTCTCCCTTTCCACAACTCCCTGACAGGAGAGTGGAGCCAGGTGGGGGTCGGGCTCTGCTCCCAGGGAACACGGGACAGGATGAGAGGAAACAGCCTCAAGCTGTGCCAGGGGAGATTCAGATTGGGCATCAGGAGGAATTTCTCTATGGAAGGGCTGGTCAGGCCTTGAAAGGGGCTGCCCAGGGAGGTGGTGGAGTCCCCATCCCTGGAGGTGTCCAAGGAATGACTGGACATGGCACTCAGTGCTCTGGGCTGGGTGACAAGGTGGGGATCGGTCACAGGTTGGACTCGATGATCTCAGAGGTCTTTTCCAACCTCAGTGATTCTGTGATTTTTCCTTTTATCAACAGAAACTTCTCTGCTGTTGAAATCTTGTGAGTATTCCTCCTCCAAATACAGGTCATTATTTTTCAGACACCACATCCATTTCTAGTCCTCTCAGAATTGTTCTTTGATATATAACAGAAAAAGGTCAGGATCAAGTGGGTTTTGCTCCTGAACCTACTCCACCTATCTCTGTAACATTCTCTGTTCCAGCTCTGATCTCACTTTTGTTTTATGCTGAGTAAATTCCATTTTATCCAATGAGAATACTCCTAATTTTCCTGGATGAGGATGAAGGAAAAGGCCTTGAATTCCCTCAGCAGACAGAAAAATGTTGTTACACGTTTTGTCATCTGGCTGGTCAAAGTTCATGGTCTTACAGGGTCATTTCTGTCAGTCTGAGAAACAAGCCAAGAAGGGTCAGGCATGATCTCAGTGTTCTCTTATTTATTTACATACTCTCCCATCTCCCTGCATACCTCATGGAAAAATAATTATAGGAGGCTATTTCCCTTCTGAGAAATCTGCCATTGTCCCCAGGCTTATATTTACACTTTGTCTGAATGTGATCTTCCCAGGATCCGACTCCCAGCTGGTTCTGTGCCCTTTTCCCTCCCTTACTTAGCTGATGTTTGCCCAGCTTCGGTTCAGGTCTGCCCCAGCCCATGTTTACTTAGTCAGGTAGCATTATCATCATCATGAGTCTTTTTTGATCCACTGGGATTAATAAAGTCTGAAGGGGAGCTCTTTACACCGACTGATTTTAGAGCATTTTATCCTTCTATTATTCTAAGCAGAATTTGATCATTTCCTAATTCTGGACCTGCATCTATTTAGACATGTGTTCAAAATTATTTGCAATGTAATCCTATTTTTTCAGGTGTAGAAGGTAAAATAAAGTGCCAGATTGACAGAATGTCCCTCAGCATGTTTCCACACAGCTCCACATGTCCAAGCTGCCCGTCGGAGCCATCCGGGCAATCCAGGTCAGCCGGAACCGCAGGAAGCGCAACAGAGGCAAATTCCAAGCCCTGCACTTTGGGATGATGTAATCCTGTGCTTCCCTACAACCTGGGGACTGAAAAGTTCTGGTTTCAGAGCTTTTCTCCAGTTCTGCAGTTCCAGGTGTTCTCCAGTAGATCCTGTGGAACACGTGGAACACGTGTCAGCAGCGCACCCTCACAGCGAGGAAGGTTCATGGCATAGTGGGGTGTATTGGAGCTTTCCAGCACATCAAGGGACTATTCCCCACCACCCAGCACTTGTATGGACACATCTGGAATGTTCTGTCCTGTTTGGGAAGTCCAGTGAGGGAGAATGAATAACCAGAGGGAGCAGAGGTGGTTGCCAGGCTGCTGAACTGAGTCACACAAGGTGTCCCAGCAAAGTGTGGAAATCAAAGAAAAGCTTCCCTTAGGCTGAAGTAAAATCTTCCATGGGAAGATTTTCCTGTGTGATAAGAGATGACAGACAATGAAAACATCACCAAGCAGTTTCTAATTCAAAACAACAGCTTGTTAAAGAAACAAACAAAACCCCAAACACAACCCCCCAAATAAACAAACAAACCACAAACTATTGAAAAATATTTCACAGGTAATTTTATGATTTAAGGAAGGAATTGGATTTACTGGCAAATTTTTAATAGCAGAATGTTTGTTTTCATAGTCTTATCATTTATTATTTCTTCTTTCTCTGTCATTGATAGATTCTGTAGCTTTCAAAATATACCCACCTGTGCATTTAATCAAAGAAAAAATCACATGGGTGTTGTAAATTTTGACAAGGGAATTATTAAGGGCCTCACAATCCTTTTGCTCTGCCATGACCCTGAGGCCACCACCAAGGTTCAATGGCCCTGACAAGCCTCACCTGCAGCCTCCACCCACCCTCACGGGCCAGGACGCCTCTTAAGCCTGAGCTTGAGTCCCTCAGCTCTGCTGTTGGGTTACTTATCTTCAGATTTGTCTTTCTCCCTGTCCTTAGGAAGGACTTTGGACTTTTGTTGCTGCTTGTCTTTGGTCCTGTCAACTTTTGCTCCTGTCTGGGCTCTTTGGTTGGACTTTGGACCTGATTTGTCACTGCCAGGGGACCCTTTGGCTCAGGTTCTGTTGTGCTGGGTCATCCTTGGATCTCTGCTTCTCTGCCCTTGGGAAGGACAACTCCATCTTGGGTGACTCCCCATTTTCATTCCCATTTGGCCTGTAATAATCTGTAACATTGGGAAGTCTTTAGAGGAAGTGTCTGTGCCATTGACATGGATTTTGGCCATAGGAGGGAGAGCAAACATCCCAAAGAAAATGCAAGGATGAGATTTTCATACACATCTTTCACGTAAGTCAGCAAAGTTACTGGAATTGCAGGTGAAAATAGGAAGACAGTAACATTCTTCTTGCTTTCATCTCTGAGAAATGTGGGTCAGGGAAACATTTCCATCTGTTCTCCCTACTGGAGAAACACAAACACTTCACCTGGTTCTGAGTGGTTTATGAGCTGAGGAGTAACTGGGGTTCATTATGCCTGTTCCTTTTTCTAGCCTGTACAGAAATAGGGGATGTTTTTTGTTCTTAACAAAATCTGTTGTTAAGTTTTTCTTAAATTCCTCACCTTGAGGCTGCAGTGATGCTGCCCAGAGCTAAAATGCTCCTCTCCCTGTTCTCATCAGCAAGCTTTGCATATCTCCTGGATTTCTGGGAATTCCTCAATTGGAGTAGTCACCAGTCCTCAGCATTCCAGCTGTTCCTGATAGCAAGTCCTGGCTATCAGCATTCAACTACACAACTATTAAATTTCAAAGTGTGTAGCCTGAAGTAGTGATAAGAAACTTCTCCTTGCATACCAAAGAGGGGCTTTCTGCAACACTGTTCTTTGAGCCAGATGAGGGGGAAAAAAAGCTCTGGAAAACACATGCAGAATAATCATCAACCAGTCAGGCCCCTCTGAGGAAATGCAGAGCCAATGAAGAAGACAGTCCAGGGACAAGTTGAAAATTAACCACTTGATTGGCTCCACCTCTGAGCCAGCAAAGGGTGCTTTCCGATTTTTTCAGAAATTTTTCCTCTTTGTATTGATAGGTCCATCGAGTCTGGAAAGCTCCTCTGAGTGAGGAAGTGAAGATTTTAAGTGCCCTGGTGGTGGCAATGAATGGTGTGAAGGCAAATGCTCTGGGGCGTCTCTACCAGCAGCTGAAAAGCCTCCGGAGCCCAGCACGGCCCTGCAGCCTGGCTGCCTGCTCCAGGAAAAGCAGGAATGCTGCCTGTAAGTGCATTTTGTTTTATCCAGAAATATTGGATATTTACCTAATGGAGATGCTGAGGTAGAAAGAGAACCAGTGGCGTTAAGCGTTGTTCTTATTTGTTAGGTAATCAAAAGGGGGAATCTGAGAATGTAACTGAAGGATGTAGGAAAAAAGGGTGAGAGGAACTAGAGATGGAAATACCTTATGGAATTGCAGGGTTGAAACATCGTTCTCTATTTCTGCTGTGTCAGTGCTATCAGATTGTTTGGGATTTTCACTTGTGACTACAATGAAGAAACAATATACAATCACTACTTTTTAATTTGGTCCTGCAACATTTGACTGGTGGCATGGAAATAAGTGTAATTCAAAACACATTTAGCACAAGTTGAGTCTGACTTTGACTTTCATAGACACCACAATGTTTAATCTTGAAAATGAGGCCCAGTACAAACAAAAACCTTTCCAAATGTGCTGTACAGAAATACAATAAATCACTGTGAGGTGCAGGATACTACTGGAAGATGTTAAAGATTTAGTTACTTAAAATACTGATTAACTTGCCTATGGATAAGATGAGGCTACCAGAGATTGTGTGTCTACACAGATCCTGTCAGATGGAGAATAGTCAAGAGTAATTTTTTCCTTCTAGACAATCCTTTTGTTTCCTATTTTTTTCTCTTTAAATGTATTCAGTTTAACTTTTCCCAAAGAACAGCCAGATCCCTCCTTGAATACTGAGGTGTGATTCCCTTCTTTTTCAAATACCAAATATCAAATTTTGTATTTACCTAATTGATGAGAAAACAGATGATTTTGTGGCACAAGGCTTTGTTTCTATTGAAAGCCACAAGAAATAGTCAGTAATTACAATGTTTAATAGCTGTGCACTTGTAAATGTATTTTTAAAAGGTGATTTTTAAATCTATAGAAGATGCCTAACCTTGGAAGCAAAAATTAGCATTGTGTTTTACCAGTGGAACAACCACAAGAAAGAGCCTGATTCCCAATGTAAAATGGAAGTGATCCCATCTGCATCCACAACAGTGCTTTCCTCTTTTCTGACCTGTGCAGAGCTTCCTTAGCACAGCTCAAAGGTCTCTTAAACTTTTACTTCCTTCCCTACCAGTTTTCTCTTGACAAGCAGGCTCAGAAACTTCATTTTTGCCATTAAAATAAGGAAAAAGACATTCTTCTATTCCAAGAAAAGCACTAAAGTTTAGAAAAACAATGATTCAGCCTCATAAAATAATAGCTTTTCTAACAAATTAGTATTAATTAGGTGCATGTAATAGTAGCTTTTCTGCTGAATTCATATTAATTAGATGTGTTAATTAGTCTGTCCAACCCACTGCACAGATGGGTGGGTGCACATGAGGGAATATATTCACAAGCACCATCCATATTGCTCCTTTATCTCCTGTTTGTGAGAAACTTCTTCAATTCAAGAGAGATTTAAGAGCTAAAACCCAAACCTGTGCCAGACAGTGCAATGCTGGGCTCCCACAAACTGCTCATGGTGACAGGAGTTACTGCTCCAGAGGGAAAATCCAGAGAACCCCTTGGAACTGTGGTTGAAAAGTCATTATTCTGTATCTTTATTCATTATTTTTTATAATTTATTCACTATTTTTATGTTTGAAGACACAAACTGAGGGATTGCAAGTGAATATTTATTTTGAGTCCAACAACTTCCAATGTGGAGTCACAGGCAATATAAATCCTTAAAAAGTAATGGAATTCATGAAAAGGCGGCACAGGATCCCTCTATGCAATCCCAATTCTTCTGCTTGTTCAGTGTTAACATCCCACAAAATTTTCTGGCCTATAGAGCTAAGAACTTTAGGAATGGAATTTATTAGGATGAAGTGTTCCATTTCTGTTTAGTCAGAGAAGGTGTTACTGTAGGAAAATTATCTGCAACTCTTCAGTGGGGCAAGAAGTTAAACCGGAGAAAAACTGAGCTTTCTAGGTTTCCACATGAAATGGAGAAAGGAATTATTTTATGATTACCCACAAGGAGAGATCCCGTTCCAGGAAGGGATCATCCCACACTGCTCTATTGAAAGACCACTGAATAAATAACTATAATTGATATCTATTTTTACTCACGTTCCTCTTTTTTATTAAAGACCGACAATATTTATTACTGAAATCTTTCTCCACTCCGTGCCATTTGTGCAGGAAATGCCAAAACAAACTGATTTAGGAAAACATTCTCTGTGGAATGGCTGGTTTTGGCAAGCAGTGAGTAGACAGGAGCTCTGAGTAAGACAAGCCTGGGGGTTACTCACAGTTAACTCGGTCCTTAAGGCGGAGAAGGGTTAAACAACTCGAAGGCTGATACTTTCTAGAGCCTTTTTTGGATTTTTAGAGCCGTTTTTGGCTTCTTTTCCTGCACTTCACTGGGAAAGAACTGTCAAAACACTGCTGAGGCTCGTGGCATGTATGTAAAAATTCCTAGTGATGTGGAGGCCCACAGTGGACGTCTGTGCTAAGCTCTGTGGGATCTTGTACCTACACATGGAGGTGCTGCTTTCAGACGTTATTTTATTACAATGGCTGCTGGAAAAGCTCTCCGTGGGGATTTTAAGCCTATGGATTTATTTTTAATTAAAATAAAATTTTAAATCAAGAATTGGATTATTTTAACCCTACCCCCATTAATTATTGCCAGAGCAGACTTGAATGGCTTTCTCCTTTCTTACCGTTTTAGAAGTTGTTACAAGAAAAGCAGAATCTTTCAAGTTTTCATTTTTAAGATTTGTGGAAGTCCAGCAGTGCCACCCAATCCAGGTGTGCCATCTCCAGGACTGCACAAACAACTGCAGGGACTCCCCAAATTGTCCAGGAGATATCTCCCAAGCCCCTTCCCTGCTGAGTTCTGAAGCCTGCATGCATAATTTTAGCAAATGTTTTTATACAGAAGAAGATAAAGCCTCTGTTTGCTTTACCTTGCCAAGTGGAATTACCTCCTCCTTATCTGGATTTAGCCTCAGCCTCTGCCTCCTCATCCAGCTCCTATCTCAGCCAAACATTCTGGAAGCAGAGAAAAGCTCAGCATTTCACAATCTGTGCTGCTTTCCCGTGGAGCTCAGGGCACCCTGTCAACTCCATCCCTTTGATAAAAACCACTGGGCTGTTTATCAATAAACTGGCCCGAATCACAGTCCCCATCTGACATCAATTCAACACAACTTCAACACCTTGTCACGATGGACCTCGGCCAACCATCGCTGTTATCCCCCCAGATCTTCATTCATACCAAAAAACCTTCGAAGAAATCAATCTATCCTGGATTTCCTTGGCAATAATCAACCGAAGTGGCTGAAGCAGAGTCCTTTAAACTTTAAAATGGCTCTTCATTGAGTTTCAGGAATAAGTATATTTTATTTTCTCACTCAGAATGTGTTGCTATGGCAAACAGCCCTGCCCAATTTAGGGCAAGACCTTATTTCCTTCCCCTGGGTGGCATTTCTTAGCTCTTCCCACCCTCTTGTTCTCCCTGTTTTATCTTGGAGCTGGAGGAAGCTTGTTTGAAAATCCCTCGGTAAACAAATCGAAGGACTTGATTCCACAGGTCTTTTCCTCTTTCTTTTAAAAGAATAAAACCATAAAGACTGAACTCCACTGAAGCTGAGTCATTTTACCCCTCATTTCCTAACTCATACCTGAGATCTCCTCCCCAGGATGCTTAAATGGAATTTAACACTGAAGCCTTGAAAAAATGTTTTGTTCCTTTAAATCAAGTTTACAACAGTGTAAATTGGCAGGAAATCATTTAATTCAATTTATTTTGGATTTTTACCACAGAACCGTGGCCTTCAAAATATTTGCTTGGAAACTGTCTTATGAATTATAATAATTCATTAATACAACCTGTATTTTCATCTGGATCTTGACTCCCAGCCTGAAGCTTTTGATACTTGTATCAATGCTAAATGGACTTTTTAATTGCAGTTTTGGAGTAATTGTTAATAATAGAAAATAATTCCAAAATTGGGATTATTTGGATGGCTCTATACATCCACTTCAGCTGGGAAACGTAGGAAGAAACCCCACAATGCAAATGTAAGGAGCCTCCAAATACTCTAAAATTAAATAGAACGTCACTGTGTCTGTCTGGGAGGCTTAAAAATCGAATAAATCAAGCACAGATTAGGTCTGGTTGTGGCAGATCTGTCTTCACAGATGATTCACATCTTGGTCATGCTTTTTATATGACAAAATTTACTATAACTGCTCTGACAGTAATAGAGATATGGATGTAACAACAGACAGACCCTTTCTCAGTGAGCAAAGGCTGCAAACTGCTCACTTCATTTTTAATTCCCACCTTTTTTTTAAGTAACTTTGGATATTTGAAAACAGATCTGTAGATGAGGTTTCTAGTTCTCCTTCCACACAGATCCTGCATCACAGGTAGTTTTTGTCTATCTGCAGGTTCCAAGCAAACCATCTCACTGCCACTGAGCATTTTGAAGGGTTTTTCTTTCACCCCTGAGAGAAGAAAAGGTTGTTTGTTTGTTTTTTAATTAAATTCTACTGTTTCACTAATATTTATTCTCAGTAAGAAATAGCATGTGCACATAAAAACTGGATGCAGACTCTGCAAGTGATTCAGAAGGGGAACAAAAGTATTGTAGGTCTAAGTTATTTCTCTTTAGTTTTGCACTGGAACAGCCCATTGTTTCTGAAAGCCTGTGCTGTAAGAACTTCCCTTTGGTTTTGCTCTTCAGCCCACAAGAAGTGACTCATTCTGTCCAGCTTAGTAACTCTGGAATCAACTTAAACCTTGCAGGATCAACCCCCTAAAAAGCTTCATGGAGTTGGGTCATCTTAATGCCACAGTGTAAAGCAGTGAAGAATAAGCCCCAGATCTCTTGTTTAAGCTGAATATGAAATATCTGAAGCTTTGTCTGAGCTGTGATTAAGCTGAAGCTCATCTGGGCTGTCCTGATGACCAGGAGGTACCTGTTGATCAACAGAAGCTTCAGCAGCAGACACATCTGACCTGTGCTAAACAATTGCCTAACCATGATCAATAAGCTGTTAAACTGTGATTAAGCCTGGCTGAATCATAATGTTTATGGGCAGCAAGTCTTTTCAATTTTTCAAGTACCTATCCCTTCTTTTTAAGTTACAGGGAGCTCTATATGAGAATAGTAAATTAGTCTCCCGAAAAACATTGGGAGTCAAATCAAGAATCCATTTTGTTCCACTTGAACCCCACTACACAAAAAAGACTGTGCTTTAAAGAAGGTGTGTCTTGGCAGGGAGGAGACAAAATTAAACTTAAATGCAGCTTAACATCCTAAGATCACAAGCTGTTTGTACACCTCCTGATGATCTGTTTTCTGATTGTATAGCCACTCAAAGCAAATAACTTGCCAGATTTCAACCTTCTCTTACTCAGCTCGGGAGTACTTTTAACTGTGAATGCAATGGAAACTTCTTACACGATGTTGTAAACCAGAAGCAAACACTTCTTGGTTGACTCTAGTTGAGTATCTAGTCCTGTCTCCTCTTCAGTAAAACACTGTCAGTCCTACATCAGGTTCCTCGTGAAAATTCAAAAGTACTCATCCTAACAAAAGAAAAACATCCCTAAAAGATAAATGAAATGTGCAAAATGATTTTTTTAAGAGAGCAACTATGAAATAAGATTCAAAACAGGTGGTAAGATGAAGGCCAGAGACTGAGGGAGGTGTTCTGCTCCTGTCTGCCCAATAGAGCTGGCAAAAATGAGAACACTTTTTATCTCTGCATTCACTGACACTTTCAGCTTCCTCCGGGCTTTTCTTTAAAGTGTGTTCCTCACTGGTAGTGAATAAGAGAATAGGTGTGAGGAGTGACCAAGATTTTAACCGGTTTCACTGCCTCAAGCAGTGCCAGGTGAATATGAGTTGAGTTGATCCCTTTTACCATCCAGAGTGGGACTGGTTTGGCCTCCTGCCTTTGGGACAGCCAAGACAAGTGACCATAATGTTAACTTTTCCTAAGTTTTCTATGTACAGTTTGGGGCAGGGACTTTGCTATGCCGGGGCCACCCATCACTGTGGGTGATGGGGATACTCTTGGTGGGAGGGGACACACTTTTGGTGCGATGGAACACTTGGTGCCAAAGAACCAGTTTTGGTGTGAAGGAATAAATAATATTTTGGTGTGAGGGGATGCTTCTGTGGTGCGATGTGATACTTTTTTGTTGTGAGGGAACGTACTTGGTGCAGTGATCGCTTTTTGGTGTGAGGGGATACTTTCGGTGTGAGGGGATGCACTTGGTGCAAGAAATCCGTTTTAGTGTGAGGGAATAAATACTCTTTTGGTGTGAGGGCATGCAATTTTGGTGTGAAGGGATAGGCTTGGTGTGAAGGAATAAGTTTTGGCGAGGGAATAAATACTCTTGGTGCAAGGGGATGCAGTTTTGGTGTGAGGGGATGCAGCTGGTGCGAAGGAAGAAATACCCTTCTGGTGTGAATGGGACACGCTTTTGCTGTGAGGCACAGGGACGAGCCTGCCCACGGGCAATGAAGAACACGCACACGCAGGGAGCTGTTGTGGCTTCTCTACCGTTGTGACAGGATGGAAAGCCGATGAGCTCGGCCCGCCCCTGAGGAAGCGCTGCGGGCCGGGCCGCACCGCCATCCCCGCCTCAGGCGGGTGCCATGGCGGCGGGGGAGGGGGCGATGGCGGCGGGGGGGCCGTGCCGGAAGGGGCCGCGCCGGGCCGGGCCGGGGCTGCGCTGGGCGGTGGCGGCTCCGCGATGGCCCCGGCGATGCTGCCGCTGCTCCGCCGCGCTTGGGCGGCCGCCGCCTCCTCCCGGCGGGGCACCCGCCGCTGCAGCCTGGGCGCCTGCTGCTCCTACCGCCTGCGAGACGCCCGTGAGTGCCAGCGACCCCCGCGACGGGCCGCCTCGGGCCGGGGCTGCGCTCACCCCTCCGGGCCAGCGGCTCCCGGCGCTCTCCCCGCTCTCCCCTCCCCTCGCTACCCCGTCCCTCCATCGCTTCCAGCCCCCCGCTGCTTCCGAACTTTGCGTCGGAGCGGCAGGGACGCCGAGTTCAGCCGGGCTTTGTCCCCGACTTCCTCGGCCGAAACGGTGACAGTGTGGTTTGAATATAGAGGGTGTTTTGCGCCGCCTTACCTGCGGCAGGTGACCTTATGTAGCCCGGTAAAGTTTGCTCCTCTCTAGGAAAGCGAGGGGGACCTGTCATGTGAGTAGTTTGTTAAAAGATTTAATTTGTATCTAATGAAGTAGACTGTAATGTTTCGGGTTCACTGGTTGCACAGGGCACAAAAATCTGTCTGCGGCTCGTAAGCGTTGGGGACAGCAGGTGAACAAGTCCTCCCCATCCACACAGATCTCAGGTCTGGTTTTAAACAGAGCAAACTCCTGTAGAAACAACATCTGTGCATTTACCCAGTTATCCTGTGTCCAGTGCAATCCCAGGTCAGCTGACGGTACTGGTGTCCAAGGAAACCTGAAATGGGGTGCTGAGACTCTGGCAAAGCTGGAAAACAGAAGCCACCTTAAAATCAATCAGCAATAAAAAGAAAAAAAATATTTTTTCTGGGATATAAGGGGAGAGAATTCCTTTGAAGAGCATTTTCCAAATGCAGAAAGGTATTGACACAGTTCTAAGTCACATTACTGCGCTTGCCTGTGTGGTTTGGAGTCATACAGCTGGAATGTAATATTTTTGTTTTGCTTTCCTGCTCATCAGCTGACTCGAATTAGCCTTTGGTGAAAAAGCACCTTCCCTTGCCAAAAAGTTCTGAAGTGTTTAGCTCTGTATCATGCATCACAGCCTGACTCTCCTCATCATCTTCCAGTGCATCCACTTTGGCAGAGCCCGCTGACAATTCCCGGAGGCACCCGACAGTCTCCCATCAACATCCAGTGGAGAGACAGTGTTTATGATCCCTTTCTGAAGCCTCTGAAAATCAGCTACGACCCAACGACATGTCTTCACATCTGGAACAATGGATATTCATTCCTC
Organism: Platyrinchus mystaceus; assembly: GCA_035041135.1. Taxonomy (NCBI): domain Eukaryota; kingdom Metazoa; phylum Chordata; class Aves; order Passeriformes; family Tyrannidae; genus Platyrinchus; species Platyrinchus mystaceus. Next base: position 18,867,019 of record JAWWLV010000021.1, on the reverse strand, counting down.
GTTGAGTTTGATGATTCTACTGATAGATCAAGTAAGCAAAACCCAGAAAAATCTATTTAATGTCTCTTTAATGCTTAGAGAGGAGAAAATGTTGTGTGATGTGAATCTCAGGACAAATGTTGAAAATCAATGTACACTAAAAAATGCTGTAGCTGAACATGGATTTACAGTGGTGGGAATTGGAATGAAGAAAGTCTATACAGGCTTCATTTTTATTATGTTGCACAAATCCCCTCTTGTATGTTGAAACTCACTCCTATTGCACGAGCCTCAATGCCTTGTCTTTTAGGTCACAGCTTTGCCTACATGAGTCAATCTTCAGTCATATATATGTGTATTTACCTCTTTTAAATCAGATTCCATCATTATACTTTATTGAAGTAATCTGCCACTTATCTTTTTTTTGTGGTGTTAACAGTTATATTTAATGCATTTGAAATAATCAGCTGCCACATTACTTGCAGTTGGAAAGCACACTTACTTATCTCCATGGGCTTTTGGGGAGTTAAACAATCCTGAGCTGCTGCCCAGGGAGCAGGTGTGTGTGTTCCTGTTGTTTTAGGGCAAGAGAAGTCGTGCATGGAAAATCCAGTCAGGCGTTCCAGCAATTTCATGGGAATAAGTGTCTGACCTGAGCAGCTCAATCTTTTTAAATGCTCAGTAGGGTCAAGTGAGTTAAAATCAAGATAATTGATTTAGCTCCCAGATTTTTTTGATTCTCTTAAAAGTTGCCTTTACCAAAGGATATTGCAGGTACGTGTGAGGATATTTCATAAGGCAGGAGAACTAAACACAGGATTACTCAGCTTGTCCTGGAGGGAGCAATTGAGAGACCCTGAGCAAGTTTGAACCTGTTGGATCACAATCATTTATGTTTAAGGTGACTGCTCACTGTGAGAGATCCTACAGATCTCCCACAGAGAGAGCTTCCTGAGGGATTTAGTTCTGCTCTTGGGAAGGGAGCTTTCAGCACACAAATATTTTGTGTTCACAGTACCAGTATTTTTGATTGATGTTTGGAAAGAGGCTGATAATGCAGCAAAAATGGTGGTGGTGGAATGCAGGGAACTGGTGTGACATTTTAGGCTTCTTTTGTTTTTATTGTTTCCAGCTCTTCTCTCAGAAGAGCTCAGTTTCCAAGAGGGAATATTCTTGCCCTTGCTTCTTTGAGAGCTGTTCTGTGTAATGGAGAAGCCAAGTCCCGCCCTTCTGTTTCTGCAGCACAAGCTGCTGTTGCATTATCGAGGTGGGATTAGGGGAGGGACGTTACTTGTCAGCTCATCAGTGATTTTAATTTACTAACTTTAGATTAGGTTTGCTTTTAATTTAACAGCCTTTTGCTTTGTACAGCCACGCCCTGCTATCTGTTGAGGGATATGATCCTGAAAAGTGTTTGGTAGATAACAAAGTTGTTGTGGTTTTTTTTTTTCCTGCAAGTATTGATGTAACAGAGGGGAATTGCCTTTTCATCATCCTCATCTTCCTCAAATGAATTCAAGTCCATGAAGGGGTGGGATTGCATTAAACAATCAGTGACAGGTTCCAAAACGATAGAGAAACGCCAGATAGTGAGATGTTGCTGTATAACCCCCCAGTTTTCAATTGCCTGTCTTTCTCTTCCACCTTTCTCTCTTTACTCTTGCCATTTCTGATTTTTCTTTCTGCCAGCTTCTGTCTAACAAGACTAGAAATCCAGAGAAGAAAGCTTGTGAATAAACAAAGGCAACACAATTGAAACAGAAGATGGAAAAGACAAAATGAAATGTACACCCAGGATAGACAAAAATTCCTGAATCCTGAGATGAGGCAGAGCAAGAGTTGGGCTAAAGCTGAAGGTAGTGCTGCTTGTGAGCAGAGCAGGAGGAGGAAGAGAGTGAGGGGAAGGTAGGTGCAGCACGTGGTCCTGTCTGTGTGTGATGCCATCAGGAAATGAGGCTGAAACAGAACCAGGGCTGCAATAAAAAGCTGGTGTGATTCTTTCCCCTGGTTGTTGTTAGAGTTCCTTTAAACTTCTGGTTTGTTTTGAATTATCCAGATTGTAATTTGAGAGGAAATGCTTGTAAATGGACTGTAAATTCCTATTTGCTTCCTGTCACTTTCTGGTGTCCACTATAGGAACCTGAGTCTCTACATCTGTGTGTCTATGCCTAAAGTTACTTGTGAGGCAAATATTTAAGTGAATGTGACTATTAACACAAATTTAGTCACTTGTGGGTTTGTGTCATCACGTGATCAGGAATGGTTCATGTTAGAATACAGATACTTTAATTGGGAAGGGTTTGGCACTTTTTCATCCCACCCTTTCTCCATCACAGAGTCATAGGATGGTTTAGGTTGGAAGAGACCTTAAAGCTCATCTCATTCCACGCCCTACCATGGGCAGGGACACCTTCCACTATACCAAGCTCCATCCAACCTGGCCTTGAACACTTCCAGGGATGGGGCATCATGATTTCTCAGTGATGGTCAGTATTACATTCATTCTAAGAGCTCAGCAGCAGTGGATGAAATGAATTAAGTGCCAGTTTTCATCCCTGTTTTAGCTTCCTCCTTTACCACAACCAGGCTTGTTCAGTTAGAATTCCAAACCTGCTGGCTGGCTTTCAGGGAAAAAAATAAGACATGAAAAGCTCTTAATGCCTCTCATTGTTTTCTCCTTAGCATGGAAGTGATTAACTTATTTTCAAAAGCAGTGTTGGGATTAGGTACTTGAGACCATGGTTTGCTATAAAACTTCACCGTGTCCTGCAGTGAAATGAAAATCAGCAGGTGCTGCTGGTTCAGTGATGAACTTGGCAGTGCTGGGAGAACAGCTGGACTCACGATCTTAAAGCTCTTTCCACCCTAAATGATTCTCTGAATCTGTATGTATTTTATATATTATATATATTATGTGTAATTAGCCCTGTGGCAGTCATTATGGTTCCTCATTTACCAGATGCTCTGATATAATAACGGGCAAGATGAATTTGCAGGACATTCCTGGTTCAATGAGGAGGGAGTGAGTAAAACCACAAAGCCGGGCATAGACTTCTTCATTCGTGTCTTTGCGAAATTGCCATCTGAAATCAGGAGAGCAGACTGAAGGTTTGCCTTTATTCATGGCTAAAAAGTGCATTAAAGCTTCCAGAACTCAGAGTCTTGCCCAGAAGAAAGTTTAGATACTTCCTGAAGTGCAGCTTGAATAGTTTGTAGGCACAATATTTGCATGTTTTTGGCTGTGCGGGAAATCATTTCCCTTTGGTTCTGCAATCTGAAAGGTGTGTTGAAGCAGAATAGTGTGTTTGGAGTTTTGTAACTTGGAGGAGAATTGAACATGTGACACAATATACTGATTTTTCTGGCAAAATTTGATTTTTGAAGTCTTAATTGTCACAAAAATGTCAATATTTTCTCACAGCTCTTGAGGCTTTGCTGGTATGCCATTTAGTACATGTGCCATTGCTGCAGCCAAGCAATAGGTCACTGTTTCAGTGTAAATGGTTGCTCTACTTGATATTTTTTTTCCTGGGCAAATTTTTGTCAAGGATTTCCTTGTCTGGACAATTCTGAGTCATGTTTATTAATATGTGTGTTTTGTTGTGTTTTTTAGTAATCGTTGGAGGTCCCTTGGAAAACCAGTACAGGCTAAAGCAGTTCCACTTCCACTGGGGAGCTATAAATGACTGGGGTTCGGAGCACACAGTTGACAGTAAATTTTACCCAGCAGAGGTATGAGATAAAATGCTGAACAATGTCAATGACAAACACTTGTCTCAGGTGTAAATGTTTAAAGAGAAAATGGATTATTTAATTCTCCCAGCCACAGCTGTAACTCAAGAGGCCCGATCCTCCTTACCTTGTACACAATATTTGTCTTGTGTGTGTGACCCCAGAGCCTTGGCTACTGTTCAAAAGTTTATTCCAATGATGGACAATTTTTAGGGTGTTTCTTAAATTATTAGAATGATGTACAGCAGAGTTCTCTGGCAATATGGTGGTTATTATCATGACCTTATTGTCTGTTTGCAACTCTTAAGAGTTATTAAAATAGCAAAACTTTTGTGCTTAAGTGACTACTAAGGAAGAAAGAGTCAACAAAAAGGATGGAGTCAATGGGAAAAAATAGGACAGTGTGCTCTGTTCTTCCTGTTAAGAGAGGGACAATCTCTCCTGTTCAAGGAATACTAAGCTTTTTTTGTTCCTTTAACTAGCATTTCTCCCACAGACTAAATCCCTTTCATATATGGCTCTTTGCCTATTGTTTAAGGCAAAAAAAATAAAAAGGGAAGGGAAGGGCCATTTTCCAATAACACTTTGTTCCTCATTTTTGTGGTGTGGTTTCTGAGGCAGCTCATTGCAGTGTCTCACATTGCCAAAGACCAAATGTAGCCAAGATCAAAAGTGAGTTTTCTTTTCTGTGCTCTGTGCAGGTGCTGATTTCTCACATTTCTGTTGCAGTTGCATCTGGTGCACTGGAATGCTGTGGAGTACCCGACTTTTGAGGAAGCTGTGATGGAAGGGAATGGCCTGGCTGTTATTGGAGTGTTTTTAAAGGTAATTTCATAAGCTGTAGTGCTGCCTTTTTGTTTGCATTCTGTTAAAACCAATTCAGGGCAAAAGCAGGGTCCTGCTGCTGGGGAGGAATAACCCCAAGTACCAGCACAGGTTGGGGACTGATCTCCTGGAGAGCAGCTCTGCTGAGAGGAACCTGGGGGTCCTGGTGGGTGACAAGCTGACCATGAGCCAGCAGTGTGTCCAAGGGCCAGGAGGGCCAGTGGGATCCTGGAGTGCATTGGGAAGAGTGTGGTCAGCAGCTCAAGGAGGTGATCCTGCTTTTCTACTAAGCCCTAGTGAGGCACATGTGGAGTGTTGTGCCCAGTTTTGGGCTCCACAGTTCAAGAAAGATAAGGAGCTGCTGGAGAGGGTCCTGCAGAGGCCACGAAGATGATGAGGGGTCTGGAGCATCTCTCTGATGAGGAGAAACTGTGAGAGCTGGGCCTGGTTAGTCTGGAGAAGAGGAGACTGAGAGGGGATCTCATCAATCCATACAAATTATCTCCAGGGGGTGTCAGGATGGTCCCAGACACTTCTCAGTGGTGCCCAGTGACACCACAAGGAGCAGTGGCCATAAACTAAAACACCAGAAGTTTCACCCTAACATGAGGAAGAACAACTTTCCGTGGAGGGTGGCAGAGCACTGAACAGCTGCCCAGGGAGGGTGTGGAGCCTCCCTCTCTGGAGACATTCCAAACCCACCAGGACGTGTCCCTGCGTCACCTGCTCCAGGTGGCCCTGCCTTGGATCATCTCCAGAGGTCCCTTCCAACACTAAACATTCTGTGATTATTGTTTTCAAAAAAAGGTATATTAAGATAGATAAGTAGAACATCAGCTTAATGATTCCCCAACTCCTCCCTGTCCCCTGCAGCTGGGAGCACGGCACGAGGGGCTGCAGACCCTGGTGGATGCCCTGCCAGCAGTGAAACACAAGGTCAGTGCTTTGAAGTGGTGCCACTGGAGGTGAGTGGGGAATTTTTAAGGAGCAGTTGTACACTTGAAGCTTTCAAAACCTCTTGAAGAAATGAGTCTCTTGAGATTGGATCCCCTTAGAAGGGCACGCACATGTTTCATGCTTGAAGTGGTGGTTTATTTACTGGGGAATTAAAGCTTTTTGATTTTTGTCTGGTCTTTGAGGAGGAAACTATTTGCTTTTTTATAAACACTAAATTTTCTGCTACGGGAATGGGATTCTCTTCCTAGTTCATTCCTGACTCCTGCCAGGAGAGGGAGTGCTGTATCTCTGATAGTGCTCAGGAGCAGCTCCTACTCCTCCAGGTCCCTCTTCCCTTTTCAAAGTACACACAAAAAATACACATGGACAATTGGAACTTGTAAGCACATCCAGCTGAAGTCACTGTGCCGCTATTTCTCACAAGAAGAATTTTTAAAAATTGAAATAAAACAAATATTTATGGCAGTGTAGTGACAAATAAAATGCCAGACAGGTCAATCCAGTGCCAGAAGACCTACAAAATCTGTGAACATACATCCATTATGAGAATATAATGTTTTACAGCATAAGAATTTGAAAGAAACCAAAGTCAAGACATTAAAAAAAAAGGTAGTATTAAGCATCAGGCTCATCAAGCTGCATGTGGGCTGCTCAGAAAGGGATCTCACTTCCAAAGGGTGTCACCCAGCAACTCATCAGCACTTGGTTTAAAACGTTTAAAAACCTTTGTTGCCTTTCCACTGACTTAAGGACCAAACATCACGCTGGGGAGGAGCAGGGTCAGATAATATCCATTCTCATGTTTCCTCCATCAAGAAACTCTTGTCCAATCTTGTAGTTTTGAACAATTCTGGACTGTAATATTTCTCATTCTCAGTGGGGAATGGATAAAGTGGAAAGGAACAATGGGATCTTCCTTTCCCGTGTTGCCAGTATGTCCTGAAAATCCCTCAGGAGCAATGTTTGTGTAGGAAATCCCAGGCTCTGAGGTTCCTGTGTGGTGTCTGATACCTCACTTGTGGGATTGCAGTTCAGGAGATGGGAACATTTGATATGATTTAAATAAAACTTTAGTCCTCTTCCCTTTCCCTCTTACCTAAAATCACGTGGTGAAAAGTAAAACACTGTTTGCAGTCTTTTAAGTGTATCTGGTGGAACTACCTGAAGTTACTCCACCACTTATTCCTCCTTTTTCCTGTTTGCATTTAGCTCCCACAAAGCCACAGGCAGTTGCTCCTTCACACTAATTGTTTCTTCTGCATTGAATTTCTAATGGCCTGTGCGGACAACAGAAATTTCAATTTATATATTTCAATATTTATATTGAATTTCAATTTTTTCTGCTCAGCAGCTGCCCCAAATCCCACAAATTTTTGGGATTTTATATTATATTTTTATGTAGATCATTATTAATATCCACAGCACCTAATTTCCCATAACATAGGTAACACGTGCAGTATTTAATCTCACGATTAAGATATTTTTTAATCTTCTGTATTTTTTTTTCTCAAAGTACAATCCTTAAAAATATTTTTTTTTCTTGGTGTTTAGGACACTGTTATTGAGTTTGATGTCTTTGATCCCTCCTGTTTGTTACCTTCATGTCCTGACTACTGGACCTACGCAGGCTCCTTGACCACTCCCCCCTTGACTGAATCTGTCACGTGGATTATTAAGAAGAAGCCAATAGAGGTTGATGAAGATCAGGTAAAGCTCAGGTTTACCTTTCATATCATTCCTGTTGCTGCCACAGAGGGGAAGATGCACAGAAGCACTTGCTTGCCAGGAATTCTCTGTGAATACACAGAGGATTCAGGATTTGAGGAGCAATCCTGACATTACAGCTGCTAATATTGAAAGACTCCAGATATTTCTCCAGCTCTGCTCAACTTTACCAGCTCTTCTCAAGAGATAAGCAATGCTGGAAGCTGCCCCTTGAAAACATGAGAGGTTTTAGGAACTTCTAAGGTTATTTACTGGAGCATAATTTTGCTCCCTTCAGCAGGATGTTTTTTGTGGAGGAAAGGTTTTGTGAAATTCCAAACTCTGAGCTTCTGTCCATATTCTTGATGGCCACAGAAATCTTGGAGGCACTGCAGCTGTGTTGTTCATGTTCTAAAAGGTAGAAAGTAGATGTAGGGATAAGGAAAATGGTCAGAAGGAGAACTCGTGGGAATTGTGCTACAATTGTGGGTTTTGTTGGAATTTCTCAGGATATTTTTGCCTCTTCAAAGAGGTGGAGAGGACATCACAGCAAAGAACAAGTCTTTGGAGTTTGCTGCAAAGCAAGTAAAAATGAACAGCTCCAAAAAATCTACCATTTATTCACGGTTTAAAAGGAACTGAAAATCATCCGTGCATTGTTCCAGTTTTTTGAGGCTTTGATTAGTAATGAAGTGAGAATCCAGTGACATGAGGCAAAAGAGAGATTTGGGTTTTTTAATACAATTTTGCATGGAGCTTGTCCATCAAGAAAGTCACACTCCAACCAAACACCAACTCTGAGGGATAAACCTGCATGTGATTTTAATGTTTTAGTTTACATAAAGGAAAAGGATGGGAAGAACTGAAGTTTGTTAACAGAGCAGAGAACTGCAGACACAAGGTAGCAATCTCCTTTTAAATTGAAATTGTTCTCATTTTCCCTTTTTCTTGGCTCTGTACTCTCATTCTTCTATGGCAGTGACTTAACATTGGAATGCCCTTGTGAGCATTAAAAGCTGATCTGCTGCATACTTTATCTTAATCCCAGTTATAAATCACTGAGTGAACAACTACCTGGATTGTTGCTTGTTGAGGTTCCCTCATTCCTGGCTGACAGCATGTCAGGAAGGGTGTGAATTAAGGCTGGACATGTTTATTTCAAGATGAACATGTTCCAGTATCTGAATAGGAATCAGGTCTGTCTCAGATGTGCCACATTGGGGATTTAATCTGCCTAAAGATGGCAGGTGACTGACAATTCCTCTTCTGCATTGACAGGGATGATGGGATAATCTTTACCAGCAGGTGACAAAGAAGTGCCAGAAATTTGTTTGAAAATGTCTCAGAATACAAATGTAACAGTAACTTGGATTTTTGGTTTTTTTTCCTCGAGAATAAATGACTTTGTTTTGCCTCAATCTCCAAAAATCCTCTGATTAGCAGAGTCACTAAAGTGGACATTTCTCCTTCTCAGCTGGAGGCCTTTAGGATGCTGCTTTTCACCTCAGATGGGGAGGAGGAGAAGAGGATGGTGGACAACTTCCGTCCCCTGCAGCCGCTGATGAACCGGACCGTGCGCTCGTCCTTCCAGGTCAGGCACCTCCTGGACACTGAGGCACAGCCCCAGGGCCACGCTGAGCAGGTCAGGCCGTAGGTGGCCCATCAACATCAGGCTGCAGCACATGGACATAATGTTATTTTTCATTATTTTCCCTTTTCCTGCAGTGTATCCCTGCACTTCCACAGCCAGCCAGTGGCAGTCCTGCTAAGTGCCCTTCGACCTTCAGTAGAGAAGCTGTGGGGGTTTTTAGTTTTGCTTTTCTAAAGAAGTAAATAATATTAACCCTTAACAAATTGACCTGCTTTGAGGCAGGGATCAATAAGGAATTATTAAGACAGCTGAAGCTAAAATAACGATGAGAGAGCTCTTCTTCTGCCTGTTATCTGAATTGTTCTGTGTCTCTTCAGATGCTCTTTCGGTGCCTGGCATGAGTTAATAATCCCGGCCAAAAACTTGTTAGCAAGGAGGAAGTGTAAAGAAGTGCAAAGTATTAACACTGATCAGGTGCTTTTGTGAAATTGTTTGAGGTCTGGGAAGAGAACTGGAAGAGAAGTAGCTTCTCTAGTCACACATACAGAGACATTTTACTTTCTTCCTTTTTACTTGGATGAAAAGAGAAGGACAAAAATGACTTGTAGAATAAAAGCTCTTTCCGTTCTGTTGGCTGCATGATCCCTGTTTGATATGGAGGCCACAGAATGTCCACTCTGAATACATCACAAGCCAGAAGACCTTTTTTTAAACCTTTTAACAAATGTAGAAGCTTTTAGCTTTGGCAGCTTTTACTCTTCTGTGTTAATAATGTATCAGGAGAAGAGAGCAGAGAATTCACCAGTATCTCAGGACTGGCAAGAGCAGCAAATTAGGTGAAAATGTCCAATTGATCCCAGAAAACTGATCACATCAAAGGAGAGCAAGATTAGATAAGGCCCAGCTGACCCTCCCAGTGGGATTTAGGGAAAAAAAGCCAAAACCAGTTTCTGAAACCTGTGCTAGGACAAAATGCAGCCCTCAGAAAGGTTTTTGATTTCAGTAACTCACAGAGCACCAGTGCACTCTCTTCAGAGTTTTGCTTTAAGGTGTATTTTCTTATAAAAAGACTTATCCAGCTTCAGGACAACTGGGGACCAGTTTGTATTTTTAGCACCTTATGGTAACGAGGTCCAGTGGTGGTTGAAGTGTATTTGTGGACCAAACCAAGCTGCTGTGGAGCTGCCATCTGCAGAGTCTTATCCTGGAGCTATGGTCCAATTGCCACGACTATTATCTACCTCTGCACATCCTACTACTACTAGGCCTAATTTTCTCTCAAGCACCTTCTTCCCTGGCTCTTTCTGTTTTGCTGGATGGTCAGATTTTCTGGTGAGGAGCAGGTCTGTCTGCAAACAATGGTGTGCTCTTGATTGATTGTGTTTGATTCCTGAGGAGCTGATCTTACTCATTTGCTTCTCATTGCTGGTGTGATTCAACACAAGGGAAACGTGACACTGGCTTGTCAATCTGTATCCAAAGCTTTAGAATTGATACTTTCATTTTTTAAAGTCCAAGTGTTCAGTTTAAAAGCACTTTAACACTTTTTAGTGTGACCCCGATGATTTTAAGGTTTTGGAATAATCCTGTTTAACCAGTTAAGTGCCCAGATCCTGCCTTTGCTGCCTTAGTAGCTCTACCTCAGGCTGTTGTTACTGTGCAACAGTTGTGCCTTTCTCCCCTGGCAATTTGGAATGTGGCCACTTAACTCTGGAGAGACTGTACATGGTAAATGTAAGAAAGTCTCCCCTCTATCCCAGGGTAGGATGTTTTTTTCTGTGTAGTGAATTCAATGTGGCAACATCTCTCTTTGCTTTCTTTGCTTCTCCCAAGCCCTCTTACTGCCTGGGTGAACCTTTCCATGTGGGTTGAACTGTACCATTTCTCTTTGGATGGGGCTTGGAGCAGCCTGGTCTAGTGGAAGGTGTCCCTGCCCATGAAAGGGGTTGGAAATGGATGATCTTTAAAGTCCCTTCCCACCCAAACCATTCCATGATTCCATGATCTCAGTTGAACTGTACAGTCTTTGGCATCATCACACAGATTTTCCACTATACGCAGAAACACATCAGTGATGATTTTTGCTAGAGAATGAGATGTTCCAGAAAGAATCTGGGAGGAATATCTACAGTTCTGGCAATAGGAAAAGGATGTTTTTACTTTTTACCTGAGTGTACATGACCTGGTCATTATGTTTGAGGTTTTTGTTCAGTGCTGTTCTTGCAAACACTTCTCTGAGTGCAGAAGGATGGCAGTGGTTCAGATATTTCACTACTCATTATTAATAGGAAAAATTGTAATATAAAGACATCTTGATGTTGCCTTGTATTTAAAAATAGAGCAGAGTCAGCAGCACTGGGCTATAGGTGACCTGCATCAATAATATCCTTATCATATATAATATATTCTACAAAGCTTCATGCAATTGCTCAGTTTTTGAGTTGCCTTGGTAATTTTCACCGAGTTTTTGGGTGTCTCTGCTCCACTGAGCTTGTTTCACTCCTGGGAAATACAAAATACAGATTTAGGGACCCACCAGGGTGTAAATGTTGAACCTTCAGGTGCTCTGTAATGCTGGGGTACCTCACACCCACCTGAGTTCTCCATGCTGAGCTTTGCTCCACTGAACCACATTTTCTTCCTGGGTGTGTAAATCTCTTTTTAACATCACCACCCATCAGAGGGGATGCTGAGTGTTCCCTTTTCCAGTGATCCATTTCAAGTTCTCATGGAGTAATTGTCATTACTTGTTAGAGAATAGGTGAATTATCAAGTCAT
>JAWWLV010000021.1:18824670-18853159 GCA_035041135.1 Platyrinchus mystaceus | reverse complement strand
GGATGGGGCTTGGAGCAACCTGGGATAGTGGAAGGTGTCCCTGCCCATGGCAGGGGGTGGGACTGGATGATCTTTAAATTCCCTTCCAACCCAAACCATGCTGTGATTCTATGAAGATTGGCTGACTAGCTGAAATGAGCATTAATTTCTCTGTCTCACTGCTGAGCCATGCTTGGAGTTTTGCTATCACAGAGAGAGGTGTTACTTAGGTGAATTAATTCAAGTTTCTACTTATTTTGATGGGAAAAATAGGAGATTACATTCCTGGTTAAGGAATCCCCCCTAAAATAATAGTAGATAATGCTGTATAGGAGGTGTCCCCAGTGGTGCTGTTTGGCAGGCAACACATTCTGTTATGAAGAAAGAGTGGCACAGGTTAAGAGTGAGGCCAGCTTTGATATTTTTACTATTTAAGGGTTCTAGAAGCTGCCACCACTTCCATTTACCCGAGAAAACAAACTTCCAAGCTCTTTCTTAGTGGAGCTGAGGTGTTTGCTGAGGAAATGGCTGGTCTGGTTCCAGCAGGGTGGCTGGGTGTGATCAAGGCAGCCCTGCCGATACCTGCTCAAGAACATCCACATTGCTCCTGACAAATGGCCAATTTGCTCCTGCTCCTGGTAATTATTTGTCCTTCTGACAAATCCTTCCTTCCTTCCTTTTTGATGTGACAAACTCTGAGTGCCTGAGTATTAACACATGGAGAACTGATTGGATAATCAAATAGTCTTCAAAGATCCTGCGGAATAACTTGGGGGCCTGAGGAGAGTTAATGTTCTGATAATAACACTTGGCATTTGGGAAGTGCTTTGAAGATATAAAGCACTCTGGGAACACACTGGCAAAGCCAGGATTTTCTCAGGAATACAAATGGAGAAACAGTTGCAGAATTAACTCTGATGGATTAATTTGCAAGAGAGTCAAGTATGTGGTTGACTTGAAATAGGGCTGTTCAGTGGTTGCTACTCCACTGCCTCTGGATCCTGGGATTTCCACATTCTATTAAGAAATTCCCTTTTGGAAGAATTAGAGAGAAGAAGAAAACTCCATCCTATTCTTGTGACAGTCAATGGAAATTTCTGGGCATTAGGTTAATGTCAGGTGTACAATTCCAGTCATCAAGCAGGTCATGGAGAGATCATTGGGGTTGTCCTGTGCAGGGCCAGGAGCTGAACTCAATCCCAGTGGGTCCCTCCCAGCTCAGGATATTCTGATTCCAGTTAGTTTATTTGCCTTGAGGTAAGAGCTTGGCCTAGAGAACTGGTGGAGTAAATCCCTCCATGAATGATTCTGTTCACCCGAATACAGACCTAAATGGGAGCATTCATCTGGAAACACCTGAAGCACATATTTTATTTCTATCCCAGTCCTGTCTGCTGAGTCCTGTGTAACAAGGTCAACACAGAGACAATCCCTTAAGCTGTAACTACCTGTCTTTTTTTCTGATTTCATGGTCCTGTGAAAATTTTACCCAGCTTAAAGCATTAAATGCAGTAACAATTGCTTTAGGTTACAGCCATAGAGTCTATAATGTTAAGCTGGTAGACTAAAGAAATGATTTTAGGGTTACAGAAAAATTCTGATACGTTTTGCTGTTTGATTAACTGTCATAGTCTTTTCAATCCCTTCAGGTTCCCATTTCTAGTTGAAAACTGGAAGAACGTGCTTGGTGCCAAGGTATTTTTTTTCTAAGCTTTCTTTCTAAGTCTGGATGTTTATATAAACCCAGCAGCAGATTTTTGAGCCCCTGGGCTGAGCAGCCACTAGATGTCAGGTTCGGATTAGTACTCCCAGGATTAGGCTGCTCGGGATTCCTGGAATGGTTGGAAGTAGTGGTGATAGCAATTACCAATGTGAGGTAGCTGAAAATGTTACTGAAATGTCACATCTTTCCCCAGAATTCCCATCTCACGTTTTCTGAGGTATCTTGGAGAAAACCTTCTGATCCACCCACTGTCTGAAACCTGCACAGAGGAGGATGGACAACTTCAGGTTTTGAAGCTTGGGCACAACTTCCTGTGTGACACCAGCTAACCCCTGCTGAGAAACAGCTCCTCAGAGGTACCACTTCCACCCCTCTGTGAGAAAGAGTATTGTTGGGAATCAGAGCTTCCAGGCTCAGAGCTCCTCTCCTCTCCTACAAGGGCAAGAGGGAATCTGAATTTGGTAAAAACTTGGCTCCTTTGGCCTTATTGCAGTATCCAAGTGAGCCTCCTTGGATGCAAAACTTATGCCTGCCCGTTTTGTCTGCACACTGCCAGATTGGTGAATTATTTTATATTTTTGGTTTCTAAACAAGCATTTTTGATGGTTTTGGCATCCGACATGGCAGTCAGATTTCAGATTGACAAATATTTTTTTTGTGATTTTGGCATCTGCCATGACAGGCAGGTTCCTGCAGTGCCTCTGCAGAGACGCAGGTGATGCAGCACCGGGGACCTGGGTGGAAGGAGGAGAGAAGAGCAGAGCAAGATGGGACTGGGGGGAGCTGGGAGACACAGGCTCTGCTGAATTGCAGGTTTAGACACACAGGGATCCGTTCTCCTGTATAGGAACACACAGCACGTGCAGGCAGGAGAGCGGATGGTAACGCACCCCTCCCCTCCGGGCCCCCCTGAACCCGGGGGCAGAGATGTGGGGTGGCCGCTTCGCTTCCCTTGTCCCCTCTTGGGGCGCCGGGAAGTTCGGAGGGGGTCGGGATGAGAGAGATGCACCGGTAGGAGCGGGAACCCCCGGTAAGGCGCGAGTACCCCCCGCACGGAGCGGGTACTGCTGTTAAGGAGCGGTTACGGCCGGAACGGAGCAGGTACGGCCGGTACCAGAGCGGGCACCGCCGGTTAGGAACGAGTACCGCCGGTAGGAAGCGGAGACCCCCGGCAAGTAGGAGAACTCCCGTGCAGAGCGGGCACCGCCGCTGCCCCTGGCGGGCACCCAGCGGCCACCGCGCAATCCCGGGGCGCTGAACCACCCCCCCTCCTCCTCCTCTCCTCCTCCTCCTCCTCGTCCTCTCCTCCCCCCGGAAAGGAGCCCGGCCCCGCCGCCGCTCGCCGCCCACCGCCGCCGGAACAAAAGGGGCGGCCGATGGTGGCGGCGGAGCCGCGCCGCGCCCGCCCCGCTCCGCGCCCCGCTCCGCCACCATGTCGGGCAGCGGCGGCGGCCCCGGCGACAATGCCGTGAAGAAGAGGAGCCCGGCGGGCTCGGCCGCCTCGCTGGCGCAGGAGGAGGACAAGCAGGCGATGGAGAAGATGCTGGGGGCGGCGGGCGGAGGGGCGCAGGAGAACGGCTGCGCCCGCTCGCCCTCGCCGTGCGGCTCCGGGGAAGGGGTGACCCTGCAACGCTCCATCACGCTGCTCAACGGCGTGGCCATCATCGTGGGCACCATCATTGGCTCCGGCATCTTCGTCACCCCCACGGGCGTGCTGCGGGAGGCCGGCTCGCCGGGGCTGTCGCTGGTGGTCTGGGCGGCGTGCGGGGCGTTCTCCATCGTGGGCGCCCTGTGCTACGCGGAGCTGGGCACCACCATCACCAAGTCCGGCGGGGACTACGCCTACATGCTGGAGGTGTACGGCTCCCTGCCCGCCTTCCTCAAGCTCTGGATAGAGCTGCTCATCATCCGGCCCTCCTCGCAGTACATCGTGGCTCTGGTCTTCGCCACGTACCTGCTCAAGCCCATCTTCCCCACCTGCCCCGTGCCCGACCAGGCTGCCAAGCTGGTGGCCTGTCTGTGTGTCCGTAAGTACCATTTAATGGCTTTGAGCGGACAGGGAGTAGGGTTAGGTTGGATATTGGGAAGAAATCCTGCCCTGTGAGGGTGGTGAGTCCCTAGCACAGGTTGCCCAGTGAATCTGTGGCTGCCCCATCCCTGGAAGTGTCCAAGGCCAGGTTGGACAGGGCATGGAGCAGCCTGGGATAGTGGAAGATGTCCCTACCCATGGGACCGGGATGATCTGTTAAAGATCATCATTGAGCTTTAAATTCCCTTCCGACCCAAACCATTCCATGATTCTATGACCCTTTCTGGTCCCTGCTGTCCTGCTACACGTGGCTCCTCGTTCACTGTCACCTTCCCCAAAAAGTGTGCTCATACATCACTTTGGAGGAGATGCCCCATCTCTCCTGTGCTGTGCACACCGAGTTTTTCTGGCTGTTTTGAGTGGCAGCAGAAGGAAATGTGGCCCCATCCCAAATAAATGTAGTGAAAAATTCCCCAAATGCCAGGTGCAGGTTAATGAGCCTCTCTGAATGCAGCGAGCAGTGTGCAGTAAATACAGCATGCATTTTTGCTGGGAGCTGGAATAGGATTTCTCGTGCTCTGCCCTAGGACTGTGTTTGGGCAGGGTAAAATCCCCTGGTGCCCTGCAGTGCTGCGGTGCCTGGAATGGGCGTTGATGTGCAGATAGAGGTGGGGATAACGGGCACTTGGGATATTATCTGTCATGAGCAACTGGTGCTGAACGTGGCCTATGCTCAGTGCTTGGCTGGTTTCAGCACCAGTTGGGAGATGAGCTGTTTCTGGGCTGTGTGTGTGCTGATACCATGCTCAAAACCTGTTTTTATGGGGATTTTTTGGCTAGCAAACGTTCTGTCTCACGAGGCGTTGCCTTGCAGAGAAGTTCAGTCACGCTGTGATGAATTCAGGGTCACTGATGCCTCCCAGGGCACACAGATCTCTCTCCTGCTGCAGTTTTTGTCACTTCTCTGGTATTCTGGAGTCTGCAGTTGTGCTGCTCAAGTCCCATTTTCCGTTCTTCTGGTGAATGCAAAGTCACCCCATCCAAATTCCTCATCCTCTAAATACAGGACCATTTTCTGCCCTTCCCTCCTCATTTCCCATTCAGTCTGTTCTGCTCCCCTGGTCTTCTTGTGCCTTTATAAAGCTGTATATTGGGAAAGGATGTAATTTTTGGGAGGGCTTTATAAAGCATTTATTCACTGTACAAAATCACAGCCAGGTGATCTTTTTCTCTCTGCATTTTGAAGTTTGAAGAGAAGGTTGCTTGTTCATGCTGCCCTTTCCAAAGGGATTGTGTTAGATTCCTTCCCCCTCTGAGGATCCCAGGCATCCAAAAGCTGCAGCATGTGGTCGTTATGGGAAGATATATTGTCTGTAAATATCATTATACCCACACTGACTGAGGCTTTAGGAGGTAAATTACATGGCTAGTTAGTAATAATAGCATTAATAACAGGGCAGTGAATTGTACTTTCTCTGGGCAAGATTAAAACTTCCTCAGTCCCCACATCAATTTTTAGGAATGTAAGGGTACACAGATAGGCATGTGGATTTGCATCCAGGTTTTTCACCAAGTGTAGGGCACGTATTAAGGAAATATAGTTATTCAGCTAAGAAAGCTGCACCAGGTTAGGAAATAGTTCTGCTCCTGGATGTCTTCCCTTTTGTTTTAGAGCTTTCCTGCCAGTCTGCACTGTGGTTTCCTCGGGGATCCAGAGTAGCATGGCATGGGTGGACGTGGCATTCCCATTCCTTTCTGAAAAGCCAAGGAATAAGGGCATTGATTAGGGGCTTTCTTACTGCCTTATGGCAAAGTTTTGCTGTGCAAGCACATGTTGGAGTTGCCAAAGCCTTTGAGAATGTGTTTCTAATAATAAGTACCTTTTAATCTGTGGGATCATTCCCAAAACAGGTAGGAGGAGGTGTCTTTTCACATTTTATTGGTCAAACCCCAAAGCAGGGGTTAAGTAGACTTGCCCGTGGTGAGATCTGTTCTCTGACAGGATGGATTGCAGCATCCAACTTCTTGAAGCCAGGTCTCATTCCCGTTCCTGCTTCTCCAGTAAATGTCTCCAGCTTTCCTTTGCTGGCAATGAGGAGCTTCCCTGAAGCAGAATTTGTTCTTGAACCTTTATCTTGAAATGCCAAGGAAAGAGTTTTGAGTTCTCCAAATCTCCATCATTTCCATGTGTTTCTCCTTTAAACTCCACTCCCTCCACACTGCTGGCTCCTGTTTTGTTTATGCTTTGGGTTAAATTTGGGGTTGTCTCCTGTGCTACAAAAGGTTAGTTCATCCTGCATCGCCCTCAGCAAGTCAGCTTTGGTAACTTTGATTTTTTGGAATTAGCTTTTCAGCTCTCTGCTGCCAAAACCACATCATGGTCTAGGAACAATAAATGAAGTAAATCTGTTCCAAGGACTCAGCAGCCACACCACACTTGTGTGGACTAACAAGCAGCTTTGTTTCATGGTTGTTTCGAACATCAACTACCCAGGGAGATACTTGTTTCTTTTCAAAAGCAATAGAGTAGAAAAAATGACCTATTTGTGCATATGCTGTAGCACATACATTAATGAGTTTTTCAAAGAAGGGAAGGGCAGTTTAGGAGGCAATAGAGGAGTTTGGGACTTGGGGCTGGAATTCAGTGTCCAAAATCCAGCTTTATAGAGCAGTCACAGCTCTATCCCTTGCAAAGTTTGTATCTCAACATAAAATGCAGTTGCTGCACGCTTTCTAGTAAGAGGAGAAATAACAGAAGTTACTTGTTTCCACTTCACTGGTGTTGAACAGTTGGATAAATAATGTGCTGTTTGGTATTTGCCACAATGAAGTCCAGAGACTGAATTAATGCATTAAGAGACTCCAAATCACAGTCTTGAATGAAAGAGGAAAAAGTGGTTGGAATAGGGAATTTCTTTCTCCTGAAGATGCTGAGGAAAACAAGGTGGGTGGTGAGAGGAATTTAACTACAAATAGGTGTTTTTTGCTATGAAGATTGTAATCTACACACAGTTGGTGTACAAAACTTCTTTCATGAGACACCATGAATGCTTGTTAGGTTTGCCAGATAAAGGGTGGGAATTCACTACAGGGCAGTCTTCCTGTAGCAAGATGGGCCAAGCTGTTCCATCACCAGCCTGGCTCATTTTATGTCCACCATGAACCAGCCAGTGCTCCTTGGGTGTAGGAATTTGGGTAGTTTGGCTAAATGCTTGTCAGGCTGCAGATTATGGATAATTCAGAAACTTCAACATCTTCTTTTACCTGTGAAATTGTATGGCTGATATTTTTAGAGCTGATAAATCGTAACAGCAAATGCCAAGGGACAACAGACACAAAGTTTGCCGTGTAGCCAGGAGGAGCAGAAAAACTTAAAAGTTCATGAAACAGAGTTTGTGCATGAAAACCCAACAATAAGTTGAATTTACCCAAATCTGATCTCATCTAAACCAGTTTTACCCCTTCTGTAGCTGATGAGGGACAGCCATTAGGTCCTGGCCTTGCACATTTGCTGTACAGCGTCAACATTGTACGTGGCAAAGATTTAAACTACTGAGAGTTCCGTGCTCCCTGTCTCAGGTGCACGTGGGTCAGATTCTCCTTCACAGCTGCCACTTGTGTTAACATTTCTTAAATTCAACTGATAAATCTTAACAAAAATCCTTAAAAATCACAGCCCAGCACACCACGTGTGTTCTAGAGGTGGCTCAGGGGTGCAAAGTTTCAAATTGCCTAGTTCGAGAGCCCATGGCTATTCCTTTTTTCCACATGTTGTTTTGCAGATTTCCTACTTGCACAGAAGCACCTTCCCATGTATTTTGTGGTGTCTGAATTGTTGTACAGTAAACTAATTCCCTGTAGATAAGGGAGACTAGATAATGCTGCTGTTCCATAATTTGCCAGTTTCTTGACAATATAATCTGCTTCCCAGAAGCTCGAGAAACCAGGAGTTGGATTGATGTTTCCTGTGGGTCCCTTCCAACTGGGGATATTCTGTTGCATATAATTTTATTCTTGATCTGCAGCATCAAATCAGCAGTTTGATTGTTTGCTGCTGAATTCTTTTCTCACTTGTTAATTATATGTGCAAATCTGGCACAAATAACCCCAGCACAGCAGTATCTGCTGCTTCCAAAGCCACAGTATTTTAATCTTCTTCAAAATTTATTTAGACTTTCTTTGCTGCTTCTGAAATATTATTTTGGGCACTCCTCCTGCAAGTGTGGAATTCCGTGGAAATGATGATGAATTCCTCATTTGTCTCTTTTGTTTTGAACAGCCAAATAGTGAAAGAATTAGTAGCAGCCAGAGCAGAGCTGAGTCATGTGTAATAGCACATGTCATGTGGAAGTGCCTGACACCCCTCTGAGTAACTTGTGAGTTAGAGGAGGAGAAGGGAATCAAAGCCAGGCTTTGGCAGGAGGGTACAAACACATCCTTGACCTCCTGCCAAGTCACAGCCATGGCCGTAAGTGAAGGTTCAGTGTCAGCGTCTCCTCCAGAAGTCACAGATGTTGAAAGCAGGAACAGCTTTATTTGGTATTAAGGTTTTACTTGAAATCTGCCAAGCTCAGCTCTTTGCTGAGGTGCTTGAAGTGAAGAGGTGGATTTTCACCTCATCAGGTATCAGCTGGTGAGCAAGGCAAACACAGAATACATCTCATCCCATCCCATCCCATCCCATCCCTATCTGTCTCAAGGGGGTTTATTCTGCAGCATCTCTAATTAATCTGCCAGGACAAGCCGGGTGTGAAGCTTTGAAGATTTATTTTTCTCTCCTCCAGAAAGGTGGATTAAGTGACTAAAGCTGCATTAATAAATAGGCCCTTGTTTGATCAGAGTGGGGGGAAAGGGTCTGTAGAATCCCTGCTGGATGGCAAATGCTGCAAGGCTGAGCTTGCGTTTTTAATCTGCATTTAATTAGAGCACCCTCCTGAAATCAATGAAGACTTGAAGGACTCTTCAAACACAGCAACCACTGAACTTCCAGCACCTCTTTTTTGGCTCTCACAATAAATGTCCCATTAAGTTTTATTGTATTTGGATGATTTATGTTATCACTTGAGATCCTTCAGAGTCTTTCCCTTCTGGCATGAACAAATTGGGAAGGTTTTTTGAGAGAAACCCTCCATGGTCAGTGTCATTCAGAGCAAAATCACTTGTTTTGAGCATTCCAAGAGTCTCACAGTCCCATATCAGATGTGGCCAGTAGATCAAATCCAATGGATGAGGAAGCAGTTTTTTCCAGCAAGGGTGCAGAGCTGAATTCTGACCCCCTGCATGGCACAGGTGACATGACTCAGCCCAAAACCTGCCTGGAATTTTTCATGATGAAGCTCATGATCCAGGATTTAGCACTGAGTGCTGTATTTCCCCCACCTGCCTGTGGATTTGTGGGATCTAATTCAGTACAACTGTGGAAAGGTGCTTCTGTGGGCCAGGTAAGATGGGCTTTGCAGAACCAGTTTGGCCAGGATGATGATGATGATGTGTCTTTGGGGCTTAATGTGCATATTAGTGATATTTAATTTGCCGTATTAAATTAATGTATTAGTAAGTATTAATATTTAGGAAGTGTTTCTGTCTGTTAGGAAGACACTTCTAAAAGGTGACCGTGGAGCTGTTCAGCTTGTGATGGTTAATTTGCTGAGAAAGGAAGAAATATAGAAAACCTCTTTCTCCCTATCTTTTCTCTATGTATTTTGTTTGTCTTCCTGTGGTAAAACAACCTTTTTTGTGGAATTGCTGCATCATATCACGTGGAAACTTTGGCAGTAAATCACAAGCTTCTTCCTAAGGAGACAAAATAGTAACTCCTACTTCTAGTTAGGAGTCAGCTCCCCTAACATTGATACATTCTTTGTAGTTTGCATGTGCCACAGAGAATAAAGTGTACCACTGTCATTATGGGATGTTGGTACCACAGCAAAAAGTGGGTTATACAGATTTGGGATCCAGCCTCTTCAGTGTCTGGAAATGGTGACATTCCAGTCCCTGAAGCTGCCTCTTGGCCCTGGCTGTGCTGCACTGGCACAGCTGTAGAGAGAGATGGCAGGGAAGTGCTTGGCAATTTATTCTTGTGGATTTCTGGACACCTGAGGAGGTGGAATCTTGTGGGGTGATATCCCATCCCATCCCATCTTGCACAAGCTTCTGTATCTCCCAGCTCCCTGGAATTGAAAGGCAGGGGAGACATGGAGCTGTGACACTTCCAGGGTGTCTGGGGCCATTTGTTGGAGACACCCAGAACTTGTGGTCTCAGGGGGTGGATTTGGAGGGGATCCCTTTCCTTAAACTCCAGTGGCTGGGCAGCCTTTGCTTTCTCCTCTCATTTGTTGATGCCTCGTTCCCCAATTCCTGTTTTGGGAAGAGAAATTAAAAAGGAAACTCTGACCCATTTGCCAGGTATGTTGATTATTATAAGTAGATTTTAATATAGACACATTTGCTATAGGGCCAAGTGCTCCTTTCCAGCAGCCTCATGTGCCCCCAGGCCTTTCCCTGCTCCAGACTGATTGCCCTGGGTGTTAAATTTCTCCAGGGATTTGTCCTTGAAGAAAGATCTGCAAAGTTTTTCCTTCTGCTTTTTCTCTTCACCACCTTGCAGGGCACATTCAATCAATACCTATCAAGCTGAAATTTTCTGAACCATTTTCTGCCTGTGTCCTTGCATGTCTCATGTTGGATTGTGCTGTTAGAAATAGTCACCTGACACTTTTGGGAGACACTGTGGCATCTCAGCCACCAGGATGTAAAATTGGTGGGGTTTTTATTTTGCCTGAATGAATTGATTTTGCCATGGGTTTAAATCACTGTAGTCACATAATTCCTTGTTTGTCCTGTGTGGAGTAACTCTTCAATTCCAGCCTCTGGTGAGCTGAGGCAGCAGTTCCCTAAAGCCCACAGACTGTTCTGTGCCTGGGGTTTGTTCCTTGGTGGCCACAGGCTCAGCTTGTCTTGTCTCTGCCTGAAACCTGGTTGTACCATCACTGGTAGGAGAGAAAACTCCTTGTGTGTCACCTGCACTTCCATAAGGAGTGAAAGGAGCTGTAGGATGGGGAATGGAGAGGAGCTGGAACTGTTCTGGGAGTAATTGTAATCTGGGAGAAAATCAGCATCATCCAGTGGTAGATGGTAAATGGAAGCATCATCTCACAATTCCAAGGACCAAGCACTTTGGAAATGTGAGTTTCAAGCAGGAGTCATGCGTGATAGAACAACTTACAGTCTCTGTTTTCCTGGTGGGGAAGCTGAGGTAGAGAATTTCCCTTCATTCTTCCCCTTATTTTCCACAAGTTCCTCACCCTACTGTGCATTTTCACTCTGTGCTGTAGCACCACAAACAGGAATCCATGGGCAACTTGCAGCAAATTAATGAGTTTACTCCTTTAAAGCAGCTCCTTCCACACATTTATCCATGTTACAGAGGTGTACTTGGAAATACTTGGCAGTACTACAGGTCAGGAGCAGGGAAAGCTGTAGGAGGTAAGATAAAGGACCCAGGTGACATGTGCAGGGCTCCCAAGGGGTGTAACCCCGCAGGCGGCACAAATTCTGGTTCCTCAGGGATTTCTACACTCATTCCAGAGACTTTTCAGATGAAAAGCTGCTGAAGATCTTGTGCTGAGCTCCTGTTGCCCCACCAGGGCATGGAATTGGATCCTTTTCCCTGTGAGTGAGGATGATGCAGAGTTGTGGCTCAGCTGCTTGTTTGTTTGATTTTTTCCCCAACAAAGCCTTCCTGAGCACTGTCTTTACTCTATGCCCAGTCCATGTCCATGCTCCATTATCCAGGAAAAGCTGCAGCCCTGCCTTTTCCTACAGGAATATTGCCAAGACTGTTGCATCATAAATGCCAGGCCCAGGTTTACCTGTGTTAGGGCTCCATTCCCGCTGTTTGCTTTGGGCAGAACCCCACAGGAGCTGTTGTTCCATACAGTGTGTTTGTTCTAGACAGGATTGTCCCAGTCCCTTGCTGCATCTACTATGTAGGCATTTATTCCTGTTGTCATCTAGAAATTGTGTTTTTGGGAGGGATCTTGGAATGCCAGTTCAGAGGAATACAGCTAGAAAATGTGACTTGGAGGGGGGTAAAGTCCTGGGCCTGGTGTTGGATTTGTTTGTCCTTGTTCCTGTCAGTCCTGGGAAGTACCAGGCTATGCAGGTGAGGGCCAGTGGAGCAGGTTCAGTGACGTGCCTGAAGGCAGCAGGGACTGCTAGGACAGAGTAAATATCGAAGCCAGACCTGCTGTTATCTTTAAAAAGCCAAATTTCTCTTTGAAAGCTTCTGGCTTCCCCCATGGCTTGAGTTACCTTGGAATGAAGATAAGGGATGAAGGCTGGAGCAGGTGAAGGGGTGAAGAGCACCTGGTGAGCACGTTCTACAGCAGTGAAGCAACAGGATCTCTCCTGCTTCTGCCAGAGTGATCTGTAAATAAGGAATGAGATTTAGATGGGATGTAAGGAAGAAATTTGTTACAATGAGGGTGGTGAGGTCCCGGCATAGGTTGCCCAGTGAAGCTGTGGCTGCCCCATCCCTGGAAGTGTCCAAGGCCAGGTTGGACAGAGCTTGGAGCAACCTGGGATAGTGGAAGGTGTCCCTGCCAATGGCAGGGGGTGGAATTGGATCTTTAAGGTCCCTCCAGACCCAAACCATCCTGAGATTCAGCCCGCCTGCTACATCTGCCATCCCTGCAGCTTTCTAGCTCTTATTATCCCAATTATGTAAAGCCTTTGGAGAGGGGCTGCTGGATCAGCCAGGCTGTGTCATGTCAGGTCATGCTGAAATCCTTATTCCTAGAATGATTCCTGGCCCGGGTGGGTCACTCCAAAGGTCTCCCTGGCTGGCGTCTGCCAGGGGCTGGTAGCTGGAGCCTTAGGGAAGATGCTGCAGGAATTAGGGCAATGCAGGCTGATCTCTGCCTGTGCTGTATCACTGCCCTGATT
Source organism: Platyrinchus mystaceus (assembly GCA_035041135.1). NCBI lineage: Eukaryota > Metazoa > Chordata > Aves > Passeriformes > Tyrannidae > Platyrinchus > Platyrinchus mystaceus. The sequence continues at coordinate 18,840,482 of JAWWLV010000021.1, read as the reverse complement.
TAGAGTAAAGCCGTTGCTGTGCAGCTTTCCCGTGTTTTTCCTGGGAGCAGTTCATCCGAGGTGAGGGAGCGGTGCCAGGAGGAGCCCCTGCGTGGCAGGGCAGCATCTCAGATCAAAGGAATCAAATTTGCTGCTTTAAGAAATCCCAGCCCTCTGCTCTTCTCAGAAGCTGAGCAGCCACTGGAATTCTTCCTGGAGTTTTTACTGAAAAACTTCTTATCCTGGTTGGTTTTTGTTTTCTGTAGGACTCTTCCTGATGGGAGAGACTGAGGTTTTTTTCAGCCCTTCCTATGTTGAAAGCATTTGAGTGGAGTAACTCCCCCACGCTCCTTTAGGAAAGACAAATATTATTGCGTAGTGGGAAAAGCAAAGCAAAGCAGAGGGGCTGTGACTGGCAGGGCTCTGAGTCAGGGCAGTGGCAGAAGTTCTCAGCCTTCTTCAGTCTCTGACTCCAAGTGTTTTCTTATTTTTAGGGAGTCTGTTTATCTGGCGCCGATGGGGTTTTAGGGCTGGATACAGACGCTTGGATTGTGCAGGAAGCTTTTGCCTTTTATTTTTACCACCACCCTCCCACAGTGTGTCCAGGGGAGTCTGTACAAAACCAAAACATGAAAAACAGCCCCAAAAATCAGTATCTCAGTGGAGGCCAAAGCATCCATTGTCCTGGACACAGAATGCCTAAATGGGAAGGGAATGTCACTGTCACACCTCTCAGGGCTGTCCTCACCCATGGGAGAAGCTTTTAGGTGCCTGAGCTCATCCTTTAAATATCCCTCTGTAAACAGGGGGAGATTTATTTTTAGCATAATCGCTGGTCGAAGGGAATCCTGGATCCCTGGCTCCCTCCACGTTAGGATTCACTGGAGGTGCTTTTAGTAGGAGAGTTGTGAGCTGTGCTGTGTTTTCTTCTCTCTTTCCATGGCACAGACATAAGTTGACCTGCCTAACCTTTATTTTCTCCTTCCTTGTTATCTGACAACATCTCTTTAACCCTCTGCTGGAGGCAGATGTGTCCTAATCTCTGTGGTGGTGACAGAGCTGTGACCCTGCAGCCCAGAGATAGTGGTGGGCAGCTCTGGGTGCTGAAAAGCCTCCAGACCTGAGCATGGGGTGACTTTGTAGCTGTTCCATATCTCCCTGGAGCAGTGGGGGTGGAGGGACCCTGGGACAGGAATGGGGACAGAGGTGTGGCAGGTCTGGGCACAGATCCTCCTCCTGCCCTTGGCCATGAGCCAGAGCAGCTCAGCCAGAGCCCAGCTGGTCCCTCCCCAAAAACAGCTCTGGGACCTTTCTGTCTCACCCACACTCCCCAGGGGGCTTGAAGGGCATGATACAAAACAAAGTCAATCTCAAATTCTTTGTTTACTTCCCACTCATAGGATAGAGTGGATCGTGGAGTTTGCTTTGTGAAGACATCCAGCTCTTTCACTTTTCTAGACTTTGAATGCTCTTGTGTTGAAATGGCTCTTGTACTGAATGCTCTTGTATTGAATATTGGGGGTTGGAAGGAGCCAATGACCCCAAAAGCCATCGTGTTCTGGGACACTGGCCCAGAGAAGCTGTGGCTGCCTCATCCCTGGAAGTGTCCAAGGCCAGGTTGGATGGGGCTTGGAGCAACCTGGGATAGTGGAAGGTGTCCCTACCCTGGCAGGGGGTGGAATGAAATGAGCTTTAAGGCCCTTTTCAACCCAAACCAGTCTGGCATTCTATGAATAATCCAGTTTAGGGTGGATTCTCCTAATTTCCAAATCGATCCTCTCTCCATACCTGCAGGGCAGGAGGCTCCACAGAAGCCCCAGCCACTCTGTGATTCTGTGATCAGATGCTCTGGGCTCTAAACTGTGAGTGCAGATCCAGCCCATAACTTCAGGGGAAGGGGATCTGGATGTTTTGGGGTGCAGCTGTTTGGTGTGTTTGAGGCAGTGGGGTCCTGGGAAAATGAGCTGCAGGGTGTGGGAAAAGAGCCTTTGCCCGAGGGCAGAGGCCAGCAGGGAAAAAATCCCGCAGGGAAAAGCCTCCAGCTCCAGAAGAAGACTTGAGATCTGCTCCTCCCTGAGCTTCTGGGGACCAGCAGGGCCAGGAGCTGCTGCCAAGCTGGCCAGGGGACAGCGAGGGGTGACTGTGCACAAGGGAGGCAGCAGGAAGGGAGAGCATCCATCACATCAAGCACTGTCACCCTTGGGGTGACATTTGCCCGTCTCTGTAACAAGCAACAGGCTCTGGGCAGGGAGCAGGGACCAAAATAGTAAGGGATTTGGAAGAGCAGCAGGTTTTAGCCATTATTTTCTCTGAGGCAGGTGAAGCTCAGGCAGGAGCAGCTTCATAGCTTTGGACAAGCCCTGGCTCAGGCTGTGCCTTGCCTGGCAGGAGGGTCACAGTGCCAGGAGCAGGATACAGAAGCAGGATACAGGGTTGGGGGGGAATAAGGGGAAAAAAAAAAAGGTTGGAAATCAGGCTTGATTGGTTCTATTAACCACAGGGCAACTTGTAGGAAATGGGAGCTTCTTGGCAAGCAAAATGCTGATGGGAATGAGCACAGTCCTGGGCAATCCTCTCCAGCATCCCCTCTGTGTGTGGCCCTGGGGAGCATCTCCAAACCCTGCACAGCCATCCCTGGCACTGCTGGTCGAGCAGGTCAGGCAGAGGATGAGGATTTCCACAGATCCAGCTTCTCTTCCCACCTGCCCCACTGACCTGCAGGTGTTGTTTGTGTTGTATCCCAGAGGGTCAGGACGGGGACAGCTCCTCCTTCGCGTCCAGGCAGGGGGCAGCATGGTCTGGATTTGATTGTTTTTGGGTGCTATTGATATAAAATAAGTATAAATCAGTCCTGGAAGCTTGTCCTGACATTTCTACATTGTTTTCACACAACAGCAACATTAAATTGGATGGACTGAACAGGGATTGGGGCACTTTGAACCTGATGGGTCATTTTATATATATGCTCTCAGAAGTGTATTTTTAAATTCAGGGCTGTTCCTTGTCGCAAGGACTATGTAGATTATTCAAATCATCTATTGACAGAAACCAGTATGGAATTGTAAAGTGTGAGGCTGCAGAGCCTGGCTCTGGACTAGTTTCTTTTTTAGGAAGAGACTCTGGTGGGTTAAGTTTTAGCTGAAAGCAAATCATAGAATCACTGGATGGTTTGGCTTGGAAGGGACCTTATAGATCATCTTCTTGTAACCCATGCCATGGGCAGGGACCCCTTCCACTAGACCAGGTTGCTCCAACCTGACCTGGAACACTTCCAGGGATGGGGCAGCCACAGCCTCTCTGGGCAACCTGTGCCAGGGCCTCACCCTCCTCACAGCCAAGAATTCCTTCTGTATATCCAATCTAAAAATTTGTCACAATTTGTCCTGCATGTTAAGTGTTTCCCTGGTGCTGATGTGTGTCCCTGTGTGTCCCCAGTGCTGCTCACAGCCGTGAACTGCTACAGTGTCAAAGCTGCCACCCGTGTCCAGGACGCCTTTGCTGCGGCGAAGCTGCTGGCACTGGCCCTCATCATCATCCTCGGCTTCGTGCAGCTGGCAAAGGGTGAGTGCTGCTCCTTTTCCTTGGGGGAGTGCTGTGGACTCACAGCAGAATTAGGGAGAAAGCCCAGGAGTCCCACCCTGAGCGTTTCAGAGCTGGCAGAAGGGCTTTACAAACCTTTCTTGTTCTCTGCTGTGCTTGGGGGGCCTTTTCCAGCTCGTGCTTTGCTGACCTTTGCTGAGGTTTTGCACTTTATCTGGGAGATTTTGTATTTCTGTCACAGTTTAGGCTTGATTTTATACTAATGGAACCCAGCACGACTCAAGGTCTTTTCCACTTTCAGTCACTATGTCCTCTCCCTTTGGGATTGCAGGGAAGTCTCCAGAGAATGAAAATTCTGGTGCTGTTGCACTCAGAAACCTTTCTGATTTTGGCTGGTCATGGCCTTTTGCTAATAGACAATTATCTGTGTGTAGAGAATATGTGTAAACCACTCCTGGTCATTTTAATCCTTCCACAGACTGCCCCTGCATGTTTCCCTTCATCCTGCTCTGGGTGTGGAATAACTTGGTGGAGCTCATGGGTCACCCAGGGCCACCTGGGTCGGGCAGGGCTGCAGGGACCACATGAGGAACAGAGGTGTTGGAGCTCTCAGCTGACACTGGCACATGTCTGTCAGCCAGCACCAGGAAAAGAGGATAAAAATGGGAAGATAAAGCACATTTTCTGGTGATGTTCCTTGTTTGCTTCCCACACACATCAAATCCTCTCAAACCCAGAGATGTAGTTTGTTCCAAACCCATCTGATTAGTTAATCTTCACAGATAAGCTTTTTTTGTGTGTGTGTGTGTGCTAGTTTTGTTGAAATAAATGTTTCTTAGGGAACAGTACAATCCTTTTTTGCTAAATGGGGATCAGATCTCCAGGGAATCCTGTCTCTGCACAGTGTGTGTGCCTGTGTGTGCTCGTGGGTCTCTTTAATTCCTGTCTCAGCCCTGGGAGCCAGTGCTGTCTTTGCAGAATTTCTTGCTTTGTCAGAGGTTTTATTTTCTTCCAGCTTGGTGCTGACACTCAACAGGGACATTGTTTGGGGCTTATCACAAAATACACCTCCCTCCACAACTGCCCAGCCTGCTTTGCTGAACTGTTTTTTCTCTCTTAGGAGGATAAGTCACCATAAATCTCTGTTAGTTCGTTAACATTTTACCATAAAGACCTTTACAACTGTGCTTTGTTTGCACATATAATCTTAATTTGCATCTTCAAAACCACCTTCCCTCCCTCTGTGCTGTTCCTTTGGCCTTTTGTTCTGGTGGAACCACTTTCTGCTCTGGTTCCTCAGGTGTAAATCCATGATATTCCATTGTATCTGGAGCCAATAAGAGATTTCTGTCTTGTGCACAAAAACATCCACCCTCTGCTCTTGTGTTATTTTACTTCCTATGAAGTTGACTGTAGTTTTAGCTCTGGAGAGGTACAAGCAGGACCTTGCAGTGCAGGCTATTCCATGGGATTTAGTTTCCTGCTAAACCACCTGACAGTTCCAGGCAGGGTGAAAGATGGTCAGATCAAAAGCAATTCTTGGATAACAGCACCTGAAGACAAAGTCTGAGTACACAACACTCTACAGGAAGCAAACTGGATCAGAGTGGGATCCTTGGGATCTACAGAGGCTGCTGGTTTACACCTTGTTCCTCTTTTACAACTGGAATTCTGCCTGGGGTCTCACATGGATTTTATTAATCTCCTTAGGGAAGTTCAAGCTCTCTGCTAAGTCCTTAAGAATGTACAAGCTCCTTTTCCTGTGCCCTTCCTCAGCCTCCACCTGCATTTTGCACCTTGCTCCATTTTCCTTTCAATCATGCCAGGTGACCCAGTGCTTTTAGCAGGGATACATCATGAGATTGTCTTTTTTCTTCTTTATTTCTTCAAGGAAAGCATGAAAATTCCCATTTTCGGTTGCAAAAGCGCTGCACTGCTCTCCATCTTTTTCCTGTACAGAACCACATTTCCACACCTTTACTGCTCCTCCATGTGGCCTTGTGTCCTGCTGTCCCCATTCCAATGTTTTTTTTGGACAAAGAGGACTCTTCAACCCCCCACTGGGTAAATCCATCCCAAGCTGACAGCTGGTTTTGGGGTGAAATCCTCACCCAGCTGGTTTGTCTGGGGCTGCTGTTCCAGGGGAGATGGGGTCGTGTGTTCCCCTGTTGATTAACTGGTTTTACTGGTTCCTGTCCCACTGCTGGTTTGTGTTTACAGAATCCATAAAGAGACAAGAGGAGCAAGACCACATTTTTTGCTCAAATGTGGAAAGTTCTTTGATTTCACAAAAATTTTCTCTTTGTATTGACCTCCCACAATTCAGCTTTTGGCTTTTTCTCATTTTAGCCTTCCTGATTTTCAGAGGAGCAGTAACATCTCAAGACAAAGAAGTCTGTGGCAATATTGCCACACAGAAAAGAGCATTTCCTTGTGATCTCCCCTGGGCAGCTGTTTTCCATCACTCCTTTCATACCACTTCAAAAGGAGGGTAGAAATTGGTTTCCTGCTCAGTCTTTCAACTGCTTGAAAGTTGTCTCAGTGTAACTGCCCCACTTGGGATGAAATTATTTTATTAATACAAAAGTTTTAAAATTTCAGTGCCCTGCACTTGGTGTGTTAAACCACCAGTTTGCAGCACTTAAATAATATAGATATCTTATAACATAGACAGGATCAGGATTTTTTCACTCCAGTATTATAAAAATGAGGCTTATTTTGGTTCTATTATTTTACCAGCTCTCAATTTACCTTTTGTCCAGCCCCCCTGGGTATTTTTTGGCCATATGCTTGACCTGGAGGTGGTTTGACAGCACATTTGAGGGATGTTTTCTACACTGGATGTAACACAGGAGGGGTGTGGTTATGTCCTTCTCATACCTGATCACCCTGCACCTTAACACCTTCCCTGAAAAACTAACCTAGGTGTGACATGGTAAAAAAATTTGGCTAATCTGTAAGGACACACTCATGCTTTTTAGATGGGAGGGAGTTCAGGAAAGGTTTTGATGTCAAAAAATTCTAAAACCCCCAAACACAGACATATTTCGGACCTGGTTTTTTTCTGTTCTGATGCCCCAGTGAGGGGCAGCTCCTGGCTGCTGCTGCAGCCCTTGCTGTGATGCTTCACCAGCAGTTCTGCTTGAAAACCCAGAACTGGGCATTTGGGACTAAGGCAAATAGAATTTCACACTGATTTGATTGAATTATTTTTTATTGGATTTATTGTCCCATTATTTATTGTCCCTTTTCCTTCTTCTTGCCCAATTTCTGAGCTGAAATTCCTCATCTGTGGTGCCTCGAGCTCCTCTTTGGTGGCAGCAGCATTTTCCTCCCTCGACTCCCTTCCTTAGGCTGGTCAGAGACCAGCAGAGCGCGGGGTAAATCAAGGACAAAGTGAGCAAATTTAACTCCAAATATTTGCCATGTAGAGCTCAGACTGGGCAGGGAGGTTTGGGTTTAATTTGATGGGGTTTTTTTTCATAAAATCCCAGAATGGTTGGGGTTGGAAGAGACCTTAAAGCCCATCTCGTTCCACCCCCTGCCATGGGCAGGGACACCTTCCACTATCCCAGATTGCTCCAAGCTTCTTCCAACCTGGCCTTGGACACTTCCAGGGATGAGGCAGACACAGCTTCCCTGGACAACCCTCTCCAAGGTCTCCTTGTGGACAATCTCAGCCAGCACTGCCACCCTCACCCCATACTGTCTGTCAAAAGGTTTTCAGAGGTGATGTGTCTGGAACATCTGATCTTGAGACAGGATAGTTTTTGAAAGTACCAAAAGGAAGATTCAAGCCTTCAGTGTGCTGAGCTTGGCTCTTAAAAATGCCACTTTTAGTACTCCAGGTGCAAGGCAGTGTCTGGGTGCTGTGGGTTTGGCACATGTGGGACCTGCTTTCATTTATCAAATCCTTTTGTTAGAAAATGCCCCTTTGGTCTCTGTCTTTCCCCCTGAGGGTTATTTTGGTACTTCTCAGTCCAAACTTTTTTTCCTTGCCTTTTGTTGGTGAAGAATCCTGTGATTAAGAAAGAGAGAGGGTAAGTTTACTCCCTCTTTCTTTCCTCACAGACTTTCTCTGCTGCCAGAGGCAACTTCAGTTGAATGTCCAAAAAAAGCCCCTGGAGGCAGACCCAGAGTGAGACCCGAGTGAGCTCTGCAGCAGCAACCCAAGGACACAGTTGGACTGTTCCAGAGGGGTCCTGGCAGGAAAACTAGGATTTAGGGCTGGTAATTAAAATTTCAGGCTTCCCCAGGTCTCAAAGTGCAGTGACAGACACTAAAGGGGAACAAGAGTGGTCATTGTTCAAAATCTCTGGGGTTTGCACCTCTATTTAATCACTTTTGGCCTTCTGGAGTTGAATGAGGACTTTGCCTGGCTGAAGGAATCTCCATGAGTTTTCCTTTGAAGGGATCATGGTGTGAACCTGATCAGCAGGTCGGTGTTCAGTACCTGAAGGGAGCCCACAAGGAAGGTGGAGAGAGACTATTTACAAGGGCCTGGAGAGAAAAGAGAAGGGGGAATGGCTTCATGCTGACAGAGAGGGGGTTTAGATTGGATATTGGAACAATTTCTTCCCTGTGAGGGAGGTGAGGCCCTGGCACAGGTTGCCCAAAGAAGCTGTGGCTGCTCCATCCCTGGAAAAGTCCAAAGCCATGTTGGACGGGGCATGGAGCAAGCTGGGATAGCAGAAGGTGTCCCTGCCCATGGCAGGGGGTGGAACAAGATGAACTTTGAGGTCCCTTCCAGCCCACACCATGCCATGATTCCATGATCAGTCATGCTCTGCTCTCCCGCGCACTGAGGGCAGGTGCAGCAGTGCCTTTGTCTGTGCTTGGAGGAACCAGCTCTCCCAAGGGACTGGCTCCTGGACACAGCCTGGGATATGAGGAGCAACTGGTGGTGGAGCTGTGAGAGGAGTTTAGAGCCCAAAGGCAGAGCAGGTGGGTGTTCACCCATCCAGCTAGTGACTAACTCACACTGGGAGTCAGGAGCCAAATCCAATGGATACAGAACATCCCTGAAGCCTCCAAGTGTGTCCCTGCACGCTGGGCCTGAGGCACCAAGGATTGCAGGAAAACATGCCCTGCAGCTGCCTGAGCTGCTGCTTGTTCCCAGGCATTCCAAAATGCCACCAGGATGGGATTTTCCAGCAGGGAGCTTTGAAGTGAGCTTTGCTGCACTTCCTTCTTGTTCCTGGGGCACATGGAGAGTGGAATACTGTGCCACAGACAGGGAAGCTGGGAAAACTGCCAGGATCCTGCCCCTCTAAATCACATCAACCATATGTTGGAGATGAATCAGGCGTCAAACGCTGGAGGGCTGATACAGCAATTATATTTTATGGGCCTCTCACTCTCTAATCCTGGATTTCTCTTCCAGCCAGAGGTGGATGGCAGTGCCCAGCCCAGGTGCTCCTTGAGGGGAGCAGCACTTGGTTCTGCTCAGGCAGTTCTTTTCTTGCCTTCTCTGCCCAGAAAATTTTTTGGCAATTAGGGATTCAAGGGTAGAGTTCAGCCTCTTTGGGCTTTTGCGTTGTACAAGTGTGAAGTGGCCTGTCCAAAAATAAATAAATGCATTTAATAACAACAAAAAACCCCCAAACCAAACAAACAACCAAACTAAAAAAAAAAAAACCAGCCCAAAATACAGAAACAGTAGGTCAGTGACCTGTGATGATTGTTTTGATCACTGAGTTGGAAGCTCGGCCTTTAAGGGTAATGTGAGCTGTTGTTTGTTTAATATGGAGCTTTGAGGATGGTGTGAGCTGTTGTTTGTTGAGCTGTTTGTTTAATATCAAGCTTTAAGGACCCTGTGAGCTGTTTGTTTAATATTGAGCTTTAAGGATAGTGTGAGCTGTTGTTTGTTTGACTCTGCAGATGGAGGCTCAGCGCTGCCTTAACTGGGACTGTGCCTTTGATATCCCAAAAGCTGCTTTAGCCAAGGAATTGTGCATTGTAGGGTGTTCATTCTGGATATCCTGGATGAAGTGCCAGGTGCAAAGCTGGATCAAGGTGGAGGCTCAGAAGGCATCTGGGATGTGTTAGTAGGGGACCCTGCTCGCCCCTGAGTGGCTTTTAGGGCAGCTGACATGGGAGGCTCCACTGGCTTCTCATTTTTCCAAGTGCAGCTATCCCAGCAATGCAGCCACATTTAATGGAGAGCAGTTAATACTTTGGTATTTGCTTTGCAGCTCTGTCTGATCTCTCTCTGCCCTCCCTTGAGTCTCTGGGTCATGCCAAAGGTGTATCAGTGCAGTTGTTGTCTCCATGTCTGTGTGTCCACATGGACTTTTCCTTGCACTTTAAATTCATCCTTTCCCACAGCCTTCGACTGCTGGGCTGAAATTAGTGGTGCCTGTGGTGCTGGAGGATCTGCCCTCCCCAAATGTTCTTGGCTCTCCTGCATGTTGAACTGGTTGGCTCCTTTAGCCCCTCCAGTGGCTCATTCTTGTTTGTCAGTCTCAATCATGGGTTTTTATGGATGCGGATTGAACCTGTTGTGCAGATATGAAAAGGGAAAACAAGCTCATGGAAGTGGATGGAAACCCACTGGGTGGTTTGTTCAGGGTTTGCACCTTGCTGTTCCTCTGCCTGCATGGGGATAGACAAGGAGGAAATGCCTTTCCATGCTGTGGAAATTCATGTTTGTCCGTCCAGGGTCTCTGCAGTGCCTTTGGACTCACTGGCTCCTGGAGAGGCATCGCTCCAGGGCTTCTGGGACTGCTGCCTTATTTCCCATCAGCAAACATTCTGGCAGCACAGATTGTGAAAATCAGGAGGTGTTTGCTTAGGAGGAGGGAGGTAAAAGGTTTCTGATGTATCAGCAGGATGCAGAGGAGGCGGGAAAGGTGACAGCACGTTGTCTGGCCTGGGAGCAGAGGCACTTTTGCACAAAACAGAAGGAAGTAGCTGAAATGGGGGGAAGGGGCATGGCCTGTCCACAGCCACTGGTGAGGACTGGGATGTAACCCAGGAGCTCTGGCTTCTCCTTGGATGCCTTCCCTGCTCTGCAAGGTCGTGGCCGTGTCTTCCAGACCATAAACACCTCTGCTGCAGGACCCCAGTTTAAAGGCTGCTGTTCAGAACTGCCTGATGCTGAGCTGGCTGCAGAGAGGAGCAAACAGCTCCTGTGGGTACCGAGCTGTGCTTCCCGGGAACTCCGAGCCTCCGAGGATGCTCCTAACCCTGGCCTCTGCCTCTCTCTTGTTTTTCTGACTCAATCCACTGAATTCTCACTGCTCTTCTCAGGAAATGGCTCAGCAGCTGAGTGGATCATTCCTCTGGGGTTTTTGGTACATAAACCACGTTTCTCCCTGGCTGGGTTTCTCCCCCCTACTCGTGCTGAGCTCTCTCCATGGCCGTGTTTCCTCTCCTCGCTGTTTGGGCAGGTTAAAAAACCTTAATTATCATGAAATGCTTTCTGCAAGAGTAGATTGCTGTGCCATTAAAACCGGAACAGACATGACTGGGGAGCAAATGAACATTTTTAAAGAAAAGGTCTGAACATGCAGCTCCTCAACCCAAAACAGTCCCTCGCACAGCGAGGCCCCGGCTGACCTGGTGCAATTACCACAGTCTTGGCAGCTGGCAGGATCAGCAAATGGGGTTTATGTCAGAGCTTGTTACCTTAATTTGGTTAATTGTAGAGCAGAGTGCGATTGAACAGCCAGTTCAAACCAGGTTCCAGCTCTCCAGGGTGCCGGGCACGAGCAGGGAATTGCCTGGAGAGTGGTGGCGGCAGCAGTGTGGGATGGGGGGTATGGGGAGCTGGGGGTGCCAGGGATGTGCTCCCTTACAGACCTCAGGCTCCCCTGAGGGAGCTGAGGCCATACTTGGCAGCCTCACCTGCAGATTTGTAACCCTTGATTTGATCCAGAGTCTGCAGTTGAAGCCTCCAAAAGCCTGGAGGCTGGAATTGCACGTCGAGGCTTGAAGGATGCTGAGTGTGTCTGGGAGGTTTTGTGGGCCATTTGTAGATGGTCCAGCACAGTCACTTGTCCCTCCTCCCTCCAGTACACCCTCATGTAGTTGACAAGGTGGTGTTTGATCAGAGGTTGGACTCGATGATCTTGGAGGTCTTTTCCAACCTAAATGATTCTGTGATCCTTTTGGCAGTGCCTGTTGCAATGGGATGAGGAGCAATGGTTTTAAACTGCAAGAGAACAGGTTTAGATTATATAAAAGGAAGAATTTTCTTATGATGAGGGTGGTGAGACACTGGTACAGCTTGCCCAGAGAGGTGGTGGATGCCCCATCCCTGAAAACACTCAAGGTCAGGTTGGATGGGGCTTTGAGCCCCCTGATCTGGTTGAAGATGTCGCTGCTCATTACAGGGGTTGGACTCCATGGACTGGTGTTTGTTAAGCAGCCCAGGCTCCTCTTGTGCAACCAGGAGGTGATAAAGCATGGAAAAAGCAAAAGAGCATCATGTGGGCCCTGGAGGATAAAAGCCTGGCCCCTTGGAGCAGGAAGAATCACAGAATCATTTATATTGGAAAAGACCTCTGAGGCCATTGAGTCTAACCATCCCCCAGCACTGCCAAGGCCACCACTAACCCCTGTCCCCAAGTCCACACAGCTTTTAAATCCCTCCAGGGATGGGGAAGCTGGACAGCTGTGCCAGGACTGGACAACCCTTTTGGTGAAGAATTTTTTCCTAATACCCGACCTAAAGCTCCCCTGGCACAACTTGAGATAGATCTTGATTCCTCTGGTTGTTCAGTCATGTCCTGACACGTTGCTGAATCCATTTTACCATGAGGACACAGAAATGTGAAATTTAGTAACACTCTTTGAGTTTTTGGAGAGCTACAACTCTCTGTGCGTGAGGTGGGGAGAGGACAGCGAGGTGTTGGCTCCTCACATGCTGAGGAGGATCAAAAAGCCCCTTCCTTCCTTCCTTGCTTCCTTCCTTGTCCCCTCTCCTGGCTGCCCTTGCGCTGACTTGCCCCTCCTTTGCCGGCAGCGACATTCCGATGCCTCAAAGAGATGGGTTGGGTGCAAGAAGAGGTGTGTGAGTAATTAGTTATGTCCCACCCATCCTTCCCTCCCTCCATCACCCTCACCCACCCTCAGGGAATAAAATTACAGCCTTTGATTTCATTCCTTTGCTTCAGCACTGCTCCAGACGATCCTGCTGCCTTTGCTGGAGTCATGGAAGCCCAGATGGGTTTAGGTGGGGAGGGACCTTAAAGCTCATCCCATTCCACCAAGTTGCTCCAAGCCTGTCCAACCTGGCCTTGGACACTTCCAGGGATGGGATGTGGCCTCAGACCCTCCCTTACCCAGAGGCTGAGGATGCCTGTGGTTGCCAAGTGGGTGGCACATCCTCAATCCAGGAATGTGGTTTTGGGCAGGGACCACCAATGCTCCCCTTTCCTCCCCTCCCATCCAGCTGGGACAGGGCAGCAGCTCAGCCCTTTCTTGGCAGCACCAGGACCGTGGTTTGTGTGAGGGTTGGGGAGGCACCAAGTGAAACCTGCAGCTGCCTCAGGAAAAGGAACCTCAGAGGGTTCTGTGACAAGCAGAAAGGGGATTTCAGAGGGAGCTGGTGACCAGTTGTGGACAAGAAATGGAGTGATCCTTGTGATGTTTCTTGTGCCCCTCTGCTCATGGATTGGAGCATCCTCCTGTTGTGGTGAAGGTGATGATCTATTGATCCTGGTGCAGAGCCTGAGAACCTTTGAGAAGAGACATCCCAATGGGGTGTTAGAAATGTCAGGAGAGCCTCCTGCTCTCCTAGTCCATCCATGTGCTGTTTCAGTAGCTAATTACAGGCACTGTTAACAAAAAGTGTATCTTATTCCCATAACAAAAGACCTGGAAAGAACTAGACTGGTAATTATTCAGGAAGGGCAGCAAATGAGCTCGGGAAAGCTGAGCCCAAGGGATTGAGCAGAATGTGATACCCTGCACCCCCCTCCTGCTCAGCCCTTTATTCGTTTGTGCTAAATTAGGATTCTATGGCTGAACCTGTAAACCAGGAATTAAGGTTAAAGTCAGCATTAGATCAGTCTCTGCATTTCCTGGCTTTCCTGTTACACTTGGATGTGTTTTTGAAAAGGATTGGTGCCTTTTGCTCAGGAGGTTCACTGGCTCCGGGGGCATTAAATACGTCCATCACATCCCAACATAAATGCAGAACAGACCTTCCTGCTGCAAGGAGATCCTGGGAGAGAGGGACAAAGTGACTCCAGTGAAGAACAGGAATTGGAACTGGGATCTGGACAAGCAGAGCCTTGCACACCTGCTGGACATCCCTGCACTGGGTTTCCCACTCCTGATGGATTCCCAGATGGTGGATGAGCTGCTCCTGTGGTCCTGGCTCTCCTACAGCTCATACCCACAGCATCCCCTTGCAAATGGCATAGCTTCTGCCAGGGAAAAGGCAGAGGGATGCTGGTTTCCTGGGCAGCTTGGTGAGCAGAGAGCATTTTGCATACCATGATAGGGAATATGTTTGCCTGGTTAGGATTCAGCAGGAGCAGGAGGGAGAAAGGACGTGAAGGGAGCAATGCCCAGGGTGGAAAGGATGGGATGGAGCTGGTGGGTCAGGGAGAGAGAAGGAAAGAGAAGAGGAGGCTCTCCCACGCACACAGGGCAGCTCCATGTCTCTGGCACAGGTTTGGAGCAGTCCCATGAGTGACAGATGCACCACAGACTGATGGTGCTGTCAGGAAAAATCCCTCTTTCCCAGCACTGGAAAGATGAGTGGGAGGTGTTACAGGGTCTGTGCATCCAGGTTTGTCACTCAGCCCCTGCAGCAGTGGCTTTTGGTGGCGTAGGGGAGGGAAAGATCCGAAGAGAGGCCATCCAGAGGGAAAATGCCTGGTGTTTGAGCATCCCTCTGCTTTTCCCAGCAGCACATCCTGGGTTTCCTTGTGCTGAGACGTGAAGGGTTAAGCTCCAGGCCCTGCTGACAGCCATGTGATGCAGTTGCTGGGGTGATTAGTAAAGATCTGTGCCCTAAGAGGAATCACATGGGCTTCCACAGGGCTCCTGGATGCAAAGGTGCCCCTGGATCCCACCACGCTCCCTCTTCTCTCCATACCGAGGGGAGTGGCGGGTCTGGGAATGGGAATGTGGCTTTACCATCCCAGCTCTACACCCAGGCCCCACATCAAAAGGCAGGGAACAAAACAACTGCAGAGCATTTGAAAGCAAAATAAATAAAGCCTGGGCTGCTCCGGGGCAGTTGGGACCAGAGGGACAATCGAGGTGCCTATTTCTGGCTGTTCCTTTCAAAGGCAGATCCATAACAGGAACTTTTCATCGTGGGGCCCTAAAGAAGGTGACTTCTGATATCCAAGCCCCAAAGAACCTGACTTCCCCCAATCAAAGGGATTGCCACAGCCCTCTGCTTTATCAGGTGGCTGGTGGGACCGGAGGAAATCCTGGGTTTCTGCTTTATTGGGTGGCTGGTGGAAGTGGAGGAAATCCTGGGGCTTTATCGAACACCAGCAGCCTTCAGTTGAGAGGACAACTTGACAATATCTGTGTTTGCAAAGCATCTTCCAGCAGGAAGGTCCCCAGAATGTTTTCTTCACGGGGAGAAGGTATCTGGGAGATCACCTCGGAGATAGCACGTTGCAGTGTGAGAAAGTTTGGAGGAGTCACTCAAGGCCAGTTGCTTGAGACACATAATTTTGGGGCTCGTTATGAATCCAGATGAATTAAGCACTGTAAGACTGGAGGAATCAACCCAGGAAGAAGATGTGCGCATGCTCTCAGCATAACCTGAAATGCCTCAGAATGATAATTAAGATAATCAATCCTAAGAGCAGCTTTTCCCTCCAGGTTTCTGTTTCAACCCCCACAGAGGCCCTCAGGGTTCACAGCCCATCACTGATCCTCTCCTGTGTCCTGCAGGTGATGTGTCAAACCTGACTCCTGAGCACTCCTTCGAGGGCACGAAGGTCGGTGTTGGGAACATCGTGTTGGCTTTGTACAGCGGCCTCTTTGCCTACGGAGGATGGTAAGATGCTCCCTCCCTCTCTTTTCTTTGGGAACTGAATCCCAGCATCAATTTTAATACCAAACTGAAGCTCATGGAGGGCTCCTTTGAGCACCTGCAAGCACGAGGAGCTGCTCAATCTGCTGTGGAAACAGGCGAGTTGCAGCCTCCTCATTGTGGAATGGTTTGGGTTGGAAGGACCTTAAAGATCATCTTGTTCCACTCCCTGCCATGGGCAGGGACACCTTCCACTAGGCCATGTTGCTCCAAGCCCCGTCCAGCCTGGCCTTGGACACTTCCAGGGATGGGGCAGCCACAGCTTCTCTGGGCAACCTGT
>JAWWLV010000021.1:18809929-18824570 GCA_035041135.1 Platyrinchus mystaceus | reverse complement strand
CCTTGGACACTTCCAGGGATGGGGCAGCCACAGCTTCTCTGGGCAACCTGTGCCAGGGCCTCACCCCCTCACAGGGAGGGATTCTTCCCAATATCCCATGTAACCCTGCCTTCTGGCAATGGGAAGCCATTCCCCCTGGTCCTATCCCTCCAGGCCCTTGTCCAAAGTCCCTCTCCAGTTCCCTTGACCCTCCTTAGACACTGGAAGAGGCTCTCAGGTCTCCCTGGCTTGCTCCTTGCCAGTTTGATACTTTGGTCTTGGAATTAGGCACCAGCTATCCCAAGTGTTCCCACAGGCATCTCTCTGCCCCTCCTGAGACCCCCATGCAGGTGAATTAAACTGCAGGGCTTTATGTGTTCCATGGACTAACCAGAATGAACCCCTGTTCTTTTTAAATTCCAGGAATTACTTGAATTTTGTGACAGAAGAGATGATAAATCCCTACAGGTGGGTGTGTGTCTTGGGATGACATCCCTGGGAGAAGGACCTGTATTTTGGGGAAGCCTCTTCCTTGCATGTGTAACAGGGATTGCTGATCAGACCAGAAGCCAAGGTCTGGGGAAATAGAAAACAAGATAAATTAATGGCCTTTTTCCTCCCTGGAATCAGGGAAGCAGAATAATAATCTCTGTAGGAGAAGGGCTGTTGTTTACGCTGCTTTCCTGTCCCACTAATATCAGTGCTGCTGGAAAGCCCTGCTTCCTTGGCGTGACACCTCAGTGAGTTATGGGCGAGGGAGAAGCACTCAGGGCTTCATTAGTGCCTTGTATAAACTCCCAGCAGAGGGTTTGTGCTGCTGTCCATGTGTTTGTCCCGTGCTCTTCCCATCCTGTTGAGCAACAGCTGCTTCCTGCACCGCTCGTGCCTTTCGGGGTTACTCGGGGGCCTGGCGAGCTCAGGATGGGCCACAGCAAAGCAGGACAATGCTGAGAAATCCCTCTTGCTCGTGGGATGGTCCCTGTGAGCCACTGGGATCTTAGTCTCAGGGTCACTTGTGCAAAGAGCCTGTTCCCGGCTGACCCTGGTGGTGATTTGTTTGTGCTGGGAAGGATTCGATGCTCCCTTTTCTTCAGAAACGGTTAGAAAAAGGGGGGTTGCATTTTGCAATTCTTTGCATGTCTGCTGAATGCAGTCATGGGATTTGACTCTCCTCCTGTGGCTTTGAGCTCCACTGGACCAATTAGACGTGGCACCAAGCAGGATTTTCTTTTTCAGTTTCCATTCGCAAATTAAGTTAAACTGCTCGGAAAGGCAAATTTGTACCAACACAGCCTGTTTACAGACCCACTCAGGCTATGTCTGGACTCATTTTCCTTGAGTTTCCTCAGCCCATCCATCTGCAGAGAGTTAGAGGCTAAAAACTGCCCGCTGGGTCCCTGAGCTTTCCATCTCCCACAAGAATCTCAGCAGCACAAGTGAATCTCATTTGCCCAGGAGAGAATCCATGTGCTAATGCCACTGGGTCTCTTTAATTAGTTGCCACTGCAGTTATCTTCGATTGCTGCTCAGTCAGCTAGAGCCTCTCTATGGAAAAAGCGCCTTTTGCCATAATCCTTCACTCTCCATCAGGCTGTTCAGAGCATCATGGAATTGTTAAGGTTGGAAAAGACTTTTAAGATCACCAAGTCCAACTGTCAGTGCAGCTCCACTAAACCATGTCCTCGAGTGCCACATCCACATGTTCTTGAACGCCTCCTGGGATTTCACCACTTCCCTGGGCATATGGGCATCTCCTCTGCCTTGGGAGCAGAGTGTGGCTGGGAAACCTGACACGCTGAGGAGCCAAAGAACGGAAGGGCTCAAACAAACCTTGAGCGAGCACAGGAGGGCGGCGATCCCTGGGATCAGCAGCTCCCTCCTCTGAACTTCTCCATGACAATGTATGTTTTCCCTAGGAACCTGCCCCTGGCCATCATCATCTCCCTGCCTGTGGTCACTCTGGTCTATGTGCTGACCAACTTGGCCTATTTCACCACGCTGTCCACGAATGAGATGCTGACGTCCGAGGCCGTGGCCGTGGTAAGATGGGGCTGCTCCGACGGGACTGTTTTCCAGGGCGGGTTAGATCACACTTGCAATCTCTGCTCACATCTCCTGCTTTGTTTCAGGCTGGTCATGGCTGCTTACAAAAAAATGTGATGTTTAACAGGAGACAAAGAGCAGCTGTGATGGGAGCAGGGGAGAACAGCGTGATACCAAGTGGGATTCAGGCAGACAGTGAGGGTGGGCAGCAGTTAATGCTGCTCTTAGTTCCCCAATAGGGAAGGTGGCTGCTGGCCTTGTGACTTCTCATCGGTTACCAGAGCATAATGTTTATGGGGAAAGGTCATTCAGTCAATATTGAACTAGATTGTTGTCTCTCTGTATCTTCCTTGTTTTAATTAAGAGAGATAAATAATACTTCTATTAATTAAAATGCCACGGCAGTCAGAAATCCTGGTTGCCTCAGGAAAGAGCAGACCTTGCAAACAGCGTGACAGGATTGTTCAAGGCTTCAAAGGGAATCTCCCAGGCCAGGATGAGCTGATCTGGGCCACTCAGGTGACAGTGCTCTGTCCTGTGGGTTGGCACCAACCCCTGCTCCAGCCCACAGTGATGTGGTGCCGAGTTATTGGAGGTGCAGCCTGTGTTGCTTTGAATCATAGAAGGTTTGAGCTGGAAGGGGCCTAAAAGACCATCATGTTCCAACTCCCTGCCATGGGCAGGGACACCTTCCACTAAACCAGGTTGCTCCAAGCCCCATCCAGCCTGGCCTTGGACACCTTCAGGGATGTTGCTGTAGTTGTGTCCATTGCTGCAGCCACGTGCCTTTGCAAGGTTGGAAATCAATATCACAGCAAAGGCTGGAAATCAATATAAATTGGAGTAAAACCACAGTGGAGCAGCACAGGGTCAGTCTGTGACAAAACACTGCAGCCCCAGGACACTCCATGTCCCCAGGGCTGTGTCCCAGGTCCTGACTCAGCACTTGGCAGCAGCTCCGTGTTTGAGGCTCCTCAGTTTCCGTTTGACCTTGAATTTCCCGATGGCTGTTCTGATAAATGTTGTGTCCTGACCCCGAGGGAAGGGCTGGCTGCTGCTTTAGTTTAGCAGTTCCACAATATGCTTTTTCAGGAAAGAGGAACAGCAAATGGCAACATGGAAAACTCTGTAACAGCTTCAGCACCAAGCCGTGTCCTTTGCTCAGATTTCTGCAAAGATTAAGCCCTTGTAGGCAGCTGTGAGTTCTTTTGGACATTCTGGGTATGAAATGTCCCTTGTTGTCTCCCATTTAGGATTTTGGGAACTACCACCTTGGTGTCATGTCCTGGATCATCCCTGTCTTTGTTGGCCTGTCATGTTTTGGGTCGGTCAACGGATCTCTCTTCACTTCTTCCCGGTAGGTTTGTTGCTCAATCCTGTGGGGTTTGTTTACAAGCTGTGCTTAGTTCCTCTTCTTTTGGAGTTGTGCCCCAGAGAGTGGCTGTGGGCAGACACAAAGTCTAAAGGGTCTGGAGGCCATGTGGGGAATGCAAGGGGAAAAAAGAGTCAGCCTTTAAAACCATATCCAGATTAAAGGAAGCCTTCCAGTGGTCTTAATCTTCTGTTCCTCAGGCAAAGTGCTGTTGAAGTCAATAAACCAGAAACAGACACAGCCTTGGTGATGATGGGAAAGTGGCTTTAATGAAAAGCAGAAAGTTGTGAAACTTCAGGGCTGAGAATCCCTCCAGGAAAGGGAGAAAGGATGGGTCAGGACAGGGACTGAGATGGTTCTGGCTCTGACTCATCTCCTGGGTTGTCTTAGGACAGTCACTTAATGGCTGTCTCTGAAATGGAGATAAATACATCTTTTCTGCATTCTTTGTCCATCTCCAGCCTCCCTTCTAAGTCAGGGATTGGCATTTCAGTCCTGCTGCCTCAGTCTGGGCTGAGCTCGGGCTGTCCCTGTTTTGTGCTGCAGACAAACCCCAGCTGGGGCTGCAGGGGTGTAACTGCTCTGTGTCCCCTCCAGGCTGTTCTTCGTGGGATCCCGAGAGGGACACTTGCCTTCAATCCTGTCCATGATCCACCCCAGGCTCCTCACTCCTTTGCCGTCCCTCGTGTTCACGGTAACATCTGGGGCTGGGCTGGGCAGGAAGGGGTGGGGGTGGGATCCCATCAGAGGGCGTGGAGGAGGGCTGCCACCTCCAGTCACAGCCATTCCTGCAGTCACCTACAGAATCATATCTGCATAGTCCACTTCTGGTTTGAATTCCGCTCATCCCTGGAAGTGTCCAAGGCCAGGTTGGACAGGGCTTGGAACAACCTGGTCTAGTGGAAGGTGTCCCTGCCCATGCCAGGGGGGTGGAATGAGATGATCTTTCAGGTGCTTCCAACCCAAAGCATTCCATGATTCTATGCAATCATTCCAGGCACCAACTGAAAAATAGCTTAAACAAGTAAAAATTAACGAACAGGACCCTTTTCCTGGCAGGCAGTTCTTCTAAAATCCCCGTGTTTAGTGTTGTACCATAGGTGGTTTTGCCTCCTCCCTTTGCTAATGGCTTTTTTCCCTGGGTTCAGTGTGTCATGACCCTGCTCTACGCCTTCTCCAACGACATCTTCTCAGTCATCAACTTCTTCAGCTTCTTCAACTGGCTGTGTGTGGCTCTGGCCATCATCGGGATGATGTGGCTTCGTTACAAGAAGCCAGAGCTGGAGAGGCCCATCAAGGTGAGAACGGTGGGAAATGGGAGGTGGGTCCTTCCCAAGTGCTCCCTCTCAGCACCAGGGAAGGCTCAGCTGCTGCTCCTGCGTGGGAGAGGGACTGGGATTGCAGGGAGATGTGGGGCTGTAGCTAATGGAGATATTCCTGCTGCTGAGTGGGAGTTGGTGCAGGAGGATGAAGAGCTCCCATGGCCGTGGGGACAACAGAGTGAAGGAGCTCTGGGTGTCAGGGACACGGGATGTTGTGGTGGGATAAAACAGCGGGAAGCTCTCCGTGACTAACTTGCTCCCCAGGACAGAGCCCAGGCTGTGGCTCTCAGTGAAACACTCTGTACCATCAGGGAATTCACCTAAAATAGTTCTCTGCTAAAGCAGCCCCTGCACTGGGAGCTTTGTTCCCTGTGTCCTTGGCCAGCTTGGCAGCTCTGTGGCCCATCTGGGAGGAGGCCAAGATCGTGTCACCCCGGTGTGCCTGATGGCCTTCAGGGCATGTTTCCCACTCATCCCTCAGCACAGTCGTGTCTCTGCCAGGCAACAACACGCAGAGAGAGACAAACTCCCAGGCCTGTGCTGGTGCCTTCACAAAGTGACTCTTTGTGGGGTGTTTCTGTAGTGGTTTTGGGTTTCTTAGTGGGCGCCCTGCTCAGAGTCCCCCGAGAAACAGCCCTGAGGATGCCATGGCTTGTGCTGTGGTTGCTGCTGCAGTTGATATAGATGATTTGTATAGGGCATTGTGAAAGTATGGAATTGGGATCCAAAGAGGTGCTGAGAAAGGCTTCTGGCTCCTGGCCATGGTGGAGCATGAACTCTGTCTCTCCCTGGGCTGTACAGCTGGATAAACTTCCCTGGAAAGTGTGCCCTGTTGCCCTGACACATCTCCTGACCTGTTCCTTGGTCCCTGCTCAGGTGAACATCTGCCTGCCCATTTTCTTCATCCTGGCCTGCCTGTTCCTCATCGCTGTTTCCTTCTGGATGACACCGAAGGAATGTGCCATCGGCTTTGCCATCATCTTCAGTGGAATCCCTTTTTACTTCTTCGGGGTCTGGTGGCAGAACAAGCCCAAGTGGGTTCTCCAAGGCATCTGTAAGTACCCCCAGTGAGGAGCAAGGGTGCAGCTTTTGCTCCAAAATTAACAGTTTCCCAGTTACATCCTACAGCTGGGAGTGCTGGCTGTCCTTCCTGTGAAGGAGGTTCCAAAGTCTTGGCTCTGATCCATTCTTTAATGGTGACAATTTTAACCTGATGATTACCATGTCAATCAAGCACCCAAAATGCACCCTGACTTGCAATGATTGGAAAGTTTGGGACAAATACGATGTTCTGGGTTTTTTGTATCTTGGAAAACAGGTTGTTGTTACTCAGCAGAGTATGTTGCTCTGAGCATGTTGCTCCTCCTCCTGGAAAATCCCAGAGCCAAGCCTTTGCTCAGCAGAGAATCCCTTTACAGGGGTGTAGGAAGGGAAAAAGAGGAATTGAGCACAGTTGGCCTCTATTTGACTACTGAAAATTCACAATTAATCCCAATCCATGGTTTAGCCAGTGCTAACATTTCAAATCCAGGCACAGATTTCCTTGGCATCACACCGTGCCAGTGGAGCAGAGGGAGGGGAAAGTCCCTTGGATGTGTTCTCTTAGGAGGTTTATTTTTAAGGTATCTGCTCTAAGGTTTTCCAACAGCTGACACTGCCCCACGGTGTGTTTAGGGATGGAGAGGCTGTGCTTGGCACATGGAACCTCTGCCTGAACAACTGAATCCAGAAAGTCAATCCACGTTGTCCAAGTAACTGAACTCCACCAGCTGCCTCCCGGCTCTCCTACAACGGGCTGACCTAGAAAAGCAGACAAGGAGAAGTGCCCAGCCTTAGCTGAGTGTTTTATGAGGAAGAAAAAGGCCTTCAGAGCAGTGCTCAGCACTCCTTATTCTTTTTTTCCCTGTTTCTGTTTCCCTCTCCCACACTCACTTTTTATCCTGAGTGTTAGGCTCAGTTCCTGGAAAAGCCATTTTTGCAGTGCCTGGGTGGCAAATTACCATATTCATTGTTTTTCTCCACCAAAGGCTTGTAAGGAGAATATAGAAAATATTCTGGGAACAGAGAATGATAATCCTGCAAATTCTCTGGGAACAGAGAATGATAATCCTGCAAACATCCAGTTAGAAACATATGACCTTTAAACTCATATTTATTGATAAATTGCAGATAATTTGAGCACCTCCAATTAATTTGAGTCTGACCTGGTTGTATTTACCAGGCCAGGAGTATGTTGTAATCTCCAAACACAGGAGCAGCAGGGAGCAGAGGAGTGTTTGGATGTTGGCCACCAACACTAATGGGTGGAAAAATAAAGTTCCTTCAGTTTAACACCTTTTCCTGGGCAAATCTGCACCTGAAATGGTCCCTTTGCTCCCACCTGCCCTGGGCCAGGCAGTGGCCTCTGCCCTGTGGGCAGGACAGGTGGGTTTAGGGGGGTTTATCCTTCCAAGAGGCCATGGGCTCACATGGGTTACAAAATTGGAAGTAAAAGCTTCACCTTGGATTTTCCATACCCGTTCCTGACTCAGTTTTGGCTGCTCACTCTTATGGCATCCAAAATGGGTTACCATATCACTGTGCAAGTAGAAACTGCTGTCCAGAGTCCCAGAGCCTTTCCTGGAGCATCCTTGCTGCAAGAGCAGAGCTCCCACTGTTACATGTTGGAATTCTGGGAACGAGTAGGGAGTATCCCGTGGGTTATTTCAAGCCTTAAATTGGAAGGCAAACGGGTCAGCCCTTCTCTCCTGAGCCCAGACCAAGATTTATGTTGGGCCCCTGCGTGTGATCCCTGACCTTTCCTTTGCTTTCCTCCCCAGTCTCCGCAACAGTCCTGTGCCAGAAGCTGATGGAAGTGGTTCCTCAGGAATCCTAGGCAGGAAAAGCAGAGACATTCAGCTCGAGGAAACGCACAATTTTATTTTAGGATGACACAAGAATCTGCTCCCTCACACCCAGATCCCAGGCCCTGGAGCCCCGTGGGAGCTGCTTCCTGCTGACACCACATCCCAGCTCTGCCTTGTCTCCTCCAGCCCCTTCCCCTGGCACACGGGTGACCCTGTGATGAGTTCTTGGTACGGACACAAGCCAGGAGGAGGAATTCCAAAGGGCAATTCCAAATTGCCTGTCCCATCAGCATCTGTGCGTGTGTGACACCAAGGGCTGTACTTGCTTCTGGGTGGGCTCATCTGGTTTGGGGCTGGGATGCCCCAGACGAGGATGGATCTGCTCAGGAACCTGGTTTGGGTGTTTCAGACGTGCCTGGGGCTGTCACAGAGCCAGGGGGGGTCCTGAGCCTTCCCCACCTGCCTTTCCTGGCCAAGGGAGGTGGTTGGGAAGCAAAGGTTGGCTGGTGTTGGCTCACACACACACCAACTCACACCAAAACGTGCTGCTGGACACTTTGGGCTCTGTCCACTGGCAGTGGCTGAGGTGAGACAAGGCAGAGCAGAATTAGTGTCAGAGAAACGATGTGGGGAGGCCTTGCCTGCCTGTCACCGTGTTCCTGACAGAGCGCTCCCCTGCCAGCACCTGGGTTTTGACTCCCACATCCAGTCCCCTGCTGTTGAGCCAGTTCTCCAGGATGCTCTTCACCAGAATGCCCATCCCGTGGCCCTGTGAAGGAGCACTGGGGCAGGTGCAGGCCCGAGGGTGGAGTTCCTCTGGATAAACCCAGGGAACTGCAATCAGCAGAAGGCCAAGTCCTTGGCTTGCTCATTCCATGCTTTTCTGTGGACAGGCTTTCATCCAGCATGGGATGAGCAACACTGTTCTCTCCACATGGACCTGCTCATTGCCCTTGGTGTGATCTGTGTTTGCCCCTGAACCATCTGCAAGGAGAAATAAAGGGTGGGGAGCCCTTGGCACATTCCCTGGGGTCTGTCCATGCGTTTCCTGGTGCTGTGCCCTTTGTCACACTGTGTCTCTTCTGGAATGTGCCACAGAGATGGGACCAACTGGGTCTGGGGTGCAGAAAGGGCAGGTGGCTGGAGCCTGGCTTTCACCTCGGGCTGCTGTAGATCATGGGGTGGTTTGGGTTGGGAGGGACCTTAAAGCTCATCTTGTTCCACCTCCTGCCACAGGCAGGGACACCTTCCACTAGACCAGGTTGCTCCAAGCCTGTCCAACCTGGCCTTGGATATTTCCAGGGATGAGGCAGCCACAGCTTCCCTGGGCAGCCTGTGCCAGGGCCTCACCACCCTTGGAGTAACAACAGTAGATGGTGTGTTTTGCTCTGAGGAGCCTGGCCTGGGGCCTGGGCCTCCTCTGTGCATCAGGTTTGGCTTAGTGAGGTCCTTCCACCACCCTCCCATTCTGGGAGTGATCCTTGAGCACAAACCCTGATCCACATGTGAAATCCTCTTTGGCTGTCATGGGTGGTGCAATCCCATCCCCTGAGCACACCCAAAGTCCCTCTAGTTCCCGAGTAGTCCAACTGTCCTCTTAGGAACACGTTGCTATATTTGGTCAAAAGCGTCGCCTTTTCAGCAAAGCTGCAGTTCTTGAACACTTTGCTCATTGTGCCTCTGCTCTCTCGTATCAGTTGGAATTCAAAAGCATCTTCTCCCCACAGCTGAGCTGCTTCACTCTCTGTTGCAGATCTTTGTGCTCGTGCTTTGTGCAAGTGGCTCGTTGAACTACTTTTTCTCCTCGGTGTTTTTATAAACTCGGCCGTTGGGATGCCGGGATCCTCCGAGAGCTTTCTGCTGGATTCTCCTCGTTAGCGTGGGGTTATTTTGGATGGAGAGGCACTAAGGACACCATGGTACTCGCTCACACTTTGTCCTTTGAAGTTCTTTAGCGCTGGGGGGTGTCAGGGCAGGTGCAGCTCCTGTCCAGGAGTGTGGCCGTGTCCACGTGAGCTCTCTGCTGTCGCTTTGCCAACCAGCTCTTGCTTCGAGTGCAGCAGGAATAGGTGAGACAATCAGCACGTGGAGAACCTTGGCTGTCAGGTTGTTTATTCCATGGCAGCTCAGTGTGGAGATTCCCAGACCAGCTCAGGTGACAGTGTGGAGATCCCCAAACCAGCTCAGGTGCTGCTTCACCTGCGTGAGGTGCTGAGCTCTCCTGGAGCTGAGCTGAACTGTGGGGACTTGCAGCTGGTTTGTGTGGATCTCCAGGGCAGAACCCAAAGTCTTTGGCCAGTGCCTGGCTGTGCAGGGACCTACGTGCAATGAACTGGAGCACCTCAGATCCAGTGCCTGTGGGGAGGTGTTTGCATAGATCAGCATAAAACCTGAACTTTTTGGCATCTCTTTCAGCTGAAGGCTGAGATGTTTTGGCAGGGGGGTGGTGGGAAGTCACTGCTCCTGCTGGACCTGTTTCATGGAGAGAGGACCTCAGTCTCTCACCTCCCACTTGCTCTGCATATTTTCATCTGTGGTGGTGTCAGGGCAGCTCCTGCAGGGCCTTGGTTCAGTGTAGGGGCTCCCAGTCATGAACTTCCCAGCAGAGTTACTTGGGATGCAAAGCAAAGGGATTTGAACTCTGAGCCACCTCAACCCAATGTCAATTGGCACCAAGGTCCCATCCACAGAGCTCAGAAATGGGTCCAAACCTCCCAAAGGTGGGGGTGCTCGGTTTGGACACATCTTTGAGCAGTGATGACCATCACTACACGATGTCCTCCTGGTGAATGTTTCACGCTGGTTTTAAAGAGGAAACATCACACTAAGAAATATTTTTTTATTGATTACCTGATCTTAATCAATTCCTTAACTTGCTTGCTTTGCTTTTTATGAATTTTCATTATTTTTCCCTTGCTGCTTAAGATCTTTCTCATGTACTAACCTGCAGGCTCTGGCATTGATCCATATGCTCACAGTGATCTTGCCAGCATCTCCTTGGCAATAGAGGTTTAGGAAAAACCGAACCAGGTACCAGCACAAAATGACAAAAAAATGTTGAATTTGGCCAGCCACAGGTCACATCTCAAAGTTTAAAATACCTGATTTTTTTCTTTCTGGATTCATTGACCCCCAGAGTTCCCCTCCACCAGAGGCTGGTAACATGGCTTGAAGAGGTTGGGTTATTTTTTCCTGGAGGTTTGGGAGATAAATGAGCAAAGGGGTGAAACTGAATTTCCTTTGCTAAAGAAAACACAATAAAGTAGATTCTCCAATAGGAGAAATTGCTTCCAACAGCATCTGCTGTCCAGAGCGACAGCTTGTCACTTAGAGCAGCAGCAGCAGCATCTGCTGCCCTTGACTTGCCCTGGTCAGCTGGATTTTGGTATGAAAAGGGGAAAACTCATCCTTGTGAAAGACCTTCTTGCTGCTTGTTTTCCTCAGACGTGGAATGAGATGTGTCAGTGAGGGCAAGGGGAGCAACAGAGACTTCACAGAAAATTCCTTGTCCTTCCCAGCACTGCATGAGGGATTTTTGTGTTGTTTCTCTGTTGGCTTCTCTTTGGAGTCCGTGATCGGTCACAGCTACAACGCACCGAGGGAGATAAACCCTTCCCCCAAAGGGCACTGCAACCACAGGGACCTGAACAAGGTTCCACATGAACCTGTTTCATATGAGTGTCCTGCAAGTACCGCTGGAGCCGTTGTGTCCATGGAATCAGGGAATCATTCAGGTTGGAAAAGACCTTTAATATCATCAAGTCTGGCCATGGGGCTGTGGCTGCTCTGCAGTGATCCCGTGGTCCTTGTACCAACCCCCACCTTCAATTATTGCTCTTAACTTGTTTTTAAGGACTTAGCCTCCCAGGCAGGCAGTTGTTTGGGGTGTTCACAGAATAGCATCCTGCAGGGATTGCTAAACAGAGCAGGAGCTGATGGCCAGGCACTTCCGTGCCCGTTGGGTTCCTCTTTCTAAATGAGAAACCTGCTTCCGACCAGGAGGGGACTCAGCCCTGCAAAATGCTCCCAGCCAAAAATCAGGGGGATTTATGTCATCCTGGGTGGATTTTTTTATGATTTTTTTGTTTCCCAGCTTCCTGCAGAATTTGCAGTGTTTTCCACCTCAGACACCATGTTCTGGTAAACACGCTTTTGTTTTCAGCGGCTCCCTCTGTGGCTCCGGAGTTCAAAGGGACTCTGGCACAGTTGAACAAACTTTAAAGACCCTTCAACTGGATTGAAACTCCTGAGAAGTGGTTTTGTTCTCCAAGGCCTGTCCCAGTGGGTGGCTCAGGCATTGGGCTCCTCCAAGGGTTCCTCCATGATGGGTCTGAGCGGGAGCGGAGCCCTCGAGCAGAAGCGGTGTTGGAACAGAGCTTTTCCCTGTAGCTGTGACTTCCCAGCCATGGAGAGATGTTCAGAGGGGCAGAGTCCCAGTCTGGCTGTGGGGAATCCCAGGGAATGTTTCCACTCAGGTCTGGGAAGGTACCCGTGCCTTCAGCCGAGGCGACAGTGTCCTTGGGCTTTAACAGAAAATAAAAATTAAAAAAGAAAAATAATAAGGAAACTGCCAAATGTCATTACACAACACTCTGGCGGTCAGGGCTGTTCCTGTGGGATGGCAGCTTTTCCATCCACCCATTGTGCAACTCCATAGCTAACAAATCCAAGGGGAGGGAGGGTGATTGGGAAAGGGCTGGAATGAAGCTCCCTCCTGGAGCTTGGGAAAGGGCAGCCCAGTGGGCAGATGGCTCGGGTTCCCCCGGGGCTGGTGCCGGGGCTGTGCCACGAGGTCTGTGCCGCATCCTGAGCACAGCCCACACACTGAATGGTCGCCTTGTGCCGGCCCTGGAGCATCTCCGGCTGCGGGATGGGCCGGCACAGCCGGAGCCAGGGCTTGGCTGCCGACCAGGGAGATCCCTGCAGTGATGGGAATCTTCTCCCTCCTCCATGCCAGGGCATCCCAGGAGACCTCAACTTGGAAGGATCCTCAGGGGGTTTCTATTTCGGGTGGCTTCTTGAGGAATTCCAGGATTACACTGAGTTTGCCTGTACTTGAGTTTCTTCCCAGTTTTCATGCCCTGAACTGGAACTGGGAGCTGGGTGGGGGGTGTGTGTGATGCTGCTGGGCTTGGTGGCACGGGGAGCTCCCAGTTTGGTGCACATACATGAGATGTGGTGGTAGGAAATGTGGCTCGGGGTTGGCCATCCCTAAGGATCCAAAATCCAGAGGATTATTTCTTTGCTTTGCCCCCTCCCCGTCCCTCAGATGAGAAGGGGTGTTGCTTCCTCCAGCTGTTGAAGTGTTAATGAGAGAAATAAAAGTATTTTTTTAAACACTGAATTAATTTCTAAACTGCCTAAAAGAGACTTTATAGCTACACCTGAGTTATTCCCTTGGGGTGACGTCCAGCTCAGCCCAGGGGATCTCCCACATCCGGCGGGACGTGGGGCTGCAGCTCCTGTGCTGGGATCGACATCACACGGAGGGAAAAACATCCTTATTTGTTCAGGGGACAGGGAGAGATCTGTGTCTCACCTAAACCCTTCCAAAGGGAGGATTCAGAGTGGCTCCCAGACCTCGCTCCGACCCACAGAACAAAGGGTGACATTCACTCCTGGTGCAGAATCTGACTTTTCAGAGATATTTTTCTTTGTACTTTTGTTGTTGTTGTTTTTTTTAAGACATACAAACACACAAAAGAGTTTAACACACACAAGAAAACCTAGATCTGATTGACAATTTTGTTATATTTGGTTGCTTTAAAAAAACTATTTTACTAATTTAAATGTTGCTGTAGATGACAATTCTATTTATTTTAAGGGGTAAATATCTTTTAGTCTTAATACTTCTCCAGTAAGCGCTGTTTATTCCCAATGTTTGTGTTCCTGGCAACACAGCTATTCCACTGGTCAGCCAGTAGTTCCTGAATCCAATGGCCTTGTAAAACAAGATGTCTCTTGCAATGTATTTTTTCTAGTATTTCTTGATTCTTTTATGTCTGTGGTTTAACAAATCTGTTGAATGTTTGGGTTGTTCTATGTTTTGGGTTGTTTTGTTTTGGTTTTTTAACAAAGAAAGCTGAATTACAACTCTCTTGTTGCTGGTCTTTGCCTCTAAAACTTTTCTTTTACGTGAGGTTGCCTTGTTTATCCCACATCCCTCAGCACCTGAGCCCTGGGTTGTCAGGTGTTCCTCTTGCAGATGGATTTGGGAGCACGGCAGCATCCAGGCCTCCATCACCACCCTCCCTTTTTGAAATTCTAGATAACTTCCCTGGTTTTGCCTGTGTTAAAACCAAGGGAGTAGGAAAGGGGGTGGAGCTTTGGGCACG
Source organism: Platyrinchus mystaceus (assembly GCA_035041135.1). Classification (NCBI taxonomy): domain Eukaryota; kingdom Metazoa; phylum Chordata; class Aves; order Passeriformes; family Tyrannidae; genus Platyrinchus; species Platyrinchus mystaceus. The sequence goes on along the minus strand of JAWWLV010000021.1, from coordinate 18,810,673 downwards.
AGATGGGAGCAGAGGATGGATGTCCCAGTTCCCAGGGTGTATCTCCAGGGTTTTTTGCTGGAGATGCTGTAGCAGAATTGATGTCCAGCAGCAGGCAAGTATCAAGCTTCGTAAGAGGAAAGTGATCCTCTGCTGCAATCCCTCCTTCCCATGTCCCTCCACACTGAAGAGGAGGATATTCCAGTGGGAAGGGACCCCGGCAGGTATGCTCAGGCTCACAGAGGTGGGTTGGTGGAAGAGCTGATTTTGGGGGTGCACGTGGCAGAGCTCAGAGCTCTTCTTCCTGAAGGAGAGGGTGGTGCCCAGGATGTTCTGTTGGTACACACACATCCCAAGGGGAAGAAATGGGCAGGGAATGCTAATGGAACTTAGAAAGGCCGTGGAGAAAAAACGAGTAAAGCAAGTGATGCCCAAATGGGCTGAGTAGATGTTACACACAAATTTCGTACTGAATTTAGGTGCCACAGTCAACCTATGTCTTGAACAAGGAGAGAATTCATGAGAAAAAGGCAATTCTTGATTTAGTCCCGAGTGTTGTGGCTGTTTTGGGAAGTAACACTGGAAGAGAGAATCTGCTCAAGCTCAACCACCTCATAAAAACAAACCCTGAGACCACAGTAGCATTTAACTGAAAATTTATTTATAAAAGCAGGAAGGTGGAGGTGAGGAAATGAGAATGGAGTTACAAGAACCCTGTGTGTGTGACAGGGCTCTCCCAGAGGCCCTTCCAGAGGCTCTTCCAGA
>JAWWLV010000021.1:18789479-18809829 GCA_035041135.1 Platyrinchus mystaceus | reverse complement strand
CTTCCAGAGGCTCTTCCAGATGGGATTAGAGGCTCTTAGTGAAGGAATTAGAGTAATCTAAGAAAAACATCTCCACAAGCCAGCGTGGAATAGCCCCTGCCATCAGTGATTTAATAGATACTGTTCCAAAAGTGACAGTTGTGGCCAAACAAGGAAACCAGGGGAGAGAATAAACTCTGGCAAATTAAATATAAAACCTCAGTAAGACAAGTCAACAGGACACTCAGCAGTGGGACACAGACGGCACACGGAGGAGCAGGGCCGGGACACCCTGGGGTGCCTGGCAGGGGCATGGAGGGAAAAGCACTTTACCAGGCAGATAAAGCAGTAGCACAGAGATGCAATGAGTTTTTCACATCCATGTTTGTTTGCTGCAGGCTCACTTGGAAAAGTTCCTGTGCTGGAGCATTGCTTCCCAGGGAGCAAGCCCAAGGAACTGCTGCCAGAGGAAGCGTGATGTGGGAGCAAAGCTCCAACTGTAGGATCCTGAGGCCTTCCAGAGCATTTCTGGGGCTTCCAGGAGGTGTGTGCAGCCACTGCCCAACGCTGCGATGCCCTTGGGGTTGGAAGGTGGAAAACATGGTGCTGGTATAGGTAGAGGGCTTCCAACAGGTTGTAGTGGGGAATACAATGAGCAGAGTCATGGAGAGGAGCATCCTGGAGGGAAACACACAGCTTTCCTACAGGGAGGTCAGTCCTCAGCAGACCACTGAGCTCCCAGTATCTCCATCCTTGGGTTTTCAGCAGGCTCAGGACTCACTGAGCTTCCCATGGGGTTTGAAAAGGGGAATTATATCTGTAAAAATTGTTTGGGAGAGAGGGAACACATAAAAGTAGTTACTAATGGAGGGAGGTGTCTGCAGAGCTTTGCCTGTGCATCTTCTCCAGGCTCAGGCCAGTCAAGCACACAGGATCTGGAAAAGGAGACAAGCAGAGTGGCAAAGGCTGGGGAATGGGTATTGTCAGGCTCATGAAAAAAAAAGTGAGTGAGAATGAAAAAGAAAATTCCCAATAATGCTGCTCCACGCTCCTTCCTGAGCACTGGGCTGGTCCAGCCACCCCTCCAGGCCTGGGCTGTGGGTGGGAAGCGGGAGAGGCCTCGGACACCCAGACAAAGGCAGGAAGTGTTGTTTGCTCCCAGCCTCGTTAATCATGCGCTCGGTGTCAGGGGATGTTGCTGAGACCACTTTTATGTGAGCACTAAAGTTCAAAAAGCCCAGATAAAAGGGTTTGTTATTGACTGCAAGAGCCCTGGTGCAGCCTCAAGGAACACTCTGTGAGTCCAGGGAAAACCTGGGCAGGGATCAGACCTCATGTTTCATATGAGCTTTCCCTGAAGGTCACTATTGTTGGCTGCTGGAGACATGGTCCTTTGGCCCATGGCTGCCCCACAGTTGACCTTTCCTTGGTGCCACTGTAGAAGCTGTGCCTGCATAGAATCATGGAATCATGGAATGGTTTGGGTTGGAAGTGACCTTAAAGCTCATCTAGTTCCAACTAGAGCAGGTTACTCCAAGCCCCATCCAACCTGGCCTGGAATGCTTCCAGGGATGGGGCGGCCACAGCTTCTCCTGGCAAACTTATCCCAGAGAATGAACATTGATTCATCAATGGTGCCAAGGGTGGCAGAGGAATCCTCGTGGTGGGATTTTCCCAGGAAGGACTCACGGCATGGGAGCCACATGTGACCCAGTGCTGTCCAGACGCGTCCTCAGCTCCGGCCTTGTGGCTGCCGGGCTTTGTCCTGACAGCTGGAGGTGATGGGAGAGAGAAAACAGCCCTCTGGAAGACACACAGGCAGCAAGACTGACAGTCTTCCACCCTCAAACCCAAAACATGACATTTTTCTCCCCAAATCCAGGAGCAACTGTGAGGGAGTGGCAAGGAAAGCAGGATGGGAGCTGCCACCAAGGAAGGGAGAGCCCTCGGAGCAGCAGGTGGAAATGGCTCTGAGAACTGGAGGCAACCCAGCAAAAAGCAATAAAACTGTTGTTTGTCTGAAGATTTGTGTGGAAGATGAAAGGCACTGAATATGTTTGGGTTGGGAAGAAGCCACTAAGGGTGGGGTGTGACACGGGCCGGGAACAGCTTCAAGGGTGCACATCTAAATCAAAGCAAGGAGCTGACAAGGAATCGTGGATGGAACTAATAAAGGGATCCTCTAAGGCAGAGAAATTAATCCAGTGAGAACAAGATACAGGTATGAGGAAATTGGATAAAAGGGGAATTGATGTTGACAAACTTCCTTGCAGCAAAATGCACCCAACAACAAAATTGTTCCCTAAATATTGAGGCAATCGAAGTTTTGCCTGGAAGGGGTTTTTTAATGATGTTTTAAAGGAATTGCTAATATTTCACCTATTGTACAAAAGCCATGAAATAAAGGTGTCCCTTCAGCACGTGCTGATTTTGCTGGAGACCTTTTTTAGGTATCAGAGCTCAGTGGCACAGGATTTATGGAAAAGTGGGTGCTGGAGATCTTTAACAAAAGAATGTCTCCAACCCCCTGATTCCAGACCCTGAAATATGACAGAGAGATTTTATACAGATAACTATAAGGTTTCTTCCCCTGGCATAATTACTGAATATGCAAATTGCCTGCCTGTCTTGGACTGCCCTTGCCCAGACTGGGGATGGATGGCACAGGAGATGGAGGTGTGGGCAGGGAGGACCTGGATTGTGCCTGGCTGTGCCTCAGTTTCCCCATCTGTGCACGGTTCTGCTCATCTGCCAAGAACAGATTAAAGCTCTGTCTCAATCAGATGGGGCAATAAGTGCTGGAAATTCCCCTGGTCTTCATCCAAGCTGCACAACACGAAAGATAAATCCATATTTGGATCCCTACATCGAACAAGAGACCAGGGAAGCAAGAAATGACAATTCCTCTTGCCTGAGTCTCTTTCCTAATTTAACTCAGGTGTCCTTCTGGGGCCACCATGCAGGACACCTCGTGTTCACATGGAGAGCTCCCCCAACACCCTGGCCCCAAAAATCAGCTTCCAGTCAAGGTTTGCTGAAGCACAAAATGTACCTGTTGCCTTAGTCCTGTTCAGTCCGTGCCTTGGAGTGCCTGTCCCTGGATTCAGTGAGCTTAAAGTGCTTTCAGCACAATCCAATTACCCACGTGTGCCCGTGGAGAAGTGTCGGCCAGGAAAGAGCCGGAATGGGAAGGAGCTGGCAAGGCACTGAGTGAGGGACAGTGCCTGAGACAACGGAAACAGGCAGGATGACACATTTTGGAAGACAAATAATGCTTTTTTTTGTATTAAGAGCTCTTTTCAACACCTCCTTTTGGAAGTGATTCCCTGTTTCCCTTTGCAGCCAGGACAGTAAGCATTGGAATGGTCCAGCTCAGGGATCCTACCCTGCTCTCCCAGTTTTTCTGCATGAGTTGGCATCACTTGTTACTGTGTCCTTCAGAGCTAGAGCACATCACCAGCAGTGGGAGGGACATGCACAGGTCACAAGTCACCTTTGGGATGCATTTGGAGCACAGCAGTAGGAACTCTTTATATCACAGAATCATGGAATGGTTTGGGTTGGAAAGGACCTTAAAGCTCATCCAATTCCAGTGCTCTGCCATGGGCAGGGACACCTTCCATTCCCTGTGCTCTGAGTTGTCCCAGGTGCTTTAAGCATCATCACAGTCCTCTCCAGACTTCTGGAAATGAGGTATTGTCTGTAGCAGCATCAGGTTACAAACCTTGTAGCCTCCAGAGCAGACAACAGAATTACCACAAAAATGAGCAAAAAAAAAATCACAGGCCCAGAGCCTTGTGTGCCCTGAGCCATGAACAAATCCTTGGGATGTTGCAATATTTCTGTCCAAACCCTGCCTGTATGGTGGGAACACGAGTGTGTGCTCCACCTTGGACCAGTTTTCTGGCTGCTTTGGTCAACGTCTCCAGGAGTCTGGCTCTGGATTTCGGTGAGGTCATTTCTGCTCTGACTTGCCCGGGAAAAGCAGGGACTCCCCCCTCTCCACGAGCAGCTCCTTGACTTGCATAACCACGGAGTGCTGTGAGGGCTGAATGCTCATCCCTTTGGCTTCACAGGGGCTCATAAATCAGGTCTGGGCACCACAGGAATTCGGGAGGTTTGTGGTGTAACGAGGTGCTTGGAGGCGCTGGTGCCTGTTGGATCTGGGAGCACAAAAGCCACCGGCTCAGTTAAAAGACAAATAAAATGTCTGGAGGGGACGTGCTCCCTGTGCCAGGAGGAGGACGGGGGGTGAAGATCCTGCTCAGCCCACGGGGGATAAAGCCCTGCAAGGTGGGATGAAGAGTATGCAAAACACACCTGGGGCCTGTGAGGGCTTGAAATGAGGTTGTGCTGGGCCAGGTTTCCAGCAGCCAAAAGCCGCCAGAGCAATTGTGTGGCTGATAAAACCACCATCCATGGAATCTTTCTGCATCAGGGCTTGGGAAAACCAAGCTGAACTTTTTGGGGTTGTACCAGCAGCAGCTGGGGAGGGGTTCTGTAGGCACAGGGAGATCTGGGCAGGCAGGGACATGGTCAGAGCTCGGCTTGGAGATGTTCTGCATGGACCGAAGTGGATGCCCAGACTTGGCAGAACATCCTGCCCAGCCCCTCTGCCAGGCACTGGCAGCCCTGGAAGCTGCTTGCAAATCTCTGGGATGTGGGACCGCTGGGAGGGAGCTGGATCAAGGAAAATCCACTATATGCCACAGGGAATGTCCTTTGGTGACCGTAAGATGCCCAATATCCTGGGCATTACCACCTTTTCATCGTGTTTGAAGTCAATTGATCTTTAAAAGGTATTCCAGCTGCCCTGATGCAGTGCAGGAATTGCAGGGCTGGGAAGGCTGAGCTCCATGCTGTGAGCTGCAGTCTCCTCACCCTGTCTGTCCACAGCCTTCCTTCTGCCAAGTGGGATTGAACCATGTGCCAACATTGTGTTTGCATTAGGGAAAAAAGAATAATCCAGATTGACAAAGTTGCTTGAAATAGGCTTTTCAAAGAGGCATTGGCTTCCCACAATGTAAAGAGTTTAAGCTCTCACATGATGGATCAGGTTGTGCAATTCCTGCAGGAATCAGCACTGGCTCTGCACAGTCCCAGGGAGAGCAGGATCCTGGGAAAGCAGCCCCACAGAAAGGTCTGGGCTGCAGAGCTGCTAACTGAGGAGTCCTTCTGCAGGTACAGAAAATAATGGCTTCAAAATCAAAATCCCAGTTCCTAGAATAAAGTCAATTTAAAGCCACAATATAGATCAGACCCTCTGAGTAACCCAAAATTACTATTGTTTGTTTTCTTCATACACCTCTAATATTTTGTAGAAAAAAACCCCATAAGCCTGGCATTACCTAGTTAGAAATCCTGCAAGCCTCTCTCTCTTAATTTTCCACATTTAATTAAAATTAATAAATTTAAATATTAAGTATTTAAGCAAAATTAGTCTGTCTTTTTTTCTAGTACCCCGAGGAATTTCTGAGCAGGTGCTATCACCGCTGAGCAAAGGTTAAACAGGCTTTGTCTGTCTTATTCATTAAACCAAATTTGAGAGGACCTCCTGCACCCAAGTCAAACAAGATAAATCCCAAAATCCTGCAAAATATTCTCTTTGGGATTTGCTTCTCTCTGTGTGGGCCAAACACCAGCTGGATTTCTTCCCTGCCCTCCACACAGAAAAATAAGCCTGAAAAAGCACTTTTATACCCTCTTAATTCTGGCTATGGCTTGCAGCATCCTCAGGGACTGATGCAAGATCCTGCCAAGGGCTGTTGCATCAGAAGAAAATAGCAAGGACCAGTTGGCTCTGCCCTGTTTTTCCCCCAAAATTGCAGACTCTGCTTCCTTCCTCACAGGAGGCTCTTTTTTGGAGGAAAGAGACTTAAACTCAACCCAGCAGCCATGAGGCTGCTCCAGGCAGAGCTGTCCTGGTGTCTCAGGGAAGGGAAGTTCTGCTGCAGAACGAGATTCCTGCAGCAACACAATTCATGGCAACTATTGGATTTAAGCACCTGCCTGTTGTGGCCTGTTCTCTGCTGGGAAAACGGCTCCAGCCTGGAGCCTCTGGATGCTCTGTTGATTCATGCAGGGGATTAGGCAGGGAAGGATGCTTTCATTTGATTTTCCTTGTCCTTATTAAATGAATTCCAGCCTTTCTGTGGAGATGCACACCCTGCTTTGTGTGCCACTGTCTCCCAGGCGCCAGTCCTGATCCTTCGCCGATGGAGCATCGACCTGCTCCATCCTCGCTCCCAAAATCCTGCCAGGATGGGGAGCTGCAGCTGGAAACCCACAGATGTGGAGAAAACTCTTCTCCCACCCACGTCTGAGAACATAGCATGGAGCTGGAAGGTCAAAATTTACCTCAAGAGTTGTTGACTCCAGTCATTGTGACAGAAACGGGGATTGGGAAAAGATAGGGAATTGGAGACAAAGAGGAAAATTGGCCTGGAATGAAAAAGGGATCTTAATCCTGCTACAATCAGAGAGCAAAAGGCACATCAGGAGGAGATTTCATGCCAGGTACATAGTTTGGTGGTGGGGAAGGAGGAGAAGCTGGAAATCCTTCCCTGTACACATCACCCCAAAGGGGTGGCAGAAGGGATTGGGCCACAACCTTTGGATTGTGGTGCCTTGGGAAGTGGAGGGCTCTGGATACAGCTGCTCAAAGGCCAGCCTGGACTCCCTGCACCCTTTGGGTGACATTCCCCGTGTTCCCAAGCTGATGGAGTTACCCCTGGAGCTAAAGGATTTGTTGAGGCACAGGCTCATTGACTCACTGCCTCTCCTCAATAAACAACCACCAGCTCCTTCCAACCCTGCTGGACTCCAGGTGCAGGGATAAAGGTGAGGGATTTGGGAGGAATGAGGAACCCCAGCACCAGCCCGTGCCTGCCTCCAACTGAGCCCTTCTCCAGGCAAGTCTGTGCCTGGGGAGAGCTGCAGCCTTTCCTCGGAGCTGCTCTGCAGCTCAGAGCATCCCCAGCTTGATGTGTTTGTCTGATATGCTCCGATTCCACTGATAAAAACTGTCCCACAGCCCTGCGACCTTCCTGGCAGGATGTGGCCATTCTCTGACGGATGTCCCATGACAGTGGTGTGGCACAGAAGAACTCTGTGCCCTGTGTGGGCTGGGCAGCTTCTTTCTTTGAAATATCCAAACTCCTTTTCGTGGACTGGCACCCCCAATGCTACAAGTGAGCAGGAGGAGCCAGTCCATCAAAGCAGAAAGGAATGGGCAGCTGGCATTGCACAAACACATTCCCTGTGTTCTCCTCTTCCAGGAGAGCTCCTCTGCCTGTCCTGGTCTCTCCCTTTGCACCTGGAGAGCAGGGAAGAGTGCTTGTATTAAATCCAGGGGTTGGACTTCGATGATCCTTGTGGGTCCCTTCAGCTTGGGATATTCTGTGATTCTCTGATTCTAAATCACAGCATAGGATAACCCACTGCTCCCACTGGCTGGTGTGGGGACAGCCTGGAAAAGAGGAGCAGCACCTCATGGACATCCTGCAGCCCCAGGAACTCAGCCACTATCCTGCTCCCTCCTGGGTGGCTTCTCCTCTTGCCCTGCAGTGGGACAGTTTATTCCATGGGAAGCGTGGAACTGCCCCAAGTGCCAAGAGGCACCATGGAAACCCCCTTTACACTCCCAGGCAATGCCAGCCAGCCCTGCACAGCAGGTAGCAGAGTAAATATTGGTGTTCAAAGGGTTCCTCGGGGGGATGGATCATGTGTGGTGTGCCAGAGTGTTCACATGGTTACAGTGAAACTTGTGCTTTCCACTGAGGCAGAGCAGAAAAACCCCCGTTGTGACACCTCGCTGACATCTGGGCTTTGCCTTCATGGGTGGCTCTTTCTTTTCTAGTAACAGAAATGACATCACAGGGCAGGAAACCAAGGTGGTTATTTTCAGAGAGAGCAGTTCATGTCACAGGGACAGAAACACGGTTAACAGATGTTATTTTCACTTGGATTGAGGGTTAATATTATACCTTTTCTTTAAAAAACGAGTCAGTGATAGACAGATATGGGACAATCACCTCTTACATCACGTCTGTAAAACACCCTGAAACATGTTCAGAAGAGGATGTGATGTGTTTTAAAAACTAAATTACGCTAATTGCTGGAGTGTGAATCCATTCAAGCAGTCATGCAGGAGACAGTATTGTGAGGAGGATGCACAGTGTCCTGCTGGAAGAAAAATTTTTATTCACATTTCATGGTCCCTAAATTGCCAGTCATCCCTAGAGGGTCTGCTGAGGACTTTGGGGGTCCACAGGGAAGAAAGGAGGAAACTTGATACAATTACAACCATGGAACAGGCATCTCCCATGTCTCCTGCTGCATGCATGGTTTCTCATGCTCATCACAACCAACACAATCACACCAGGGCACAAATACCACTACACAAACCTTTAGAAGAACATTCCTGCTCAAGAGGGTGGTTAACACACCCAACGGCACCTTTTTAAGCCCTTGAGAATGAACAAATATTTTCTTTCCTTCTGCAAAACCACAAGGAATCTTGCCAGGGTCATCATTTCCTGAAGGTAAATGTTTAGCAAGATAAGGGATGGATGGTGATATCTTTATTGAGGGGCTCAGCAAACCAGACTGAACTGGAGCAGGACACACCAAATCCTCCCCAGGGCCTTGCTCAGACTGGTAAAGCCTTGTCAAATGCCTTGACAGCAGCAGGGAGGGCAGTAAGTCGATAATCTGATCCCAAAGGGTGTCACAGCACTACCAGGAAAAGCAATGCCAATCAGCTGTGGAAAAACCTACTCACTCATCAGGCCAGGGCCAGTGGGTTTGGGGAAGATAAACAGAATAAATTTCATCAATGTCAGTGTTATCAGGGCTGAGGTAGGTAAAAATCAAACACTAAGGGTCAGTCTTTGTCCTTTAACTCCTCAGCTGTAGAAGTTGGGCATGGAAGGACAGGGAGAAATGATCCATACGCACTCTTTCCACAAGGCAGGTCGACTTGCTCCAATCATCTCTACTGGACACTGGGGGCTTAGACACGGCTCTGGAAATTCCACAGCCACCCCAGTCAGTCTCTTCTCATGTCTCACCCCCCTGGAAGTCAGTAAGTTTGCTCTAATGGTTAAATTAAACCTTTTGCTGCTGATACATAAGGCAGCCTCCTCACACCCTCCCTGCCATGAGATCCTCCCCACCTTGAACACCAGCCAGGTGAGCCCAGGTTGATGTGCTCCCTTAGGAACTGACCCAGGGAAGTTGATGCTGGAGAACACTTGAATGAGGGCATTGTATCCCCGACTGCAACAAAAGCCAGCGAGACACCAAACCCTGCTCTGCCACAGCCTGTCTTTATCTCACTGGTGATACCATCTGCCCCGGCACTTCCTTCCCCATTACAGTGAAACACCCCTCGGAAATATTCTGAGGTCCTGGGACGGTTTGTACTGGGAACGGAGTGTTGGCTGCCTGTTAATAGAGAATGGATATTTTGAAGTGAATTTGTATCTGCTTTCAGAGGGCAAACAGGACTGGTAACTGTGGCCAGTCCTTTCAGCACCCACCGCACGCTCTGCTCGGGAGATGCTGTATCCCAATAAAAGTGTGGGCTGTGCAGGTACCCCATGGGTGAAATGAATGTGCTTAGACTTGATCTCCAGCAAAAAACATGGGATTAACAGCGAGTTTCCGCTGGAACTTCTTACTCAGTCACCTAATTCCTGAGGATTGAAGAAGAGGGAGGCACTACCTGAAGCAGTGAATGGTGGAGAAACTGAAATACAGAGGATTTCTCCATCTGAACAACGTCTTGTCCCTGTTTCCTCCTTGCCTCCTGGAGCCTGGGAACCTGTATCCCACTCTCCAGAGCTCTGTTCCTGCGCAGCTGATGCAATTCCTCAGCAGTTGTTGCAGCATAGAGAGAGCCCTTGGCTGCACTGGAGCTGACATCTGGTGGGACTCCACAGCCACTACAACCTTACTCCATCCCAGGCCGGGTTGCATCAGACTCACAGTTTGAATAATGGGAAGGAAAAACGCTGGTGTACATAAGGGCAGGGGTTTTTAAGGTATTTCTGGCTGCTTTGCTTTATGAGCAATATGACCTTTATTGTCTGGGACTTCCTTCTCATTTCTCAGCCCAGACTTTCCGGGGTTTTCTTTTACTCACTTCATTTCTCTCAGGTTCAACCAATTATTTGTACTTCTCTTAAAAAATGACAAAGATACCCCGGGTGCTGTGAATGGGGCTGAGCCCCAAATTGTACCCCTGGACCCACAAAACCCTGACCCCAGGGTGAGGAGAGCCAGGGAGCTGTGCAGTGACATTGGCATTTAAAGTACTTTTAAGTCACCTTGGTAGATAAATGAGTGGAAAAATATCAAAACTTGTTCATAAATAAGTTGGGAAACTTATTATTGCAAAACAAGCCTGCTGACATGTAAGGAAAAGCAGTTTCAGCTGGTATCATCCAGACTCCATCCCTGATATCATGGATCCTGCTTGCACAGGGAAGATTAAGCATCACTAAAGAAGCTTATGTAGCCTAATTAATGGTTCGCTAATTAATGAAGATCCAGGACAGACATAAAGCTGGTCTAAGATTTCTGCTTTCTTATCACTGTTCTAGGAACTGGACATGACCGGAGCAGATTGATGGGGGCCAATGTCCCAAAAGGTGTGACAAGAACTGGACAGAGCTTTTCTGGGCATTTTAATCAGGAGCAGCTTCAACTGCTGGGCTGGAAAATCCTGCCATGGCTCAGTGACACCACAGACACCCAACACACTTGAAATCTTCCCATTAAAGCTGCTCTGATGAAACAGTGGAAGCAAAGCCCAGTCCCTGCAGCAACCCCTGATGGATAAAGGACAAGCAAAAGAAGGCAGTGACACATGCAGGGGGATTTGGCTGCTCTACAAGGAAGTTTGACTGGAATAGTATGAAAACAATCACTCCCCCAAGAGCCCTTGTCCTCCTGTGCTCGCTCACAGACATGAGCACACACGTGTGCTGGTATTGAGTTACCAAAACCTTTCTCTGAGGAGAATTTCTGGATTCTGGTGCTTTTGAGGGTGGTGGTAAATTGGAAAGCCACATTCAGCAAACAGTGGGAGCAGATCTCTCCCACGTGACAGCTGTTCACGGGGAACAGCTGAAAGAATTCAGTGATTTTGTGCTGCTCTGGAAGAGAAGGTGAATGCTCCATGCAGGATCCCTTGGCAGCACAGTCAGCATTCCCTCAGCACCCTCAGAGGCAGGGCCAGCTGTTTCACACAAATCAGATACTATATAGTTCTCCCAATTAAAACCAGAGCTCAAGGAGGTGGGAGACACAAACTCCTTTGCTCTGGCTCCATAGTGGAGACTTTCTTACTTATTTGCTTCAGTTTTCTTTTTAAAAGCACAGAAACCCCAATGAAATCCCAGTAGAATGGCAAAGGTAAGGGCTTTCACAGATCCACCGGGCATTTGTGGCCTCGAGTACGGCAATTTGCTGGTGGATTTAGATGGATGTCCCTCGGGATGTGGATCTGAATACAGCCACACTTTGTACTTCCCTCCAGGGAAGCCTCTGCCTTCCTCAGCTTCCTCTGTTTCCAAGATATTAAAGCACCGATTTCCAAACAGAAGATCCAGGAAGCCAATTGAATGGCCGTGAGATGTTATCAGCTTCTGGTTATAAATGAGCCTTGAATGGAGCAAAGGACTGTTGGAGCCTTGCAGCAGCCACCTGCCTGCTCCCAATCCACTTCCAGGTGCTCCAGGAATAAGCAGGGGCTGAGGGGCCTCTGCTGGACTGTGAGCACAGCCGGGATAAAAAAAACAGAATTCCCAACTTTTTCAAGGTCAGCCTTGGTTATGGACACGCCTTTGACCCTCAGTTGTATTTGCCTTCAGAGATGAATGACTCTGGCTGTCACCAGAGCCTGGAGGGCCTATTTTGGGTGGTTTTCCCCCTATTTTACATGTGCAGAGGAGGAAAATTGCAACCTTAGCCTGGAGGAGATTGAGGGACCTGCATTTTGTCTCATTATGTGAAGCTTTCCAGCATGAAAGCTGCTCCCAGGTAACAAGTGACCGGATCAGAGGAAACGGCCTCAAGTTGCACCAGGATAAGTTTAGATTAGGTATTAGGAAAGCTTTTTTTTCATGGAAAGGGTTGTAAAACAGACTGCCAGGGTAGTGGTAGAGTCACCATCCCTGGAAGTGTTTTGGATGTGGCACTTGGGGACACGGTTAGCAGTGACCATGGTGGTGGTGCTGATGGTTGGATTTGAAGATCTTAAAGGTCTTTTCCAACCTGAATCATTCCATGATTCTCTGAGTTATTCATCACACAGCAGTTAAAGAAATTAATTTTCCTGTGCATCCTGACATGTCCCAGGGCACACACAGCACTCTGGGTCTGCTGATCTCCTCCACCACACTGGTGTTCCCAGGGTTACACTGGCATGATTTTGTGTTCCCTTGTAGTGTTCTCCTCTCACTCCACAGGCCTCCACCAAAATCCAGAATCCCACCAGCATGGTTTGACTCCTCATCCCTGGAAGTGTCCAAGGCCAGGTTGGACGGGGCTTGGAGCAACCTCGTCTAGTGGAAGGTGTCCCTGCCCATGGCAGGGGGGTTGGAATGAGATGAGCTCTAAGCTCCCTTCCAACCTAAAAACCCAAACCATTCCATGATTCAATGATTCCCCATGAGCAGCCTCACAGATCTCTCTGTTTGCAGGGTTTATCTTCATCCTCATCTTTCTATACAGACAGAGTTGAAATCCTCCCCACACCAGCAATTCCAGCCATTGCAATGCATGTTTGGTTGATTTAGTTACTGTGCTGTCAGCATGTCCTCCCGCCTAATCTGTGGCATTAATTCCTTCCTTGCTACTGGCTTCAGAAAGCATTAACAAGGGAAAAATAAATCAAGTGTTAGAGCACAAAGAAGACTTGTGGGAAAAAGCTTTTGAGCCTTTTCTGAGGCTTTCATGCCTGTTATTCTTTACTTTGCTGATACAGCTGGATTTACCATCCTGTTGAACGAGCATATTCCAGACTATAAAAAAATAACAAAGTAAAACCACGTGCTCTTTGTATAGGTCAGAGCTGGAGAGGGGCTGCCAGATACAACAGCCCAGGACAACTTCAGAGCAGCAGAATGAAATGTGCAGACACAGGCAAAGTCCAGCTTACACCATGCTCCTTCAAACAAAGTGGAAACAAAACCTGGGACAGAACAGAAATGAGAGTGGGGACAAGTGTGCGTGGGAACGTGTGTGTGGGCCCGAACTCGGAGCCACATCTGTCTGCCAGCTGTGTGCAGATGTTTGAGTGAGTGTGGGACTCCATCCGTGCACAGCGTGTGGGAATGTGGAGTGGCCTTTCCCTGTGAAAAGCCTGTGAAAAGAGCTCACCCGAGTCAGTTTGGGAGTCTTAAATTCGTGTTTTAGAGTGTAGTGGTGCTCTCATGTCTCTAGTGTCATCCATACACTCATGGTGTCCATCAGATTCCATCGAGGAAGACTCATCTCTTAAGGCACCACCACGGATGCAGAGATTTCTCACCATATATTTATACATTTATCCCTGAGAAGTTCATGTCCTGTTTCATGCTTATATCATGCTTTGCATTTTCAAAGTGCAGTGCAAAGCTTTTGTTGCCCTTCCACCCTCTTTTTTCACATCGACCATGAGAAACTAGGCCACAGAGTTCAAGGGATCAGAGAACTCACACCAAGAATGTTCTGCCCCACGCAGTTCCCCACTTGGTGACCCCAAACATTGGAAACTACACCCAGAAATATGGAAAATAAAGGTTGGAGAATGCAATTTGAGCTCAGAGGATCTCTGAACACCCACTTATGGAAAAAGCCATGAATGACAAAGCACCAAAAAGGGGGCAACCTGGAGCATGGTGTGCAGGAGGACTTCTTGCTCCCTCAGTAAAAGCCTGGTGAAGGCTTTGAGGGTTAATTTCATAAAGATGTAACTTTTTTAATTTGAAAGTCCCCCTAAAATGAGATGGAAGATCTGGCCCAGAGGAATCAGTGACCTGTAGATGTGAGGATGGGACGTGTTTTCACACACTGGTGTCTTCTTGAGGTCGAAGACCAAGAAGCAGTAGGGAGACTTCCCTGTGTGTCCCTCCAGGGAACTCAGCAGAGCTCCCACATATTATGTTGGCTGAGAAATTGCCCTGTTCACTTGACCCGGTCTCTCCGTAGTTTCTGTTCCCTTCCTGTACGTAAATATTGACACGCTGCAGCTTCAGTTGTAACCCTGATGTTTCCAGAACAAACAGAAAAACAAAGCACTGGTCGGGACGTTTGTTGCCTGCAACCTCAAAACTTTCCCAGCTCTTCCCTTTGTGCTTCAGGGCTGTGTTTCCAAGGCCTGAGGTTCAAGTGTAAGTGGATGTTCAAAGCAAGGGATCCATCCTGCAATTCCATGGCACATACTGGATATTTGGGATAATTTGGTGGGGGGGTGTTGAGCTGTACCTTCATAGATATCCTGACTGGTTTGGGGCTCAGCAGTAGGTTGGAGTGATGAAAACCACCCTGCTTCCCATACCCTGCACTCCACCCTGTGGGGTTTTGTGGGAATTCAGGGAAAAATATTATTATTTTAGTCCTTCTGCTTCACGAGAAACAATCACAGAGGCAATTTTGATTCGCAGTGGGATGAAACTCACAGCTAAGGCATGTCTTTCAACTCCTATTTACAGCGCACATGCTGGTTAGGTGCTCAAAGGAGACATTTTCCCAGGAATTTTCCCCTTGGCTCAGCATCTGCATGAAACTCCATTTAAAAAAAACCCAAATCATCATTATTCATTCCCCGCCGTCAAGGGAAAAAGCAGCTGCCTGGCATCACCTTGCAGTGCCTGCCACTTCCTTTGGCTCTCCACACTGGAGACTGGCCTGGATAAACCCCATTCCCAAAAGCTTGCAGCTGGAAATGAAAACGCTTGCTCAACAACCCAATCCCCAAGGAATTCTGCTATGGTTTATTTTTATTTTATTTTATTTATTTTATTTCTGCATAGAGCCTCCACAAGGTGACAGAATCATTTAGGTTGGAAAAGAGCTCTGGGATCATGGAGTCTAACCTGTGACTGATCCCTGCCTTGTCACCCAGCCCAGAGCACTGAGTGCCACGTCCAGTCGTTCCTTGGACACCTCCAGGGATGGGGACTCCACCACTTCCCTGGGCAGACCCTTCCAATGTTTAATCACCCTTTCTGTGAAGAAATTCCTCCTAATCACAGAATCACAGAATATTTAGGGATGGAAGAGACCTCTGGAGATCTTCCAGTTCAACATCCCCTGCCAAGGCAGGGTCACCTGGAGCAGATAACACAAGAACACGTCCAGGTGGGTTTGGAATGTCTCCAGAGAGGGAGACTCCACACCCTTCCTGGGCAGCTGTTCCACCCCCCATGGAAGTCGTTATTTCTCATACTGAGGTGGAACTTCTAGTGTTTTATTTATGGCCACTGCTCCTCGTCCTGCCACTGGGCACCGCTGAAACGAGTCTGGGACCATCCCCTTATCCAATCTCACTTGCCCCTGGCGCCGCCCGAAGCCGTGACCCCTCCCGTCCCTCCCTCCCCTCCCCTGAGGGGGGGCCATTTTGTGTGAGGGGAATGGGCCATTTTGTGGGCTCCACTTTCTCCTCAGGGCAGGAGAAAATCGGATCGTGTCCAGGCAGTGCGGGACGTGAGAGGAGATGTGTGGGGCCGCATTAAACCCTCTCTCGGGCCCTGCGCGGCTCATAACGCCGGGTAGGGGCAGCCGCAGCCGCAGCCGCAGCCGCAGCGCTCCCTCAGCGATGCCGGTCGGTGGCCGCCATGAGTCCTCCGGGCCGGCAGAGGGCGCTGTCTCCCTCTCCGGGAGCACCCGGCGCGGGGCTGTGAGCGGCCATCCCGGGTTATCCCGGGTTATCCCGGGCCCATCCCGGGCCCATCCCGGGGCTATTGCGGCCCCGCCGCCATGGGGAAGAAGGGGAAGCGAGACAAGAAGGGGAAAGGCGCCGAGAAGACGGCGGCGAAGATGGAGAAGAAGGTGTCCCGCCGGGCCAAGAAGGAGGAGGTGAGGGCGGGACCCCGCTGTCCCCCGGCGCTGGGGCCGCTCTGGGGGACGGGGAGGTCGCGGGAGCGGGTTGGAAGCAATGGAGCGAATCCAAAGGGAACCTGGGCTGTCCAGGGAAACTGTGGATCGTAGAATATATGAGCTGGAAGGGACCCGTCGGGATCATCGAGTCCGACTCCCGGCCCTGCACAGGACACCCCAGGGATCCCACCACGTGCCCGAGTGCGTTGTCCAAACGCTCCCTGAACTTCCAGGGATGCCCCGTCTCTGGAAGAGTCCAAGGCCAGGTTGGACAGGGTTGGAGCCACCTGGTCCAGTGGAAGGTGTCCCTGCCAATGGCAGGGAGTGGAACTGTGTGATCTCCAAGGTCCCTTCCAACCCAAACCATTCCGTGATTCTCTAATTCTAAGCGGCTGTAACTTGGTTAAATCCCTTGTATGTGACAGCAGGAGGAGGAGAAAATGCACTTTAAGGGTCCTTCTTCCTTTCCATCCACCCCATCCTTTTCTCCTGGTATTAAAATCAAATTAAATTTTTTGGTTCTCTCAGTCCTGGAGTCGGGGCTTGTATTTTAAGCCTCAAAACACCCACCTTGCCGTGGTCAAAACTGGGTCTTACCAGCAAAATGCAAAGTTTAAAGACACGGAAAGTGCCACTGTATGTGCGTACTGACTGCAGGGACAGCTGATGCCATACTGCAGGGGCAAAATTCCCAGATTTCGGAAATCTCTGCTTGGACCACACCTTCCAAATGATGAACTGAAGGGAGTGATGAGCAGTGGGGCTGTAGGAGAGACCATGGATCAGATCCTCCCCCCTGCTGCAGTCCTGCTTCTGCCCTTGGTCTATCTACAGTTTGGGAGGCAGATTTTATTTTCAGTTAGGTGAAGTTGAAAGGGAATAAGGATACCTGAGGTTTCTCTGGATATAAAGGAGTTTCCAGTCCATTTGGGCAACCTTTTCTTTTTAAAAAAGGAAAATCATGAGTGTGAGTGATGGTTTCCTGTGGGGTGCAGGTGTCTCTGTGCGCCTCAAGTAACTCATGTCTCTTTTTATTTCCAGGAGGATCTTGAAGCTCTGATAGCAGAATTCCAGAGTTTAGATGCTAAAAAGACCCAAGTAATTGAGTCATCCTGCCCACCCCCCTCACCCAGGTAAGAGGTTGTGTGAGGCTTTGGCTGTCACTTATAGAGCAGTTGATGGTGCTTGTGATGAAATCTATTTATGTGAAGTTATTTCCCAAGAATGAAAGGCATAGCTGATATCTGGAGTTGTAAAATATCTGATATCTGGAGTTGTAAATTATCTGGAGTTATAAAACACCTGGTTTATTGAATCCATGGTTAAATGAGGGACTAAAAGCTTTTTTTTTTTTGCCTTAAATTCACTTTTTAACCATCAACACAAAGAAGGCAAAGCAGGGTTATATTACAGGGCTTTGAGGAAAAATAAAAGTGAAGAGGAAGTTTTGGAAGGCACTTCAGGGGCAGAAAGATGAAATAAAAGACACTTTATCAGTGTGGGTTCACAGACTTGGGGTGTGTAGGAGAGCAGTGGCAGTGGCAACTGCAGAATAATGACACAGAAAACTTGAGAGGAGACAGCCCAGTTCTGCCCCCATTTCTGTGCCCTCATAAAACTCATTTTTGCTCCTGACATTCCAGCATTAAAATTCAGGAGCTCACGTCAAAAGGCGAGTTAAATGACGGTGTAACGTGTGCTCCTAAAATAGGAGAAGGTTTCAGACAGTGGCCAATTCATCTTGCTGCAAGTTTTTAAGAAGTTAATTTCTTTGGAGAAATTTTTAGCCCTGGGGTGAACATCACAGCCAAGTCATTTGGCAGATGATGGAGAGGCCTTTGTGGCTGCGGGGCAGAGGAGCTGGTGGCAGCAGAGTTGAAGGCTCCAAGGTTCAGAGTTTTACAGGATTTACACATCTGTTTCGTCCATCCCTGTTTTCTTTGCAGGCTGAACGGTTCCCTCTCTGCTCACCCTGAGAGAGACGAGTTGATCCTTTTTGGAGGTGAATATTTCAATGGCCAAAAAGTAATGTATTACTTCCATTTTTTTCCTTCTTTATCCTACCCCCTCCCCGCCTTTTACTGTAATTTACACGAGTCTCATTTGAAGGGAAATTTGAGGCAGGAGTCATAAAATATGGATTTGTCCCTGAATGAGAGCAAAATAGCCTTTTAATTCTGCCGTGGCTCTGTCTCATGCCTGGGCTGTTGGCAGGAAGGAGACACACTGGAACCCATTAAGGAGTCAGAGTGATTGTCTCAGCATCAATATTTCAGGGCTTCATAATTTCTCCAGACTTAATTGTAGCCATGTCTGCCCCTCATTTGTGATGGCTGTTGAAGAATCTCTTCTCTTTCAGTTCTCAAAACAAGATACTTCTGCACCTTTGCTGCTGGCAAGGCAGTGCCTGTCTTGGAGGTGGGAGCAGTTGCAAATATTTGCGGGTGGCCGCTCTTGTTCCTGAATTTCTGCAAGTTGCAAGTGTTTATTGTGCTCCTGGAGACAAACTGGTGTGGAAAACTCCAGCCTGACAGTGACATTTGGCTGCCTCAGGATCACCCAGTGTGATGTGCTAAACTAATTCTGCTTCCTCTACTACCTGAAGCCGTTCCTGTCTCTGGAGTTGAACAACTTTAACCTGAATATCTCTGTTAAGCTCCAACTTAAGTCCTCATATCTCAAGCTGTCACCAAGGGTTTAGGAAAGAACATTCCAGCCCAGTGTGGAACATCTGATGGAGGAGGTGGTTGTCCTCCTTTCCTGCCCAGTGTGCTTTGCAATTTTCACCCTAAACTCACAGATAACCCCGTGCAGGGCTGAGCTGAGGTGGTGTTTTCTCTCCCTCTCCCACAGACATACCTGTACAACGACCTGTACATTTACAACATCAGGAAGAACAGCTGGTCCAAACTGGAGATCCCCAACCCACCACCACGGCGATGTGCTCACCAGGTAAAGCTCTGGGTGCCAGAGCAGCAGTTGGAGTTGTTCTGAAGCTGTGCTGAAGGTGATTTGGAATAGGTTTTTTATTTGTCTTTTCCTCCTGAGGGTTTGTTGCATCCCTTCATTCTCGTTCTGATGGGCTGCCAGTGGTGTCATTTCATCTACTCTGCTGAGGGGCCCTGTACAAGCTTGTCCAAGGTGCCTGTGCTCTCTGATCACATTCAGTGTGGAGTGAAGCTTTGGGGGACCAGCTCAGCCTCCATAATCCCAGGGGGACACTGAATAAGATAGAATTTGACCAAAATGCCATGAATGAATGGCAGAGTTGCTGTGAATGATTATTTCCTGAAAGCCCACAGGCCAACTTCCATGAGCATTACAGACACTGCCACTCCTGCTGGCAGGTAGAATTTGGACTCTTTTCCACCTGTGGATATTCAGGTCACTGAACTGTGATGGTTGTGATGATGAAGATTTTAAGTTTGTTTACTTTACGTGAACACCTGCACATTAGAAACTGGACCAAAGACTCGTATTTTTTGCAGGTCTTTGGCCCTCCCCAGCTGATAGATTATCTTAGATTATCCAGCAAGTGCCTGGGTGACTGGTGCCTTCCAAAACCTGCTGTACAGGATGTGAATGTCATTTTCCTCCCCAAAGGAGGAAAGCTCTTTAGAGCTCCCTGGTAAGATCCAGCATCCCAATTAGGGTTTATATGTTGTTATGCTGCTCCCAAGTGCCAGTTTGCTCTGAGCTGAGTGTCCTTTCTTCAATTGAAAGATTCTGACTTGATTTTTGGGTTACTTTGTGTTAAGACAGAACTTGATTTCAGATGCAGAATTCCCATAGCCAGCAGGTGGCTGTCGAGCAGCTGAATCCAAACTGAGCAGATCAGGAGCTGCAGCTGGATTACAACAACAATAAAAGGAGAAACCATCCGAGCAGTCCTGCTTCAGCAGTGTTTTCTGTCTGATAATTAATTATAGTTGCACAGGAGACAGTTCAGCCTCATTAGCTGACTGGTTTGTTGTCTTCCTTGTGGCTTTATTTTTAATGCACATTCTGCATTAGCTCAGAGGTGAACAGAAGTGTGGCTGTGGGTGTCATCTACATGTTTTGTTTGTCATCTCTGGTCTCTGACACACAGTGCTCTAGGTTATATTGGTTTCATGACAGCTGTTCAACAGGAAGAAATTTAGGAAAAATCCTTCCCTGTGAGGGTGGTGAGGCCCTGGCACAGGCTGCCCAGAGAAGCTGTAGCCGCCCCATCCCTGGAAGTGTCCAAGGCCAGGTTGGACAGGGCTTGGAGCAAGCTGGGATAGTGGAAGGTGTCCCTGCC
>JAWWLV010000021.1:18697414-18789379 GCA_035041135.1 Platyrinchus mystaceus | reverse complement strand
TGGAAGTGTCCAAGGCCAGGTTGGACAGGGCTTGGAGCAAGCTGGGATAGTGGAAGGTGTCCCTGCCCATGGCAGGGAGGTTAGAATAAGATGAACTTTAAGTTCCCTCCCAGCCCAAATCACTTGGAGGTTTTATGAACAGAGCTGAGGTGAGAATAGCTGTGGATGGGTGTTGTCACTTGTTCAAGGAAAAGGTTTGGTTGTGTGATGAATTCCAAGCCAGCTCTTGAAAAGGTCACACACAAGTATGAGCAGGCTGTTGGATGTACCTTCCCCTTAAGCTTTAAGCACCTGATTACCCATGAAAATCAGTCCTTTGTCCCTTTTGATGTTCCCACAAATCCTGCCTGAAAGCACACACCGGATTTTCTCCTGTGTTTTATCCTTGCATGTAGAGGCTGGTTTATGTCAGGGCATGGCCATGTGTGATGCTAAAAATCTTGTTTGCTGGGAAAGAGAGGGAGTGAAGGCCTAGTGAGTAAAGAGATTATCCCAGTATTGATCTGTGATGGGTACCCTGGAAAAAACACACATGGAAGATGCTTATAGTGTAAATAAACACAGAGTTCCCACTCAAGGAAGAAATCTGCAGAGCCATCTAATTTCTTTTTTGGGATTCCTTCCTTCTTCCTTAGTCCTTAACAGATAATTTTAATGAAGCAGAGTCTCGCTCTCCTTCCTGCTTTTAACTGGCAGTTTGCATCCCAAAGGTGTTTTGGTGCTGCTCTGTGCAAAAAAACTACAAAACAACCTCTCTTTGGTACTCTCCTCTCTGTACTGCCCCAGTCAAAGCAGTAACAGTCTTGTCCAAATGCTGCACATTTCCTCCTGTGTTTTGAGGTTTTTTTTGTTGGTTGATTTTTTTGTTTGTTTTTGTTAAACTAATCCCAAGATGCTTCCTAGGAAACTGTGAACTCACAGAAGTGATGCCAGGAGGTGGGAAGAGCCCAGCTCCTTGGCCAGCTTTCCTTTCCTATAGGGAAGGTGTGCTAAACAATGAGTAACTTGGATTTTAAATTCTCCTTCCTTCAGCCCCAGTGAACTGCTGTTGTCCACCAAGGCAGCTGATAGAAAACTGATGAAGTTCTCCTGTGTCTTGTTCCTGAAGCCTTGTCTGATCCAGCTTTTCCTTCCCCTGGCAGGCAGCTGTGGTGCCCACGGCTGGGGGGCAGCTGTGGATTTTTGGAGGGGAGTTTGCATCTCCCAACGGGGAGCAGTTCTATCACTACAAGGATCTCTGGGTCCTGCACTTGGCTACCAAGACCTGGGAGCAGATCAAGTAAGTACTGGGCCCTCTTGTCTAGGCTTTTGCCATAAAAGGTTGGACCAGATGATCCCTTCCAGCCTGGTGTTCAGTCTTTGATATTGTCCTCCCAACCTTGGTGGGTGTAAATGTCCAACTTCAAAACAGTTCTTGCTGCTTCATGTTCTTGGACTGTACAAAACCAGTGCAAGGATCTCCCAGTTTTAAAATGCCTTGAGAAAACAGTTTGTGTCTCTCCTCAGAGCCAGCTTTGCTCCTGATAACTGGCCTTTGCTGCCTCGAGATTCCTTGGGATAAACAAGCCATTAATTCAGACCTGTCAAAAGTGAAGAGGTGCCAAAAGTAGTTTTTGACAGGAGTGAAAGTGTAAATACCTTCTGTGAAACTGGCCAGAAGTCCCCTGCTAATGTTTCCTCAGCCTTTGGCTTCTCACTTTTGCTGCTCCTGTTCATATATTTGCATGAGAGGAGTTGTGGTGTACCATCCAGAGAACTGAGACAGGACAAATGGCTTTGGTTCTGACTTGGGCATTGACTTCCTCCTGGACCTGGGGATTGTCTTGGCTGTGGGATCAGTCAGAGCACAGTTTCATCTGTGCAGCTGATATTTGAGATGCACTGGGGAAAGCAGCAGGTTTTGATCACTTGCTCATCTGCTGTTTGACCTTTTGAGCTCCTACTTAGGAACTCCATGTCCTTCCTTCAGGTGGGAAGCCCTAAATCTGCCCAGATTGTCACTTTCCCCCCCATTTACAGAATGTGCTGTTGTCTGTGTCTCCTCTTGCACAGTAATTGAGGGTGGTTTAGGATGAGCTGTGCTGAGATGGGTACCCTGGCTCTGCCTTGGCACTGCCCGAGGCCACACAATGAGTCACTGTGCCTGTCTTACCTTTTTCCCTCTCCCTGCAAAATGGGAGCATTGATCCTGCCTGACAAGGGGCAGTTGGGAGTTTTAATTTTACTATTGTTGATGTAACACTGGAGGGACTCTAATGTGGAAAGTGCAGGGTGGTATAGAGAGCAAACACCCCAGGAAGTCCAAAACAGGCAGGTTTTGGAAGATGCTTCACAGCACAGGATCCCATGCTCTGCAGAAACCCAGGGATTGTCCTTTTGAGTAGCTCTGGGAGGCTGAGGGAAAACTGATTCACCAGTCCCCCAGTGTGGTTCTAAAAGCAGCTGGGATTTTCCCTGTTGCAGGAAGCCAGGTTTGCTCTGGTCTTGGAGAAGTGGGGGTAAGAGAAACCCTCCAAAATTTTGGAAGGCTCTTGAAGAAGTGCAAGGATTAAAAGGACCTGTCACTGTGCAGGTTGAGCTGCCTGTTGTTGGAAGGCAGAATCTGATGTAATTACTGTCACTGTCCCTCCCAGCTCCCCCAGAATAACTGCTGATCCCTGTTCAACCTCAGCCAAACAAAGAGGATGAACTCCACTGTAACATCCCTGCCAGTCTCATGTGAGAGGAGGAGGAAGTGACGCTCCCCATCCATGCTGGGAGAAAGGGTTGACTTTCCAACAAAACACTTGATTGGAAAATCCTCAGCGGAGAGCAGTGGTGACATCCAGCTGCAGGTAGAGGGAGGGCTGGAGATGGACTGGGTTTTGTGAGCCATTGGAGAGTCCAGATGAGGCTTCGTTGGCTCCACCACTGATGATAGAAGTTTTGTGTAGAGCTGATTTAGGGTTTTCCGCTCCCAAAGCAAAGGCTGCAGGATCTGAGCTGCCTGGGAGGAGGAAATGAGAAGGGTATGCGGCTCTGCTCATCCTGCACCTTATCCCACCTGGAAGAGCAGCCTCAGGTGTAACTCACCTTGCCGGAGCACAGCTCTGGAGCTGAGGATGAAGTCTGCATGTCCTGGGAGCTGCAGGATGCCCTCGGCATTCCCAGGCCCCAAGTGGACTAGAACCAAGAGATTTTGTTGTGCTGGGCTGTTCCAGCTGGTGAGGACAGAGCCAGGTGGGCAAAGTGAGCTCCCATTCCCACCTTGGAGCAAGTTGGAGGCACCGCACTCTTTGAGCCTCCCAGAGCTGCCCTTCATCCCAGGTACTGTCACGTGTCCCCTTGGCTGCCACGCCACGGCGGGAGGAGGCGTTTGCAGACACTGATGCCTCATTGTTTCCTAGTAGATAAAAGATGGACATTTTTTAAATATCATAAGCATCATAAATTACATGGGTGGAAGTGCCCTGGGGGGATGATCTTCTCTCTCTCCCTGCCTCGTGCAGGATCTGCTCCGTTTGAGCTTCCTGACGTGTTTGGGTGGACGTCTGTTTCTCAGCCTTGCTGTAATTTTGGGAACACCCGTGCTCTGGTCCCAGGGTTGGAGTCAAGCAAGGCTCATCTCCCCATCCTTGGGCAGAGCTCCAGGAGCTGCATTAATGAGGCAGCTGGTGGAGGAGCCTGGGAGGGGATGGCTTTGTTTTAATCCTAACCTGGCTGAGCGTGAAAATCAACTCTCTGCTGCCTCTGCTTTTCCATATGGCAACTTGATTACAGTCTGCTTGGGAAGGGGAAGGGGAAAGGGCAGACATGACTTTGAGTTGTACAAGAGATTTTTTCCCTATTTCCTTTAAAACTATGATCATAACACCTGCTGCATTTCACTTCCTTCAGCATCTTGCTTTTCTTCCTGATGCTTTTCCAGAGAGGTTTCTCATGTATGTCTGAAGTCAAGCACTTGCTTATTTTGGATTGCCATTAACCTGGGATGAGTGGTGACAGGGAGGGTCAGCTTGGGACATAGTGATATTGGGAGAGTGAACACATTAGGGAACATAAGAGGGGCAGCTTTTGTAGGTTTGTTGGATCATGGTGGGGAACCATCCCTGGTACAACAAGCCTTCACACATGCAATAATTCCATGTTTCCAATATGGTGGCAGTGTTACCTGAGTAAATGCCAGGTGATAGACATTTGGGGTACAGGCTTGTATTGAGTAAACTCAGTTGCTTTGGAAGATGTCATTTTAGTGCAAATAATGGAGTAATAATTAATTATTCATTAAGAGATGTCTGGACAAGAGAGACAAAGTTTCCGTTCCTGTTCTCCTGGGAAGGGTCACGTGTACCCTGGTTCGGGTGGGTTTGATCTGTTGGTTCCTTGAATTGAATAGCCAAGATGACCCCTGTGGGATCTACATTTGCAGTTCTAGGAAATCTAGTTATTCCAGCCCCACAGCTGAGATTTCAGACAATTATGTTCTCCTTCCTGGCCTACAGTTCATGCCACGGACCATCTTGGTGCCGGGAGAGAGGCTTGACTGTAAAACCCTTCTGAAGAGAAAACCTTGAATAACTGAATAACATCCTTGTGCTGTGTCTGCTGGGGAAGTGGAGCTCCATTTTCTCCTAGCACAGAGCACAGTGGTGTCAGGCTGCTTGACAGAGTTAAAAGTTGCTATATTTAGCAAGGTGGAGCTGTATTTCCTTGCATTTTGCATGCACAGAGATGATCCAAACACAACAAATCTCAGACCGTTAGAAGCTGTGCCAGCAACTGACTTTGACTTAGTGGAGCCACCTTATCTTGTGTGTGATGCAGGAGGTTTCCTCAGTCCATGAACTGTTTGTTACTCTGCCTTAGAGCAGCAATATTTTAACCTAATTGCCTCATTCCTTCCTAGAGAGAACATCCTCATTCAGCGTGGCCCAGAGAGGAGGAGACAGGGAGCATCACTGGGCTTGGGAACTGGCAGATCCCTCCTCTGGAATTCTTTGCCTTGATTCTGAGCCCGTGCAGCTCCCTTCCCTTTAATTCTGGAATGTTAATGATCCTTCCTGTAGCATTTTGGTGAGATGTGGTGCTATAAATATCCCAGGGTAGTGTTTCACTGGCGTACGTTTAATGGTGTTTGCAGAGAGAACTGGAGCAGTCACTGCAGAGCAGGAGGACTTTCAGCACAGGTTTGTGGCTGATTGATGCCTCTTCCTGCTCTCACCAGAAAGATCAGGCCCTGCCACATCAGGTAGAAAAGGGTATTTTGATGTAATCAAGTAGAACGCCAACCCAGAAGCTTTGTGAGCTTGTTCTTTGGTAGATCAGGATGTGCAACTGTTGATTGACTTCCCAAGGGATTTGAATTGAGGATTTTGTGCCTTGTGACACTTGTGTGTTCCCTTCTGTCCTTCCTACCTGAGTGTGCAAACACAGTGTGCACACTGACCCCAACCCTTGTGCATTCATACGTGTGAACACTGAACATCCTGAGCTGCAGCTTCCTTGGGGACTGGAGGATAAAAGTGCTTTTTCCTGGAGTGCCCCTTTGATGGGATGTTCTCTGCAACATCCCTTTTATTAGTATTGAACATTTCCAAGATTCACCTGAGCATCCTTTGGATGAAGGAATGAATGGAAAGGTAACTCGTGCAGTTCTGTAGCCACTGGGACATGGAATTCTGGAATCCAGAGGCTGAATTCAGTTTTTGGTAGGTTACTATAAATCCCAGAGTAACTCTACAAGCAAAAGCAAATTCCTTATAGAGCAGTTCTGATCAGACTCATGCTCTACATGTGTAGAGCCAGTCCTTATCCAGACTTTTAATCTATTTTTAAAAAAATGTGGAGAATTTACAGCTCCCTCCCACACGTCTGCTTTCCAGTGTCAACCCCATGAAGTAGAGCATTAATCACAAAGCCTGGGGAACCATTTCCAAAGTGCTTGTTTTGGACCACGGGTGGTGATACAGGTAAAAGGGGTCAGTTTGCAATTGGGAAACAAGTCTTGGAGCTTGCAGGAAGGTTCTGGAGTAGCAATGAGGTCCTGCCTGACTGTGCTGTTTGTCTGTGACTTTGAGTTAATTGTGCTTTTGTGGCAACTTGTTTATTAAAACACACACATCAATGAACAAACCTTTTATTGTTCAGAATTGATTTTTAACTTGGAGGAAACCTGTCTGAGAAATATGGCATAAGATACTCTTCTGAGAACAGGATTTTATTGTTCATGTTGGTTTTTAATTCCTTCTCTCCTTAAAAAAAATAGATTGTTTAAAAGGTGCCATCCTTTGGAATAATAATGTGGGAGCTGTGTTACAGAAAGAGAAAATAATGATTTCAGATCTTGATGAAATTAATTCTAGAGGTGCTGTTCTGCAGGGGGATACTTAAAAACTCAGTAAATGTCTGGAAAACCCAACTCTCTGTTAGAATAAAGACTCCAAGCAATCAATATTAATTCAGTCTTACCCAAATGCTGCTGTTCTGCTTGGAGTTTCTCATTATGACTGGTGTGAGGTTGTCATTTTCAATGGGGAATAAGGGCCCTCATTTCCTCTCTCCCCAGAAATCCATCACCACAATTCCCAGCTCCCTGCTGCCACTTCAAGTGTGGCAGGAGGGTTGTGGCTTTAGGTTTTGCAGCTTTTTTCAACTTCTTTATTTAGGCCCTGATTCTGCAATCACTTAACACACGTTAATGCTGCCTGTTTGGGGAGTCTTGCTGGGTTCAGTGGTGCCAACTGTGTGCACTTGGGAGACTCCTGAGAGAGTGAAAATGGGATGGATTAATCCATGGGGGCAGAGAACAGACACAGCAAACCCCTGTTTTCCCTTGCAGTTTGGCCCAAAGTTGCCTTTGTTTGGCAAGTTCTTGAAGTAGTTTTTGCTCTCTCTCAGAGGGTGCTCAGACTGGGTGAACAGCAAGGAAGGTGCATCCTCATTCCCCTCAGGAATGGCATGTCCAGCTTCTCGGGAGCCTTTGGATGTGACAGATGGGGGGGTGTTGCTTGTTTCTAGAAATGGAAGCAGCACATTTAACTGAAAGGTCAGGAAGGCTTGGAAGAGCAGAACAGTGATGTGTGGCTGCTTTTTAGTGTGTGGGATCATAGAATGAATCATACAGTCATGGAATGGTTTGGTTGGAAGCGACCTTAAAGCCCATCTCATTCCACCCCCTGCCATGGGCAGGGACACCTTCTGCTATCCCAGCTTGCTCCAAGCCCTGTCCAACCTGGCCTTGGACACTTCCAGGGATCCAGGGGCAGCCACAGCTTCTCTGGGCAGTCTGTGCCAGGGCTGCACCCCCCTCACAGGGAATGATTCCTGTCCAATATCCAATCTAACCCTACTCTCCCTCAGTAGGATAAGATAATAACAATTACTTGTTTTGCTGCAATGCCTTTGTTCTTGAGGAAATCTGAGTGATTTATAAAATCTTTTCACTAGTTTGGTGTTACATCCCAAGTGCAGGTGGATGAGTGAAGGTGTTATGGGTACATGATTGCCTGAGATACTGAAGGAAGGTGGATGTCAGAGCCAGTCTCTGGCTTTTGGTGCTTGGAGAAAACATCTCTTGTTTGGAGTGTCTTTCTTGCAGTTGTACAAGTTGACTGCTGTTGATTAAATTCTCCTGAAAAATTAGCTCCTGACTCATAGCAGAAGAGACTTCAAGGCTTCAGGTACTGTTAGGGACTAGCTGGCTTATCTAGGAATAAAATTGCCTGTGTTGCAAATCCCGAGTTCCTGGAAGAGCATGCACACTCTTCTGGGGAAAACCAGACATGTACTAAGGCAGTGAAGTTCCCCATGGTTTCCCATTCCAGGAGAAGCTGAACTCAATCAGCTCAGCTGCCAGTTACTTCAATAAAAATGGGCTGATTCACTAACAGGAATTTTGCTGATAAGTGGAATTTCTTTGTGTTTCAGGGCATCAGGAGGCCCCTCTGGGCGAAGTGGACATCGAATGGTTGCATGCAAAAGGCAGCTGATCATCTTTGGGGGTTTCCATGAGAGCGCCAGGTGGGTCACTGGGGTGGCTGGGGTTTGAATTCTCTGTGAAACAGGCAACAGAATTTCACCAGCAACAGAAATCTGGGTGTTACTGGAAGGATTATTCTCAGCAGGACTGTTACTTGACTGGACTTTCATCTTAGAAAGACAAGTGTTGATTTAAAGCCTTCATGATAAATCGTTGTACCACTGCTGATCACTGCAGTAGCTCCCCATCCTTGTAGCTGAAGTTCAGTAGAGCCCTTTTGGCCTCTGAATCTTGTCAGAGCTTTGTCTTCTAGAAACATCTTCTCCAGTAGGCTCTCACATACCTTGTGAGATCACAGCTACACTGTCACGGGGACTGTGAAGAGGCTGAAGTGATACTTTCTCCTGTCCTAAGTGGTGACCATTACAGAAAGCTGTGCTGTGCCCTTTGCTCTCCCCAGGGATTACATCTATTACAATGATGTGTATGCCTTCAACCTGGACTCCTTCACCTGGAGCAAGTTGGCTCCAGCAGGGATTGGACCTGCTCCAAGATCCGGGTGTCAAATGACTGCCAGTCCTGAGGGCAGCGTAATCATCTATGGAGGCTACTCCAAACAGGTAGGGGAGACTTTGGGGTAAGTCAGAGTGTTCATCCACAGACTAAGAACCAGAAGAGGCACCTTGTCTTCTCATTGTGCCTTCATGCAGCTCTGTGCTGATTGAGGGATTAATCTTGGTCAAAAATAATTTTGTACTTTCCCTGCTGTTCTAATCCAACGTGAGGAGCTGATATAACAGAGGTGAGAATAAGGAATGGTGATGGTTCCTGCCAGCTTAAAACGTTCTCAGGTCGTACTCATTTGTGTGCCAGCACTGGCAGGTTAAAAGCAGCAGTTGCCAGGAGACTTGTGCTTTCTTCCATCAGTGAGAGGTGAGGGAGTAGCACTAGTTTGCAAACTCACTAAGCCAGAGAAGACTTTTGATGAGCACCAGACTCCCCCTGCTCTGCTCCTCGCCCTGTTAATCACGGTAATTTACACCGGATAGCCCTTCAGCCACATAACCAAGGATCCCTGTCTCCATGCTGGGCAGCAGGAAGTAAATATTTCATTGAGCAAAAGGCTCCTGCAAAAGCTTTTCATGTTGCAAGTGCAGACAGAAGCCCCGGATCCTGCTGCTCCCGTCTCCGTGGAACGGCAGCGCTTCCAGCAGCGCGTTGCTGGGGGAGGAGGACGCCTTGTTCTTCTGGTGGGAATAAATGAACAAAGGAGGAAAGCAGGGAAAGGGGAGAGAAGGGATTCAGTCTGTCTGTATATTTAGAAGCGTTTGTGCCTCCTCAGGGCCTGTGCTTTGGGCTCTGTCTCATCAGATGTGCATTTGATTAAACGGCAGTAATAACACAGAGGCATTTTCTACCTGAAGAGGCTTTATCCTGTTCCATTTTCTGTCCTGTTCCCTCACTCTTGAGGGTAGGCAGGAAACGTGAGCCTGCATGTTCTGCTGGATGTGGGTGTCCTGGCTACTGAAAGCTGGATTTAAAGTGCTCGCTGAGCCCCATGGAAGTATAAAAGTTGAGATGTGTTTGCAGTTGTTCTGCTCCACTTCACAAGGGTGGGCTCTGTCCCACTCCTCTGGGTTGGTTTGGGCTCATGCAAATGAAATAGAAGGGATTGGGGGATGCAAAGCTGCCCTCAGCCTTTTGCAGGGCACTGGGCAAGGATAAGAGCTGGGGGAAGTTCCTCTGCAGCTTGGAGAAAAGCTTTTAGATTAAAACAGCCACTCCTGTTAGGAATCTGCTTCCTTTGTAATATAGAGAGGTCAGCGATGCTTCTCTCTGATGGGCCATTCCTGACAGACTCT
The DNA here is from genome assembly GCA_035041135.1 of Platyrinchus mystaceus. Classification (NCBI taxonomy): domain Eukaryota; kingdom Metazoa; phylum Chordata; class Aves; order Passeriformes; family Tyrannidae; genus Platyrinchus; species Platyrinchus mystaceus. Next base: position 18,779,560 of record JAWWLV010000021.1, on the reverse strand, counting down.
GCTTTTGTAGCACAAACTGGCCAAAGCACTGGACAGAATTTTCTCTACAGCTTTCTGGAGCTGCAAAGGCAACAAACCTTTAGCATGCTCTTGAAAATTATATTCAGCAGGATATAGCCCCCCTAGGAGAGACACAATTTCATTAATGTGTGGCTGTTTAATTCTTGTTGTATCTTTGCTTATATTGTGGAGCTGAGTGTCTGGGTTTGCTTTAAAGTGGAGAAGGTGTGTTTGGCTTGTGTGCCTGCCTGGGGAACTCTTGGGAGAAATCAATATTTAATTGGAGTTGGGCAGGTACAGGAGAGGACCTGTTCCTTGTCTCCAGCTACAGAGGCAGATACTCCATTCAGGAATGCTGTGAAGACATTTTGAGGCATATGAAGACATTTTTGCATGTGCAGCCAGGCAAGTGTCCAAGCAAAGCACCATTCACCAAGTCATACATGAATTCTAGTAAGAGGCAGGACTGAGTTGCTCATGTGCTGTAAACCAGGGGCAGATTTATGTGGAGGCCTCCTGAGGCCAGAGCTGTTCCAGCCTTGTATGTGGTGGGAATTGGTTTGGAGCAAAGAGGAAGGAAAATCCTGATGTCTCCCGTGTTTTAATATGGACATAATGTGGGTGTCCCATTGCTGGAGGAGGGTTGTGGTGTAACAGGGCTGTGTCCTGTGACAGGCAAGGAGCTGGGAAGGCACAAACAGAGATTTGGGCCCTGCTTTGATTTTCTGGACATGGAGAACTGAATGTGGAAAGTCTGTTTTCAGTAATGTCTGTCAGTCCAGGCCATGTTGCTGAATTCCCTTCATGTGACCTGAATAAGAAAGTCTCTTTCATGGCTGGAGAAATAGAGGCAGAAGAGATGAAGTGACTGGTCTAAGGCACTCCAGGACCAGGACTTTGGTCCTCAGACTTGCCTTTGCTGTGCCTGCCACTGGATTTTGCTGACCAGGTGGTGACAAACAGGGTGAAAAAGGAGCTTCACAACCCTGAGTGTGACTAACTTGAGATGTTGGTGCCTGATATTTTAAAATGCAGGATTTTTAGCACAGTGGTTCATCTGTTTCATCTTCAGCCTAGAGATGATAAAGGCGATTTCTATGATCTACAGAAGGGGCTGCTGTGGGCGTTGTCGGCTCTGCCTAAAACAGACCTCAGGATCCCACAAGGAGCTCAGCCTTGCTCTCCTGCTGATCTGAAAGATGTCCTCTCCCATTTCTCGTGCTGGGGCTGGGGTTTGCTGCAGCAAGCTGCATTTTTGGCTGTGTGAAGCACCGAGCCCTCTCCATTGCTAGGCAACGTGAGCACAGCGAGCCTGACTGGCACCGAAGGGCTGGAGCTGATGCTGCTCCACCTTGCAGGTACAGCCTCCAAGCCATGGGTGTGCAAGGCTTTGGGATGCCAAAGATGACCAGCATGTGGGGATTTTTTTGTTGTTGTTTTGAGGTGGTTTGGGTTTTTTTGGTGGCAGGCATTGCAAAGCTGAAGTGGGTTCTGCTGGTAGATTGCTTGTGGCAGGGCTGAAGTGTTTGCCTGAATTGCAAGGTCTGGTGGGACTGGTTCCCTCTGTAGCTCTGCCTGCTAAAGATTTCTGCTAATTGGGTGTATTTTACCACTGTCAATCTCATATGTTTAGCATTTTATACATGGAGAATCCTGATTCCACTTCTCGAGCTCTCTGTGTCTCGGTTTCCTTGCTGTCTTTTTAGCTGGATTTTTTTAGCTAATACCTGTAAAGCTGTTGTAACTTCCAACTGCACCTATATGTGCAAACAGTGGGCTGTGGATATCCAAGCCAGTTTTGTACTGGAAAGCAAACATGTGGAACTTCAAGGCAGGAGGGACAGTGGGGAACAGGAGCCTCTTGTGACTGATGGGATTTGCTCGGGGCAGGGGGGTGTCCTGTGTGTTGTGAGGGGGTTGATCTCTCCAGCAGCTGGTGAAGTGTCTGCTTAGAGCCAGTGTGAGCTGAGGAAAACAGGCATCTCTTTGACAACAAATAACTAACTCCCACTCCACCTCATTGGGGTTTTCTGAGCCCAGGGAGCTTTGTCATGTTGCATACGCAGCGTGTTTACTACAGAGAGCTCTGTGGTGTTCAGGAGAAAAATAATGCAGTTATTCCACACAGCTTATATGATAGTGAAGCAACTGCTCTCCTAGTGTTTATTCCCCTTCCTTTCATGCAGGCAGTGCCCATCCCACTGTGCTCCTCACCCTTGACCTATGTATGCCCGTGGGAATGTGGGCTCTGTCCAGCACTTCAGGACAAACTGCAGCCAGCCTGGGATTGGGGAGGACAGAACCCCCACTGCTGTTATCCTTGGTAGACAGGCACTCTGCAAGGTGTGAAGCCTCTGCCCATCCATCCCTGACAGCTCTTAGCTCAGGTGAGCCTTGCAAGGGTGTTTAAAGTGAGGGACAAACTAAAAAGCTGCTCTATCTGAGCTGTCCACAGCCTGCAGTGACTTCTGCTGCTCCTGGGCCGTGTGACAGACACAGGAGTGTGACTTGGCCAGAGCGTGGCACTTGCTCAGCACAGTGACTCACAGCCCTCTGAACTCGAAATGCCACAATACCTGCTCTGCCAGGCTGTGAAGGGTATATTCCACACTTCAGCACCTTTCCTGGAGGGTGTTTCTGTCCCCTCCTACCCTGGCAGCTCTCTCAAGGGTCTGTTCACACTCCCAGCCCCTCCAACCGTGTCTCCATCACCAGAGTTCTTCCAGCCATGCCTCAGAACCACTCACCTGTGCAAAAAATGCTTTGTTTTCCACAGGCAGTGGCTGTGGAAGTTTTCCATCACTGTTTAACCTCTTGTTCAGAAAACAGGCCTGTCCCTGGTGCTTGTTCCTGCAGGTTTCCTGTCCCTGTATGCCTGATGTCCTGTTGCTCGAGGACAGCAGGTGGAACAGCAGAGTTGTTGACTTTGTGGAAGTGGTTGCACAGAACTGGATCTCTCTGGGCTGGGAATTCTGTCCTGAAGAGTGTGTGTGTCTGTCACTTCACTCATTAGATGTGTGTGGAGAGCAACAGGACATGTAGCCCAGCCCCAAACTAAGGGATTTCCCAGGTCAGCCCTTCAGGCAGCCCCTGCTCCTTAAATGAACTGCAGCTTCTTTCTTGCTGCTCTGTGAGCAGATTTCTCCTGTTCCTCCATCACTTCACCATCAGCTTTCCCTGAGGCTCCTCAGCATCATCCATATCACAGAGTTGTCATGCAGTGCCTCAAACACACTTTCCTCTCTTTTCCCTAAGAATTTAATACCATTCCCAAGAATTGGATACCAGGCTGTACAGCAAGACCACAGCAGGCCCTGCAGTAACAAAACCTGTCAGGTGCAAGGCACAGGTGTGGAGCAAGAACAGCCAGTGCTGTGCTCTTGTGTTCTCAGGTGCTCCCTGCTGCTCATCTTCCTGAAGACTGGACCCTGGGATCCACTGCTGGATCCTGGAAGCAGCTACACAGCAATGCTATCACCCCAGGAGGAAGGGAATTACAAGGAAGTAGGAGCTGTGCCTGCAGGATGGGTGGATAATGGCATCACTGAAAGACTCCTGCAGTGGTGTGGCAGTGCTGCCTTCAGTGCTGCGTGTGGCTCTGAGCACTGGGACACAGGGCTTACAGAGAGGAGGGAGGAAAATCCCATTTAAAGGGATGCACTTAATTGCCTCAGCTGAGGTTTGATCCTGCCCTTGCTGTTGCCCTTAGTAGGGCTGGGAGTGGGGTTTCTGTTCCTGCTTAGGAGAAGAAAACCTGTTGAGCTGCAGGCAGGCTGTGGTGCAGGGCTGTCACCTCTGCCTGTCCTGAGCTGGGGTGGAGGTGGGGGGTGACAGGAGCTGACAGTCTGTGTGTTGGTCACAGCTCTGGACTAAATTTGAGCCTTGCAGATGAGACAGCACAGATGCTCCAAGCTTCTGCTCAACATCCAGGGGCAGAATTCCAGAGGGCCTGGCAAGCACCGTGGAAAGTTGTCGTGTGCCACTTTGGGGAGTGGGATTCTGCTCCCTTTACAGCTGGAGAAGGCACAAGGTGCTCTTCTTGAGATCCTGTCTGTGGCAGAGTAAAAAGCAGGACCTTGGGTGTCCTGTTTCCTTGGTGCTGCTCATCCTTCCTTCCTTCCTTTGTAAAACAGTTGGTTTTAATCCCCTGTGGCAATTTATGTCTCCTGTCTGGGTGCCAAAATTCCTGCCCCTAAACTGCATCCCATAGTCTTCATACAGCCACAAGTCCCAGGTCTGTGCTGCAGCCTGGAGGGCCCTTCCTGGCTGTCACAGGCAGAAGTTGTGGCTCATCACAGGAAGTTCCTGGTTTGAACCCCATGGTTGTGATGCTCCAGAGCCACATCGTGGCCTCCTGAGTGGCTTTTCCTTGCCCAGTCCCAGTGTTTGCATTTTCAGTTGGACCCCCTATGATTTTTGCCTGAGCATCTGTGTGTTTGCCTTCCCTGCAGAGAGTTAAGAAGGATGTTGACAAGGGCACCCTGCACACGGATATGTTCCTGCTGAAGGCTGAAGGAGTGGGCAAGGAGGAAGGTAAGCACTGTGGGCTGTGCTGGAAGTGGTGCTGTGGGACTGGCAATGCAAATCCTCTCCCTTCCTTTGAATAACACACCAAAAAAACCCCCAGGCCCTGAGCAAAATTTCCCTCTCAGTGGAAAGCTCTGCCCCAGTGTTTGCTCTGGGGGTAAACACAGCAGATGAGTTGATTTAAATGTTTTTTCTTCCCAGGAGTAGCTCAGTGCACCTGTGCTCTGACTGTAGCTTAAAATGAAGGGAAGGGTGAAGGGAACAGCACCTTCAGGAGCATGTAGGAGGAATTATGTTCTCCTTGTGTGCTGGAGAAGGAAGATGGACCATCACACATGCAGAATTCTGAAAGGAAATGGGAAGTAGGTGCCTGTTGCTGCAGCAGTGGTTCTGTCCCCTTGCCACAGTCTATTTTACAGCCTGGTAGGATGAGGCTGTGTCTGCTTTGCTGAGCAAAGCTTCCAGGGGAGCCAGAGGCTGGAAGGAGTTGTGGTTCTCAGCTCTAGGTGACTTGGTTTCAGAGCTTGGTAATGTTTTACTCCAGTGCTGTGAAACATGGGGAATTGGAGCAGGATGAGAACCTGGCAGAGCTCTGGAGGAAGGCTGGGATATTCTTTTAGTCAGACAGTCACTTCTAGCTCACAGCATCCTCTCTGTTGACACCTCCTGGAATACTCTGAGGTGGAGTGGAGGGTGTCCTGCCTCCTTGCATAAGTGAGAAGCTCTGGCCTGCACTGGCAGCCTCAGGAAAAACTACAAGAAAAGATATTTTGGGGATTTTTTTTGGTTTGTACGTGGGAGGGAATTAAAACAACATTTCAAAATTCCTGCTTCTGGGACATTTTGATCACTCCTTTTCTGTTTCACAACAACAGAAAATCTTTGGGATTTCAGAAGTTTCTTGGGGTGGGTTGTCCCTGGCTGGACTCCAGGTACCTTCCAAAGCTGTTCTATCCCTCCCCTTCTCAAATGGACAAGCGGGAGAGAACCAACAAAAGGCTCTGGGTTGGGATGAGGGCAGGGAGAGATCACTCACACTCTTCCCATGGGTCCCTTCTAGGGGTTACAATCCTTCAGGAACAGACTGCTTCAGCGTGGGTCATTGCTTGCTTTCTCTTGGGATGTCCCCAGAAATAGGAATTCCATCGTTTTCCTTAGTATAGAGAGTATTTTGTCCTTGACTGAGGGAATGGGACAATTTTCTTCGAGCTAAATGTCTAAAATGTTAAAATTGTGATTGATTTCTTCAATCCTGAGTGTCTGGAAGTGAGATTTGGGGAGGAGGGTTGGTCACAAACACTGTCTGGATTCCAGGCCCTGTTTGCTTTATATCCTATTTATAGTTGTATCTTGTTGAAATTGAGGTTCCTTTGGCAGCTCAGGGCCTGGGCAGTGCATGTGCTTCTCCCAGTCTGCATTTTAGGGGATTTTCTCTGAAGTCAGAGTAGAAGGGATTGGAGCAAAAGCAGAGGGATAGAGCACAAGCCTTCTCCTGCTGCTGAGCCCTTTTGTAAAGCATGGCTGGGGCTCCTTAGGATGAACTGTGCTTATTTTTGGGGTTCAAGCAGTGCTGCAAGTTGGGTAGATAAGGTGAACAGAATTGATGGAAGGTGGGTGGGCTCCATGGGATAACCCAGGGAATTTTCCTGAGTGCTTGAAGGCTGCATATAATCAGGCCTTGCCTGAACTCCAAAGGTGTAGCCACCTTCCAAGAGACTCCTTGCCCCAGAAAGCTCCTGAAGATAGTTCTGAGAATGTTCAAGATGGGGCATGGAATTCTTTTCTGGAATACTGAAGGGCCTTGGAATGCAAATCAGTCAGGATCCTCCTTTGCTGATGCTCATATTTGCTCTTCTTCTTTTCCAGAGAAGTGGACGTGGAGTCGGCTCAGCCCCTCCGGAGTGAAACCCCCTCCCAGGTCTGGATTCTCCGTGGCTGTTGGTCCCGGTAACCGCTCCCTCCTTTTTGGGGGGGTGCAGGATGAGGAGGAGGAGGAGAGCCTTGAGGGGGACTTCTTCAATGACATCTATTTCTATGACATGGGGAAAAACCGCTGGTTTCCTGCACAGCTCAAGGTCTGTATATTCAGATCTGTTCAGTTCATTGTCTTTATCAGCTGAAATGTCCTTTGGGCCTCTTGGAGCTTTCATGGAAACACTGTATTATGGACTGCTTTGGGTTGGAAGGGACCCTAAAGCCCTACACTTCCACCCCCTGCTGTGGGGAGGGACACCTTCCACTATCCCAGGTTGCTCCAAGCAGCCCCGTCCTACCTGGTCTTGAACGCTTCCAGGGTTGGAGCAACAAGCTTTATTCCTTTAGAGGAAGCCTTTGTAGAAACTCCAGGTGTAAGAGTGCCTCAGGAGGCAGTTCCCTTCCTCCAGGATTCAGGCTGCTTCTGCCCTGTTGTATAATGCAAAATGAAACCAAGCAGCTTGAAAACATATGTATGGTGTTTTACTGGAGGATGTTTCCAGGTCAGACATGCAAGTCTTGAGATAGTCCAGTAAAAGCTACTGTGTAAAGATCTTGTTGGGATCAAAAACCCTCCCTCTTTTCCCCAGTGTTGAGCTATCAGAAGAGATGAAATATTAACCTTGGCTCATAAGGGCTTCAGAACTGGGGCCCTCAGCCCAGCTGGCTCTTTGATTGTGTCTGAACCACTCTCAGGGGGCAAGTGAGGTGCAAAAGACCTGCTTGAACTTCTTCCCCCTGCCTGTTTCTGGCTGTGTTCTGAAAATGGAGAAGTCAGTCACGTAATAACAGGCAAACATCCACTCAGACATTTGCTTCTGCCTTCCAAAACTGCCTGTTTTCCAGCCCTTTCATACAGTACTCCCAAGACCTGGAGTGCTGCCTGGTAATGCACTGTAATTTAGCACCCAGCAATTGCTGTGATTTCAGGAAATCGTGGGTTACTCTCTCTTGCTCCTCTCACAGAGCAGTGGCCTCTGTGTGTGTTTGTGGCACCTGAGAGCAGAAGAGCTGTTAGGAAGCAATTCCGTGCCATGGATTCTCCAGGATCTCCACTGCTCCTTGTTTTAGGCTGTTAGAAGTTCATGCTGAAGTTGCACCTATCATTTGAGACTCAGAATTGTAATGAAAAATGACAATTCTCCCCCTCCCTCCCAGCAGCATCTGTACTACTTGTATTAAAGTGCTCTTAGGTGCACACAGTTCACACAGTCTCCTTTTGTTCCTGTTAACAGGGACCAAAATCAGAGAAGAGGAAGCGGAGACGAGGCAAACAAGCTGAGTCAGAGGCTGCTGGGGATGAGGAGGTGGAGCAGAGACCTCCCCAGGGCCCCCTGGAGATCGTCAAAGAGGTGGTGGCAGAAGATGGGACTGTCATGACCATCAAGCAGGTGATCTCCGGACCTGCAGAGGAGAAAGAAAGGTCTGAATCTGAGGAGGAGGAGGAGGAGGAGGAGGATGAAGGTGGAGCCCTGGGCCAGCAAGTGGAGCCGTGCCCACGTTCCAATGCCATGGTGGCAGTGAAACACGGGGTCCTCTACGTGTACGGGGGGATGTTCGAGGTGGGCGACCGCCAGTTCACCCTCAGTGACCTGCACAGCATCGACCTGCACAAGATGGGGGAGTGGAAGGTGCTGGTGGAGATGGATCCAAGTAAGCTCATGGTGGGATCTGTCCCTTTGCACTGAGTGTGACAACACCACACCAGGGAAAAAAAACAACTATGGAGCTTCCTCAGGGGGAGGGATGGGCCTTTGAGTAGTGGTTTTTCCTAGACAGGAAAAAGCTTGGGAGTGTGTGATAATGCAGTGTCTTACCAGAAACCTGTCTGGTCCAGAGCTTTGCTATCACTGGTCTGTCTGCTTTGGAAACTAAGACTTGTAAACAGTATCTTTGTTCACTGGTGGCATGTGCTGTCCTGGGAAGTCCTGGTGTGCCAGGCCTGTCCACTTGGCAGGGGACAGGGATGCTTTTGCCTGTCCTCACCTTCTCAGGGCAGAGTCTTGGGTCCTTCAAAGCACATGGGCATTACCTGGGGCTATCTCTTCATACCTTAATTATCTCTAGGGTTATTTCTTTGTATTAATTATCTCCAGGATTATCTCTTTGTACCTTAATTATCTCTTTGTACCTCTCTTCTGTTTCCCTTCTCATCAAAGAAGCCCAAGAGTGGCTGGAGGAGTCAGAGTCGGATGAAGAGGATGATGATGTGGAAGGTGCAGAGGGAGGAGAAGAGGAAGAGGAGAGCTCTGAAGAGGAGAGTGAAGATGATGAAGGTAATGATCAAATGAATGCCTTCTCCATACTAACCTAAATAATCTAATCTAACTAATCTACAATATCTGGTTCTGCTGCCAGCCTGGAAAGTCTCACTGGCATCCAGGTTAGTTTTCCAGCAAAAGCAAAGCTTTCATAGTACATGCTCTTGGGGTAGAAGAGAAATTTTATTGGTTACTGTTAGATTTTGAGGGTGTTATATTTGGACACACAAGTGTTCTTGGCCTGGCTGTGACCTCTCTTTGTGTCTCCCTCCCATTGCACCAGGAGAGGAGCAGCACCCAGCTGTGGAGCCTGGTGAGAATCCTGAGGAATACCTGTCCAGGACGGAGCAGTACTGGATCAAAGTGGCCCGAAGCCACATGGGCCCCGAGGCCAAGGAGAAGAAGGTGGTCAAGGTGGCTCATGCCATGGCAAAGACATTCCATGAGGATTCGGTCTAGACGGTGGTGAGGCTGTTCCAGGAGGAACAAATGTGCTGGGAGCAGTGGTCAGCCCTGCTAAACCCAGCCTGATGTCCAGAAGGCATCCTGGCACTCCAGCTTTTCCCTCCTCTGAGGGCCTCTGGGCTGAGCAGCCTCCTTGCTCAATGCTCTGGATATGTTATTCCCAGGAAAGTTGTGGGAGGGTCTTGAGGAACAGGATTGCTGTCCAAGCACCTGTCCTGCTGAAGCTGGGCTATACAGTACTGACTTTTTCATGTTCAAGAGTTGTTTTGAGTCTGTCAAGACAAACTGCACATCTCAATGGTCACTGGTCCCAAATTTCCCACCCTGACTGGGGCCAGAACGTGTCTCCAAGGGTTTCTGCAATAAACTTACTTGGCTACATCATCTTGGTTTTCTCAATTCATCCAGTCCCAACTTTTCTACTTGTTTTTCTCCTGGTGTGGAAGCGGGGTCACTGTTCCTGCTGTGAGGTACACAGGTGCTGGTTGTAAGGTGCACCAGGAGCCCTGAAGTGTGACTGCCCTGCCTGGAGAAACATGGGAATCCTTTCCTGCCTCCTCTGTATGAGAGCCAGTGTAACCCTGATGAACAGAATCCTCTTCCTTTTTCCTGTCCTCTGCCCCAGGTTTTGCCCTTGCTTGAGGAATCTCCCAGTTCAGTTTCTCACATGTTTGCCCTGTTGTCCTAAAAGTGAACTCTTTATGACCAGTGAAATGTCCTACCTGGTGACCTGGTGGAGTGTTGAGGACAGGAGGGAATGGGCTGACACTCTAGGGAATTGCTTTTCCCCACTCAGCCCCTCTCTCTCCTCAAGACATCACTCCCTTCCCAGCAGAGCAGTGCTGTGTCCATAGGGACAACAGATGGGATCCAAGTGTGTGCTGCATCAAACAAGGGATGACTTGAGGTGCCACCAGGACTGGCTGTCCTTGTGCAGGGAAATCCAGGTGCCAGGGGTATTGCACTGGCAGGGACATCACTGGGGAGCCAAATCCCAGGAGAGCAGGGCTGGGATCTGCCAGGATAATTAGAACGGAATGAGGATTAAACAGAGCAGGCTGCCAGGGGGATGGAATTGTCAAGGGAAAAACATGTTTGATAGGGAGGGACCTCCCCCACAAACTAACAGGTGAGAGGTGAAAACAAACCATTTATTGATAACCTGGGAAAGGTGAAAACAAAGCAAACCCTTTATTGAGGGTTTTGCCTGGGAGAGAATCCGTCGTGCTCAGTCAGTCCCCCTGGGGTCGCGTGGTGAGTTTACCTTGGTCTCGTGGGCATTTGATCCTTCCTGTGTGATGAGTCCATGTCTTTGTGTGCAGAGTTTTGGGGAATCTGCCACTGAGTTGCACGTGCAGATTTTGTTTAAATTATTATTTTTACTGATTTGTTTGAAAAATAGTAGTTTTAAAATCACAGCAACTGTGCACAGGACCCCAGTCCACAGGTCCAACCAGACAGGGGAGAACACACTTCTTACCAGATGTACTTCACCATTGGTTCCCTTTGCAAATCCAGATATAGGCACTGACAGGATTTTTTCCTTGCAGCTGAAGCTGGATTGCAGCAGTGCCAAGGATGGAGGATATCTTTGTACAGGGAAAGATTCTCCCTCACCCTTCTGTGGTAGAGGGGAACTAGAGGCATCTGCTGGCAAATTCCTTGTTTGCCTTGATCTCATCCCTCCTTCTGCAGTCTGGGTTCATTCGTGGTCTGGTTTGTATTGGCAAAACTTCCACTCTCTTGCTCCAGCAATAGCACTGGGTGGGTGGATCCAACCAGCACTAAAGATCCCAGGGCAGCTGTGGCTGCCCTATCCCTGGAAGTGTCCAAGGCCAGGCTGGACAGGGCTTGGAGCAACCTGGGATAGTGGAAGGTGTCCCTGCCCATAGCTGGGTGTGGGACTGGATGAGCTTTAAGGGTCTTCCAACCCAAACAATCCTGTGGTTCTATGATCCTACAACTGATGCAGCTCATGTAGGGCTGTGCAAGAAGTTGATGTGTTTCCCTAAACCAGGAAATGTCCGGATTCTGCAGGGCCCCAGTTCTGTGCAAACACCTTACCCACAGGCCCCAAAGCTGCAGCACAGGCAGGAGATCCCATCCTGCCTCTGCTCGGTTCCACCTTGGCACAAACCCTTGGAGCCAGCCTCACCCTCTGACAGCTTCCAAAAATTCCTGCTTTCCCACCCTCCCTTAACTTGGCAAAGCCTGTCAGGGTGTGTAATTAGTCCTTAGGTCTCAATTAAGACCTTCACCATCGATCCAACATCGTTTCTCTTCTTGCCCCTCCCCTTGTGTTGCAGCCTGGATGTTTTTTTCCCAGCAGCGCTTCCCAACTCCACACGAGGTAAATAGATGCTGCCACGGCTCAGTTTCTCTGGAAGATCAGGCCCTGGAGAGGCCCAGAATCTGGGTCTCGGGTACAGCAAACCAGACGCCAGATGGGCTGGTGAGAAGCTGACGTGGCAGGAGCAGGCAGAGGGCTTTTGTCTTCATTCCCTTCCTTCTTGTCCTCCCCAGGGCTGCACTGACAGACAAGCCCATCCCATCCCTCACACAGGTGGGGCCTGGCTGAGGTCCCGAGTCTCCCTGGGGAGGGACAGGTGTCCTTTTCCCAGTGGATCTGCTGTGACAGGTGGGATGGTTCCCTGAGCCCCAGACCCTCCTCGTGCTTCGGGTTCTGCTGTAGGAACATAAAAATTCCATTGCAGCCTAAAAAAATGATCTAAACCTCAAGTGTCCACGTGCATCTGCCAGCATGGTCATAAAACAGCAGGTCTGGACAATTTCCATGGATTTATGTGCCCCGTTGATAGACATTTTAATGTGCCTCAGGTAGATCTGCAGGAACCAGGGCTCATAAGACAAGGAAATACACTGAATTACCTCTCTCTCTGGGCTACTTCTCAAGAATATTTCTGGCCTTGGGCAAATGTGAAAAGCCCAGGACTAAGACAAATTGCTCAGCTCCCCAGGATTAAGAAAGGAATCATTATTTTTTAACCACATGGTTTGGGAGCCAATTAATATTAGTCTTTGACTGTCTTTCCTAACTGAGCTTGTCTGGAACAGAGAGATTAAAAATCCACATTGGATTTGTGCTGGTCCAGGGGCAAGTGCAGCAGTAACCAGTCAGTCACCAGTGGGAAAAACTAGTCAGGGAATCACTAGTACTTTTATTGGATTGATAATGAAGTGGTTTTGTGCTGGTTTATATGTACCTAAATATCCTACTGTGTTTGCAGGGATCTGTTTAACCAGCTCCTGACGGGACCTTTGTATCATGTGCACTTGAATGTCCAAAAAAATAAACCCCTCCTCAAGAGTCTTTGCAAGGAGTAAAACCAGAATTACAAACCCCAGGGTGAGTTCCCAGGTCTGCAATGACAACATGTCGTTATTTGGCTCATTTCGGGTGTGCGGAGACCATTCCAGGGGGAATAAATGATGACTAAGGACCCAAAACAACAACAACAAAAAAGGAAGAGGTGGGAAGATGATGGACAGTTACTGTGGAAATTTACATTTCAAAGTTCTCCTTTCCCCTGTCCACCCATAGCCCTCTGCCTGGAAAGAGAAAGGAAGGAAAAGAGGAGGAAAAGCTGCGACAGGAGGGAATCAGACCATGTAAGGAAAAGAACTGAATTTAACTGGCACATGCTCTAATCCTTAGTTTATTTCTGGTTAAAAATATAGCAATCCAGTGCAGTGTAATAAGAAATCTGCTGAAAAGGTAGCAGAGAAACAGCTAAAACAGAAGCAAAGCAAAGCTGAGTCCACAAATCCGGGCTGTATCCAACAACTCTGGATGTGAATGTCCAGGAGGGATTTCCCCCTCCTTTCCCACCCCCCCAAATATCCATGTGAGGGTTTCATCCCACCCTCGGGTGCTGCCACACTCGCACAGAGCTGCAGTGGGGAGAACTGAGGGTGGAATTTGGTCCCTGGACGTACCAAATCCCAAAGGAGCCCCTGGAATTGTGCCAGGTGGTGGTGGATCACCGGCAAAGCCGATCTCCACCTGTGGGGAGGGAACAGTCCCTTGGGAAAGCAAGGGGCCATTGGCCACTTCCAAGGAATGGAGCTGAGACCACGCTGGGATTGGGACCATGACAGCTCAGAACAGGGATACGGCATCTTTAATGAGTATGCAGATTATCCGTGGGGAAGGGGAGGGGACAAAATCAAGGCAGGCATAGTACAAAGATGGTAGAAACAAATTAAGTGACATAGAAAAAAAAAAAAGAAAAGAATACATCCTTCGAGGCTGCCATTGCCAATGATGGTTGGTTGGATTTTCTTTTTTTTTTTTCTTTTTTTTTTTTTGTTTTTTTTTTTTTTTTTTTTTTTTACAGGGACATGTTGGAAGCTGGAATATACATCCTGCATTACAAAGTGCAAAATACTACATGCTCAGAGCCCAAGCATGATGTCTGAAACAGTCCACAGCAAGATGTAAGAGACAAACCCACCACCCTCTCCCTCCTCTCTGGGACGTGCTCCAGGTGCTCCTCCCAGATGCCTTGGAAAAACAGGTTTATTTTTGCTTGGTTTTGTTTTATTGTTATCCCAAGTGGGTCGGAATTGAGCCCTCTCTCCCCTGGCCCTCCCCACCAATCTGCTCCCCGGCATCTCCGTGCACACGCTTCGGGATGGGATGGGATGGGATTGGATGGGATGGGATTCTCCTCACCAGCACGGCACAGTGACCAGCAATTCATGTTGCTGAAGGTGCCTCCAAGTTTTGGGGTTCTTTTGGAATCCAGGGACACATTTTTACCCAGGAGAAATTGGATGTGAATTAAAAGTAGCACTGGGTGGTTTTCCAGCCTTGCCATGTCGGGGAGCAGCCTGGAGAGGAGGAGTGAAGGCAGGAGGGTGGTGGGGCTGCTGCTCACACCTCATGTTCCCTATTCTCCCCCTGCCCCAAGGAATTTTGGGAAAGGCCAATTGCTGCTTTGTTTTAAAAACAAATACCAAAGTGGGGCCCCTTCTCCCATCTTTTCCGTCCAGACAGGGTTCATGCCTTCCCTGTGCTCCTTCTCTCCTCCTTCTTATAGCAACATTCCTCCATTTCCAAAGGGAGAAAAGCCTGATTTTGCTTTTCTCTCCCTTTTTTGTCATTAAAGCTGTTGTGGATTTCTCTGGGAAACTCAGCCTGGAGCATCCCAGCACCCGTACATACATCAAACAAACTCTCCCCATGGTCCCCCCATCTCATTTCCAGTTTGGGGTTCATTACTGTTGTTATGACCATTTTTTTTGGGAGGGGGGGTGAGGGGAAGGGAAACGAGGTTTTCTTTTGTTGGGATTCCTTCTCATCCTTCCCAGTGTTGGGGGGGCAGAGTGTTGATAGCATTTTGCCATGCCACACAGCATAGTGTTATACAAGCAAAGAATTTTGGCTAAAATCCAAAAAACATTACCCAGGAAAAAAGGCAAACTGTGAGTGAGACTCGATCATTTGTTGTTCTTCTGTGAAAAGACTTGGAAATTGTCAGAGGACAGTTCGAGTTATGATTTTTTTTCCCTTTGTTTTGTTGTTGTTGTTGTTTGGTTCTGGTTTGTTTTTGTGGGGTTTTTTGTTTGTTTTGTTTTGTTTTGTTTTCCCCCATTCATACATGTAACTGTTATTTTTGCAAACAAGACAGTCTTGAATTAGATGAAAAAGTTAATAAACAAAATGGCGACTCCAATATTTAGTAAGATCACCATGACTACCAAGATGGGAGCTGAACCCTGGAAGAGAAAGAGAAGGAGAGGAGTTAGAACGGTTGGAATTCTGCCCAAGGCTTCCTTGTAGCAGGGTCAGGAGCTGTGTTGGGTCCAGGCAGGTCTGTGGATGGGAAAACCCTGATTTAAACCCCAGCAAATGATCCCAAAGTGCCCAGAAACCCTTGGTGAATTTTTTTAGTCTGCCAAGCAAACACCTGGATGCACCTGCTGGCCAAGCCGTGGACTCCCCATGTCATTCCAATAGGAAATCTGGCCTTAAAAAAATAAAATTGGTTGTTTACCAGGTGGCCAATGAAAAGGAAGAAAAAAACCCCATTTATTGGATCATATAGGTGTTTGGGGATCGTTTGGAGGAGTCTCCACAGGACATTTCCCAATAAACACAATTGTTTCTCCAGGCATCCTAGTAATGGCAAACATCAGGCCAGGACACAGTGATCTGTGTTCAGGCAACATTTTGGGAAAGCTCTAATAACATTTCCTGAGGTTTATAAGAACCAAATAAAGCTTCTGGGAACTACCTGGATGTGTTCAAGGCCAGGTTGGACAGGATTTGGAGCAACCTGGGATAGTGGAAGGTGGCAGGGGGTGGGACTGGATGAACTTTAAAGTCCCACCCAACACAAACCATTCCAGGATTGTGTGATTCTGCCTGGAAAACATTGCAGGAACCCAGGCCCATGGAACACCCACCACAGCCTGGGCTGAACATCCCCCCAGGAGCATCCATTGCTTTCCACTGAGCATAAGGACGGCCCGGACAACTGTGGGACCTGATGAGGATGTGGCTCTTGGACCCCATTAGAATCCCAGGAACGACAGGAAGGGACCCCTCAGCATGGGGACTGCAGACAACCCTCCAACACATCTTTGTGCAGAACGTTGGTCAGAAAAACCTCCATGTCATCACCTTATCCCTGTCACCCCACCCTGTCACCCCATCCCTGCCTCCTCATCCCTGCCACCAAACATTCCCTGTCCCAGAGTGTTAACGTGGCTCACACCAGGGTGAGCAATCCTGTGTGCAGGTAGGTGGTAGCTATTTCTTGGAGTAACTGGGATCCTCAGCTATTCCTGCTGCAGCCGAGCCGTGCCAGCTTTAACTGCCTGGAATGCTCTAAATCCTTTCTCCAGGCTCCTGTCCTCCTCCTAACGCTTCTGTGGCTGCTGGGATGGCTCGGGGCAGGGGTGGGCACCCTTTGGGAGCTTTCCTTGTGCCACACTGCAGAGCTGCTGGAAAATAAAAGGTGAAACCACCCTGCTTGCTGGCCAGAGCTCGTTTCATTCCGAGCAGGCTGATTCAGTTCGCAGTTGGGAGTGGGTGGGAGCGAGGATGCTGGAGCTCGCTGGAAAGGCATATTTGTAGCTTAGCAACAGGGTCAAAGGCAGCCAACCAACGGAGGGATTGTGGAGAGCCTCTCCTGGCAGCCAGGTATCCACGCCCGGCTGCTTCCAAAGGCAGAAACCACCCCCTTGTTGCCAGTCCTCCCCCTTCCCCAGCCCAACCGCTGCCAAGCCCCGCGCCGGCGTTATTGGCATGGGGGGGATTAGCTGCATTTCACAAGATTATTGGGTTTTACCATTTCTGAGCCCGCGGTAATATAATAACAGATTGCAGGCGATTAGCACTGTCATTGTTGCTGTTGGCAGGGCACAGGGACACAGGGAATGCTCTCGGATCCCTCGCCCCGCAGCCAGGGAGGGCTCAGCCGTGCTTCCATCGGCCCTGGGCCACTCAGTGGTTGAGTTCCCTGCCAAACAAGCAGCAAATAATTGTGCCCCTGCTCTGCTCACACCACTAGACCCTTTCAATTCCCTGGTGTTCCTCATAAATGCTTCGGGATGGACCTGTTGGGCTGATGGACATCACAACCCTTCGGGACTGGTGTTCACAGGATGCTGATGGGATGTGTTCAGGGATACACTTCTTTGGTCTCTTCTCCCCAGTAACAAGCAGCAGGACAAGAGGAAACAGCCTCAGGTTGCACGAGGGGAGGTTTGGATTAGATATTAGGGAAAAATTCCTCACTGAAAGGATCGTCCACCCAGGGCAGTGGGGGACTCCCCATCCCCAGAGGGATTTAAAAGCCCTGTGGATGTGACATTTGGGGACACGGGTTAGTGGTGGCCTTGGCAGTGCTGCAGGATGGTTGAACTTGATCTTAGAGCGTTTTCCAACCTAAATGATTCCACAGTTCTGTGATTTACAGACCAGTCCATCAAAGCTGTGCCCCCGTGGAAAAAAGGGGGGAGCCAACACCCACTTCCATTGGCAGCACCTGCTGCCCCCTACACGGATGTTTTGCTCAGCTCCCTGGCTCAGTCTGTGCCTGTTTGCATCCTACATCCCCTTTTGCAGTGCAGAGGCAGGAGAAAATCCTTCCTTTGCCACTGCATGGGTGGGATCTTCCATATTTGCCAGCAAAAGCATCCCAGGAATAGGATGACCAGGGAGGGGAGGGGTCTCTGTGAACCGAACAGCTCTGACTGTCTGACAGCTCACAAATTCTGCTTCCTTTTTACAGTTCCTTCTTTTTAACACCCTCTTCCCTGTGCCAGCTCCATGGAGGGCTCTCCAGGCAGGAATGGCAGGTAGGGCTGCTCCCCCGGTGTGGGGCTGGAGCCCTGCCCACAGCAGCTGGTGGATAAGCAGCTTTGAGACTCCAAAGCTTCTGTTTTAGCTCCAATTACGAATCCTGCTGCACCTCTAAACCCTTATGTCTGGCTTATTTCTATCTTGTCAGGTCTTTGTGCCTTCACCTCTGCTCAGAGGAAACACTTGTCCTTCTCTCCTTTGATGGCCTCGGATATGTGTCATCCAAGAAGTGATTCCCACTCAGTGCCTGGGCAGGAGATGAATCAGTTCTGGAGCTCTGCTTTGGAAGAGATGTTTTGCTGAGCCCATCCTGGCCATAGGTCACCAAACTCCCTTTTGCTGCAGTTCCAGTCATTGTTTTAGAACCAGTGGCTTTTACAACTCTTCCCACCACAACCCAAGCATCTAATGGGAGCCACTGCCTTTGGAAAGAAGAGACAGAGCCCTTCATTTGAAACTTTGTGTTGTCTGGTGGGGCTTTATCTCATCTTTGGCCTCCTATAGAATCATGGAATGGTCTGGGTTGGAAGGGACCTTAAATATCATCTCATTCCAACCCCCTGCCACAGGCAGGAATCTCCTGGAGGCCAAAGAAAACCCCGAGGCCAGTGGAGCCTATTTCCTGAGCTGGGCTTGGTGTGTCAAAGACAGCAAGAAGCTCCAACACTGTCTTTAGCCCTGCAATAAGAAATTGTGAAATCAGGCCATCAGGAGCTGGGAGATTTGGTTAAACCACCCTTCCTGCCAGCCAGGAGCCAGGCTCGGCTCTGGAATGCCGTCCTGCCTCCCAGCTCTGTGCCCGCCCGTCCAGAACCCGCTTCCCTGGGAGGCAGACGCCAGTTGGCAGCATCCTCTCACCCACTTTTAGCTGCCTAAACGTTAGACACCCAGCCTGCACTCCCCATCCAGGCTGTCTGGAGCCCAAGTGACGTGGGATGAATCCCACCCAGCATGGCTACCAGCCTGGCTCCGGGAAAGGAAACATTCCAGCGAGCTCTGGTGTGCCCAAGCATCCTCCGGTGAGAATTTCACCAGCAAATCCAGGCTGGGACTTTTTATTTTGTATAATAAGATCCCTGGAGTGCTTCACAGGAGAAGGAAAACATCTGCCAAGGATGGGCAACGCACATTAGCTGGGCAAAAGGGTCCTTCTGTAACAACAGGGAGAGCCTCCAAGGAATTTTTAGATTTCCTTCCAAGCTTAAAGAACAGAAACTTAGACATAAACTCATGGATACACTAAAATATGAATAAAACTCTTGCTATGGCACAGGAGTAATAACAGTAATTGTAGCTGTAGAGTAATTTCTGCCCCTCTGCCTTGTTTGTTTTTATCCTGGAACTGTTGTGTAGCAACTCCAGAGTCTTACTGGGAATACGAGGGACAGCTGGTTTACAAATGCAATTGTAGCATAATTAATTTAAGCATTAACAATCCATTATTATCTGTTATCACAGGGTACAAGCTCTGCCTCTCTGCCATGGAAACCATAGTGCAGGTTACCTAGGAATCCCTCTGGGATCTATTAAGTGTAATTACTAAGGACTTGGATCAGCAAAAAAACCTATATATGCACCGTTTTCCAGCCTCAGCACTGCGGAAAGTGCTGCAAACTTAGCAGCTCCATGACATTTGTGCTGAATTGTCACATAATTGCCAGGAACAGGCTCTGTGAAACGGGTGAGGAGCATTTAGCAAAAGAAACATCAGGGATTCACTTTGCTTTCTCCAGTGGATTGCAGCATCTCCCGTGGCTCCAGGAAGGGGCCCAGGAGATGCCAAACGTGCCTGTGTGAGTGAAACCGAGTTGGATGGGATGGAAAACCTGCTTATGGGGGAAAACAATGCTAAAAACATGAGGATTTATCCCCAGAGGGTGCCTGTTAGTGAAGTGCTTTGTGCCCCCTGGTTCAATCCTCAGCTTAGAGGTGCTGGGAGAAAACTCTGTCTACGGTTTGTTTATGTGTGTTTGGAGCTCTCTGTCTGTTTGCTCATCTATGTTTGGAGCTCTGTGTCTGTTTTTAAGATTTTTGGTTCTTGTGCACTCAAAAGTCAGTGTTTGACCCCAGATTTTTCCAAGCTAAACAATGTGGAATTGGGCTCAAACCCCTAAATTGAATCCAGGATGACAAGAGCAGAGTCAGCAAGGTGCTCCCTCAGGAACATCAAAGGGCCCTGGAGATGAAAAGGGTTTGAAAAAGGACCCTGTCAAGCAAAACATCCCATTTCTCTGTGAACATTATTCACCTCCTGTTGTTACACGTCACACCTGCAATGTCGGAACATGAGAGAGATTAGAGCAGGAACAGTTTCTGGTTATTATTTGAGACAACCCCCAAAAGGTTTGCTCTGCACACACTGCAGCCCCTGGGGCGGTGCTCAGCCCTGCCTCATTCCAGAGGGGTGAGAGGGATGGCAAGAGGGCTCCTCTGCCTTATTCCCATGTAATCATGGATTCTATTTGTCTGGACATGCAGGTCCCGTGGCCATTTGAGATTAGGGCTGAATCCGGTTGAGACAAGAGAAATAAGGGAACCCAGGGATGCCTGTGTTAGGAGACCTGGGGATGGCTCTGGATGGGGAAAAAATAAATGGAAAAACCTGAAGCTGGAAGACTAAGACCACAGGGATAAGCCATGGGATTCAATCCCAGGGAGGTTAACGCCAAACAAGTCTCCAGGTGCCTTTCCCAGCAGACTGGTCCCAAGGCAGACAGATGGGAGCATCTCTGTGCACAACCCAAACAGTGGGTGCCTGTTTGGGACAGAGAAAACACCCAGTTCTTATTTTTATCTCATTTTACAATCTCTAGGGCTAAAAGTGCCCAACTTCTCCGAAGAAAACACACCACCTCGAGGTCAATCCCTTTAAGAATAACCCCACAGTGCTGGAAAAGGGGAGCATCCCTCATGGCATTAGTGGGGAGGTGCCATTTCTGGCGCTCCATCCCCTCCTCCCCGTCCCGTGCCAGGCTGTGCTGAGCCCCCTGCCCTGATCCCTCCCTCGGCTCCCTCCGGCTGCGCGGAGCACTCAGCAGATCCCTGCTCCTGCTGCAGATTGGCTGCCTCCTCCTCACTTTCCCCAGCGACAGCGAAACCTGCTTGGAATATCTTGATGGCAAATACGCCCCTCGCTCTCCGCGCGAGGGAGGGAGATGCTGCAGCCGCTGGAATCCCTCCCCGCCTCCCCCGCGGGGACCTGGGGAGGGGACGGGGGGGGTCTCTCTCGGAGATCCCTCACCCAGGAGATGCCTCTAAACTGCCTTTGCTGCAGTTTTTTTCCCCGGGTTTGTTTGCAGGAGGAGGCAGCAAACAGCTGAGAGCGCTGGGATTTTATCCGCCAGCCTGTGACGGTGGAAGGAAATGTCAGGGGTGGCTGGGGTGGGGTTTTTTTTGGCTCCTGCCCTCCCATCGGTCTCGATGCGATGAGACAGTGGGATTTTAAAGGGCCAAGTCTCGAGCCTACTCACAACTCCAGGGTGCCTTTAGTGAGACCACGACGTATCCCTGGAAGTCTCCACCTAAACGGCCGTGATCGCTTCTGCTAAATGAGGACAGGCAGATGAATCAAGCTCTGTTCGTGCCTGTGCACCGGCCCTTCCTGCAGGCCTGCTGAGCTCCTCTGTGCCCACAGCCCTTCTTGTCCCTCTCAAAAGCTGCAGATGTTCAGCACCTGCAGAAAAGGAGATCTGGTCTCTTTTTTTCCCCCCAGCCCTACAATGTGCTGTGTTTTGGGCTGATGGATAAAAGGGTTGCTGGCGTTTCAGAAAGCCACTTTCCTTTCTCAGTTTCTCAACAATTCCTTTTTTCCTTTCCCATTTTAGATCTCCTCAAAGGCTCCAGGAACCTCTGAAGCATCCAGGCACAGGTCTGAGCTTTGGCCTCGCGGGCCTTTAAGGATGGAAAGGATGGTGACGTACCTATAAATCCCTTAATCTGACAACACTGACACCGGTCCCGGCACGTTGGTTCCTGTTTCTCTCTGCCCCAACGCTGACAATTGATGGGAGTTTGTTCTGTGCATGAGGGGGTCAGTGCACACAGAGACACACAGAGATCAGGTGGCTTTAAACGTGATTTTAAAGCATTTGTGTGGCTTCAGCACTGGCTTGATGACCCTGAAACCCCCAAATCCCCTGAGAGCGAGCACCAAGCAGGGATGAATTTCATCAGTGTTATTGAGTGGTGGCCTCAAGAAATGACCTTCCTAAGAGCATTTTTCAATTACTTACATGCAGCTCCAACAAATGGGAGCTTCTTTAAAAGGACTGGTGAAAAATGACAGAGAAAAGTTCCCACAGCTCATAGAGCAACCTGTAAGTCTGACTCCTCCCTGGAGTGCGCATCTCTACACATGCAGGGAGGGAAAAGGCTGGATACAAGGGACCCCACAGGCTCCAGCTGGTCCAGAGAAATCAAGAGCAGTGGATTTTTTTGGGTGTGTTTTTGTAAGCCCTGCGTCCCAAGCCTTCTCTGGTGAGCACTGCCAGAGGTTTGCCTTCTCTGGAAGCTGGAGCTGGCACTTCAACACAGAGCCAGCTCACTGGGCTCATTGATGGCTTGTGTAGAGCTGGTTTATGGCAGATTATTTTTAAAACAAGCTAAGCTGGGAGGGTGACCTCAGTTTGACACAGGGATACTCCAGGTAGGGCAAAAATAGCCCTACTCAGCTCCAAGCATCCTTCCCGCTCATTGGCAGGCACCTTTCTGGAACAGCCCAGCTGCCTGGGAGATGAGAAGTGCCCTTTGCAGGGAGCAGCTTCCCAGATGGCAGAGCTGTGGATCCCAGGGAAGCAGGCTGTCATGCAAACTGAGGCATTGTGGGCACACACACACATGTGCACGGACACGCGTGTGCAGCCGGCCCTGCCCCAGAGCCGCCGCTCACCAGGAAAGACGAAGGGAAGGGGAATTTCAGTCTAGTGTGAGAAATGGAAATTTTGGGGAAACTGAGGAGCCTTCATTCTGTGTGGAGAGATCTGGAGCATGAGCAGGATGCAGTGGATTTTTGCAGGATTAAGTGTGCAAATGGTGAATGCTCCGTGTTGCTGAGCGCACACACAGAGGTGGATGTGGGGACTGTGGGGTAAATCCTTCCCCTTTAGTCTGACCCTCCTCTTCCTCAGGGACTCACCACACTCACCGATATTTGAAGTGCTTTGAGGGCCTTGATGGCAGGTGCAGGCAACGTTATGGGTTTAGGCAGGAGGTTGGAACACACATCCCTGTACCTTCCATTCCTCTCCTACACCTTCCCCTGCTCCTCTCCGACCACCCCCTCCCTTCCAGGCCCCTGGAACCAAACCCTGCTAGCACCATGCAATTCCTGCTAGAACAAATTGTTGCTGGCATTGTAGGTTATTTAAATCCACATATTATCTCTTCCTCTGTATTACATTAGCTTCCTCCCAAACCTTCGCCATCTGTTCCACCCTCGGTTATGAATGTGAGAAAACCGAACATGCTGCTCCACAGCTACAGCACTTCACAAGTATGATGTGCATCCTAATGGCTTTTCCATGCGCTTTTCCATGCAGGCTGTGCCCCTTCCTTAGTGCCCAGGACTCCCTGGGAATAGCCAGCGATGTTGTGTTAGTGGCTATTTGCCTCTAGTGTTGTGGAGGGAGGTTTATGTGCGAGGTGGAAGTCTCAGCAGAGTGTCTGACACAGGGTGGGTGGGCAGAGACCCCAGGACTGTTTGTGCCAGAGATCTCCTGAAGATCGTGTGGCTCTCAGTGAGGAGAAACCGTGGTTTCATCCCTCCTTTGTGATTCATGTCTCTCCCAGTTCCCTGCTGCCATGGGAGGTCATGTTGTCAAAGATGCTGCAGCATCTGCGAGTCCCATGGATTTCAACAGGGTTGGTGTCTGTGCAATTACTGCTGCTGCTCTTCCCCTGTGAGAGCCTGTCAGGCTCCTAATGCTGCCTGTCATGTCTCCAGTGCTTCCAGGCATCCACACAGGCAGGTAAGGACAGCCTGGATGGCTCAGCACCCGCGGGTTTGCTCAGTGGGGTGTGCTCAGGGCTGAATTCACTGGAGCTCTGTGTTTTCTGGGCTGGCAGGACATGTCCTGCAGAGCAGACACCAGCACACACCGTGCTCAGCTCCCCTTGGAGCTGTGTGGGTGCTCCTGAGCCTGCGCCGAGCTCACAGGATGAACAGGAAGGCAGAAAGCTCAGGGTTGTGTGTGTGTGTAGATTTATCCACAGCCACAGCAGGGAAGCTGTGGCAGATCAGTAGTTTAGTCCTTCCTGCATCCTGGCTGCTCCTGGGCTGCAGATGCCACCGCTCCCTCCTCTCTCCCACCTTGGGAGGTGCCAACACCTTGGCTGTGTTGGCAGGGTGCTGGAGGAGCAGGGGTGCTGTAGGTATGGCAACTGGAATCATCTCTTACACACCACCATGCCTCGAGCCCAAATTTTCAGCGTGACTGACAAATTCATTTCAGTTCCATGACCCCAAACCACCAAGCACCATCCTCTGCTCCCCTGACAGGGAGATTTAGCTCCTTTCTTCTGCCAGAGCCTGAAACATCACTGCCTGAGCATTACAGGGTTTCCATTTCTCCTGTGTAGGTCTGGGACATCCAGCATGGGACACCTCCAGCCCTGCCCTTTGTTTGGTACTGACTCGACAAGGGGCAATTTGGGGCAGTGGTGGCTTCTCCACTGCTCCCATCAGACCCCCAGGACCTCTTCTAGCAACGCCAAAGCAACAGGGAGAACAAGTGAGGAAGTGAGGAAGCTTCTCAATGATAAATTCAGGAATCATCAAAAACCAGGGTTGCAAAGAACCTGGAAATCACACAGCTCAGCCTCCTCCCAAGGAAGTTCAGCTCTGCCCAGGTTCCGTCTGAGCTGCTGATGTCCAACCAGGTCTCAGACCCCCTCCCCCCCACCCACCACAGCCTCCCCAGGCAATTAATTACAGCCCTCAACTCATTAGCAATGGCTAATGGCTCACCCCTCCTCTAAGGCTTGAATTTAAGCCCATTAATTCTGTTCACCGAGAACAGATTATTCCCTTCCACTTTGCAGCAGCTTTTATGTGTTTGAAGATCACTCTGTCTCTTCTCCTCTGGCCTGAACACCTCCTGCTCTTCCCAGCAGCCACTTAATGCCCAAGTATCCTTAACCCTCCCAAAATGGGGAGCCCAGGGCAGGATGTCTGACAAGGGGTTGTCCTCCACACGCTCCTGGACCACCATGAAGTTCTGTTGCCATAATCAAAACAGGTTAAACCGAAAGGAATCATCACCAATGTTTTGTCTACTCCTGCAACTTTTCCACTGAGTTCCCAGCAATAATGGATTTTTATCCAGGGGCTGGGCTGCAAAATGAACTCAAACTTGCTGCTCACATCCTCCAGTGAAAATCCTGCTGTTCCCACCACAACAGTCTGCAGGGAAAGCCTCACAGGATGGGAGAAGTGAGGAGGGGGGATTCAAGGCAAAACCCAACAATAATTCAGGTTTTTTTCAGTTTTCCTTCCCATCCCAGACCCACAACAGCACCAGGTTTCTCCACCAGATTTCCACACCCAGTTTCTCCTACTCACCGTACTGGATTTGAGCGCATCCCCACTGTCCTCTTCAGATTCTAGTGCAACAGGTAAAGATTTCTGTGGCGGGGAGAAGGTTAAGTCCCACCTTAGTAGCCGAGGTTCAGCTTTGTCCCCGAATCTCAGGTTTTCCAGTTTCTGCACCGTGGGCTCTGCAGAGGAAGCTGGCCTGAAATTCTCTTTGTTCTGGGACTTAGACCTCAGTCTCTGAACCCCGAAGCCCCGCTCTTCCCCACGGTGGTCGTCAGCCATGCTCCTGCAGGCTCCCCCTTTGCTGTAGTGTCTTTTTTGGGTGTGAATCTCTTGCATATAAGAATCCATCCTCATGAGGGGCTTCATCTCCATCTCGTAATTGCTCATCTTCTCCTCGTCCAGCTCAAGCAGTTTGGAGCTCCCTGAGCTGTGGTTGTGGGACCTGTGGTGGGAAGTCCATGAAACCGTGGCAGGGGAATCTGTCCACCTCTCTCTTTGCTTGTGGTTGGAGGCCGAGTGTTTGTGTCCTCCACTCCGACCTCGGTAGTCTTCGGGGGCGGGGGCCGCCCCGAGCTGCCCAGCGCGGAGGGTCCCGCTTCTCACGCCGCGCGTCCCGCCGGCCTTCTCTTCGCTGCTCCAGCTGTTGGGTCGCAGGTAATCCCCGCCACGCCCCTCCAGCAACATCTGGATCTCCCCACCCCTCTCTTCGTCCACCGAGACCTGCCTGGAGAAGTGGGCGCTCTTGTTCCTGCAGGAGGGGCCCAGGGGGGGCGTGGAGGAGGGGCTGGCAGGGAAGCTCTGCAGCGGGCTGTCGTCGGGGGTCAGGTCGGACGGGGTGGTCCCTTTGCGGTACAGCTCGGGGCTCTCCTGCTGGAGGGGGGTGCCGGTGGACAGGACCTCAATGTCATCGCTCGAGTTCTGGCGCTTCGGTCTCTGGCATTCGAGCCCTTTTTGTGCGGCCGTGAAGGGGGAGGAGAGAAGGGGAGAGAAAGGAGACAGGGTTATTTCTATTCTGTGGGTGCCCACCGGGGTTTTCATGTCGCAGAACAGTGTTGTTGGACGGTGGGGAACAGCGGGGTGGGATCGGGACAGCAGCATCACAGCACAATAAACAGCTGCTGCCACTGGACCGAGAGAAAGGCACCGCTGGTTTGACACCAAACCTGCCCTCACTTCACCCCCAGCACCCGCAGAGCCGCCCGGTGCGAGAGGCTGCAGCCGGCAAGGGAATGGTTTTTTAGCCCCAGGGACATGCATAAGCCACTAATGATGCAGAGCTGCTGCAGGGGGTTAGTATGGTTTCTTGGGATCCATCTGCTCACCTTTTCCCATCAGTTCCCAGTCTGCAAGCATGAGAAGGGAAATGTGTGATGTGGCTGGTGGCAGGTCACAGCTCACCCAGTGCTTTGTGTGTGTGCTGGGTGCCACTGGGATCACCCCATGGTCCTGGACACCCCATGAATCATCCCATGCCAACGGCCCTCACACCTCTCCTGCATGGGAAACACGTCGGCTTTCGGGTGTGAGGTGCAGAAGGGAAATCTCACCTCGAAGTTTTCATAAGGAGACGGCCACATCTGGGCAGATGTGCAAGTGAAATCCCACAAACCTTTTATCCAAGAGCTTTCCTGCCCCACACAGACCAGGAGGACATGGACATTTCCCTCCTCGGTCCCGCTGGGTGTGCTGGAGAGGACAGAGGTGGCTGTGCCTCACATATACAGGCAGGACCACATACAACATACATCATCCTCCTCATTCCATCCTGCTGATTCTCTTCATTCCCTTCAAACCCTGAGATTCCCCAGACAGTGTCTCCCTGGGCACAGGGACTTCTAAGGGACCAAACACCTTCTGCTGCTGAAGGAACACATTGCTTCTCCAGACAGTAACAATATTGATAAAACACTGAATTATTTCAAGGGGGTTCAAGCTAATAGTGGTGAATTCTCATTTTCCCCTCTCAAGTTGTTCCCAGCTAAAGCCATGCTAAATTATGGGAATAATTTGATAAATATATTAAGTGCCTAATGCCCCTGAAATGCGTCTAATTGCGATTGCCATGGCCAGACAAGAAATGCGGCTCCAAAAGGAAGAGCTCAATTTCTTGCCACCGTTTAAAAATAAATGCTTGGAAGTGCCTGCTCTGATCTTTCCACTTCTGTTGAGGAATTTTCTCTCTCACATCTTTTTGGGGAGCTGCTGGTGCCGGGACATGCCTTCATCCAGAGCTTTTTCCAAGTCCCACCTTGTCAGGATTAGGATACATGTGGGGCACATGGGAGTGTGAGGTTGGATGTCCCCATCAAAGCTCTTACAGGGGAGGTAAATAGTAACAATCTTGGAAATCTCCTACTGAAGCAATTTACAGGAAATGATCTCCTAATGACTCAATTTTTGGGGACAATACTCAGATAGTTCAGCCTTAGTTCGTTCCCTGTGTCCCTGTTTGTATGTGGGAGACTGAATTTCCTGGGATTTATCCAAGCCTGCTGAGGAATCCTGGTAATGGTGGGAAATTGTTGTGAAGGACAAAGGTGGAGCTCACCCCCTCTGTTTTCACACAGAATAAATGTCCCTGGGATAAAATACAAACTGACTTTGTTTTTCAGACATTCCCCTTCCAGCCACCCTCTGATACCACAAATAGGAAACTGAGGCACGGAGAGAATAAATGGCTTTGTATAAGAAGGCTGGAAAACCACCTGTCGGAACAGGCTCACCCAAGACTTTGGGTGTCCCTGTTTGTCTCAGGAATCTTCCACAATTCAGGTCTCCAGAGTTTGCCAAAGTTCCAGGGACTTGAAAGCTTCCCACCACCTCCAAGGACCCCAAAGCTGATCTCCAACAGCACAACCAGCCATGGCCTTGCTACACCCACCACTCCTGCACCTTCCCTGATCCCCAGAGCCCCACAACAGGGGCAAGAAAGCCCAATGATGCTCCAGCACCCTCACCCTGGAGCCCCACATCATGTTATTAAGCCCCACCTCATCCTAAATGTGCCCCACCCACACCTGCAAGGACCTGATCTGACTCTGCCTCTCCATGGGTCGATTCCCTGAGTTTTGCAGCCCTTGGCTGGGAGGTGCTGCCCCCTAGACCTGGAGCCTGCAGGGATCCAGGCGTTTCCTCCGGCAGGAATCCGGCAGATGCATCGGTGCCGTCCTGCCGGCTTTCGACACCCGAGGATGTGCAACAATTATTCCGAGCTAAAATTAGTCGTGGAGCACGTGATGTTCCTGGAAGAACGGCTGTGAGAGCGCGAAGGAGGGTGCGGAGCACCGACTGTGGATTTCCAGCAGGATTGAGGCAGCTGTGCCCAGCCCAGGAGGCTTCAAAGCCAAACCTGTGCCCCTGGGCACCCGGAGCACCCACGTTTGGGATTTGGGAGCAGTGCTGAGCTCCTGCCTCTGACACTGGTGTGCTGCTGTCACCCTGGGGGACTCGCTTCAGCAGCACCATGGACTGACCCTGCTGTGTCCAGGAACCAGGGAGGAACAACCACGGAGAGAGTGATGGGGGTGGGAGAGATCCCCGTGGCTGATGGAGATGGAAAACCACAGGGGAGAGGATGCAGGATACTGAGCAGGGATATTTTAATTTTTCCCAGGTAAATACCTTTACCTCGGCCCTAAAGGGGTTGTTGGAGCCTGTGCCTGCAGGTCTGGAGTCTGTTCTGCGGGAATGACCAGGGCAGGATGGTGGTGGGGCTGACCTTGAGGTGGACATGAACCCCCCTGTGAGTGTCCCCCAGCCCCCACAAACCCCTGCAAGGTGGGGACACCCAGCCCCCACAAAACCCTGTGGGATGGGGACACCCAGCACCCACAGCGCTCACTGGGCAAGGTGGGTGGTACCCAGCACCCACCACACTGCAAGGAGCACATCCAGCACCCACGATGCTGTGCCAGGAGGGTACATCCAGCACCCATGGTGTGGGTGGCACAGCACCCACTGCAGTGTGCATGGGGGGTGGCACTCGGGACCTGCAACACCCTGAAAGGGAGTCACATCCAGCACCCACAGTGCTGTGCAAGGGGGGCATATCCAGCACCCAAATTCTGTGCAAGGGAGTCAATCCCAGCACCCACAGTTGTGCAAGGGGGGGTTCATAGAGCACCCACAACCCTGTGAAAGGTGGGCACATCCAGCACCCGCAATCCTGTGGAAGGGAGGGCACACAGACCCATGGCATTTGTGCAAGGTGGGTATATCCAGCACCCATGATCCTGTGCAAGGTGGACACATTCACCACCCATGACAGTGAGCAAGGGGAGCACACGGAGCACCCACGATGCCAAACGAGGAGGGCAAATCCAGCACTTTAATCCTGTGCAGGGCTGGCACATCCAGCACCCAAAATAAGGGGGGCACATAGAGTATCCGTGGCACAGTGC
Source organism: Platyrinchus mystaceus (assembly GCA_035041135.1). Classification (NCBI taxonomy): domain Eukaryota; kingdom Metazoa; phylum Chordata; class Aves; order Passeriformes; family Tyrannidae; genus Platyrinchus; species Platyrinchus mystaceus. The sequence continues at coordinate 18,750,064 of JAWWLV010000021.1, read as the reverse complement.
AAGGTCCACCGACATCCAGCACTCACGATCCTGTGCAAAGTGGGCATGGAGAGCCCCTGCAATGCCATGCTGGATGGTGGCAGCTCCCCCACCCCTGTTCAACCCCTCTCCACCCCGCCGGGCCGTTTGCAGCCTGTGGTCCCGGAGTCCGTGGGGTGTCACAGCCACTCCCAGCTATTATGTGCCTGAGTCGCTCGGCAGGCACTTCCAGCTTTCCCGACACATCTCGGATGGTGTGTTTGTTTTTTAATGTGCTCTAAGTGGAACCGCCTCCCTTCCCCTCCCCTCACTCACTCCCAACCCACCCAGGCGGGAGCACCAGCCACACGAACCCCGGCACAAGTCAAGCACCGTGTCCCCGTCTAGAGAGGTAGTAAAAAATGTATTACCTAAAAATATCTTTCCAAGAGGTGATTTAAAACAGCAAAGTCTCTTGGCAAGAGGAAATGGAGATGAGGAATATCTCAGGGCTGAAGGAGCCCCTGGGACCACACAGACCTGCGAGAAAGCTCAGATCTCTGATGTACAAATTGCACCTCGGCAGGAGAGATGCGGGGGGGGATGGGGGGCTGAACCTTCTTCAGCGAATACGGAGCTGCGTGGGGCTCTGGTGCTCTGCCAGGGGGATGCTCCACCATTCCAAAATGCCCATGGATGTCTCCTAGATGGGGATCTGCCCCAGCTCAGGCAGGTCCATGTTGGGAGCCAGCCCCCAAACCCCATCTGGCTCATCCTGCTGAGCCATGGGATGCCCCTGACCGCCCCCAGCCTCTGTGCCGCGGTTAAGTGAGGACTGAGGCATGGGCAGGCTGGGCCAAAAGATCCAATGATCCCTTTTCCCCATCCTTAGGGAATGTGAGTCACTGGCACCAGCCCCTGGAGCAATTAAGCCGAATGAGTAATCTTCAGTTAGAGAGCTGGGAGGGGGAGACAATAATGACAGACGCCTCCTAATGAGGGCTTGGTGCAGGATAACTTTTGAATAAACCCAGTCCCATATATTAATTATTATGTTAATTATTGCTGTGGGGACTTGGAGCTTCCCTGCAGACCCCTGACCAACCACGGCTTCACTTCAGCTCCCTCCTCCCTGAGCCTTTGCTGGGCCTGAACCTCTTGTCGACGAGCACAAATCTGGACAAACTGGGAAGGAACATTGAAGAAGATGGAAGGAAAGCAGGGTTTGCTACCAGGCCAAGCTCAAACATGGATTTTCCCAACACCTTGGCACAAGGACGTGACTGATTTGCACAGCCAAGGGAAGGATCAGGTTTTAGAGTGTGCCAGTTCAGGCATTCCAAAGAAATCATGAGCCACACAAGCCATGGGTGTAAAATCAGTGGTGACCTCTGGGACCATCTGTGTTTGCATTTTCCATCCAGAGCTCTTGTTGTTTTTTTTCTGTGCAACCATCACGGACTATGAACTAAAAAAATGGGAGTGTTTTGTGGTGAAAAGAGGAGACAAAAAAGCCCTGAACAAGGTGGAAGTGTTGAAGATTGAAAGCCTTGAGCTAAATCTCCTGAAAACTGGTGTTACTGGGAGGTTTCCCGCCCCAAGAGTCCTGGTGAGGACTGGAAGCTGTGGGCACACACTGAGACTCTGCTCAGGACTCATTTTTGGGGGTTTTGGGTCTCTGCAGGGCTCCGAACTGACCGTTTTCCCTGTGCTGGAAGGAAGGCGAGAACTCTTTGGCAGTGATCCTGGCGATCCGCGCTTCCTCCTGAGCTTTCTGCGCCGCTGTCACAGCCGCCTCTGCCTTGGCCCTGGAGTGAGAGGTCCTGCAAGGCAACAGGAGACACAAGGACCATGTTAGGCAGCTCCTCCCTGCATGGACAACCCCAAATTGCCTCCACAGAACCCCTTTGCTCTGAAACCCTTTGGCTGTGACGGAGGAGCTGTCACGGGGAGCTTGGGGCTCGCTGAGGAATGAGGGATGTTACAGCAACAACACGTTCATGAGCTGCTTCTCGGCCTGGAAATTAATCCGGAAACAGGAGCAGGATGCTTTGTTCCCCCAGGGATGCATCACTCTGGAGCAGGCTGGTCCCCTCCATCCCACATCCCTCCGTGGGGGATCCCAGCCCGGCAGCCTCTCCATGCATCTCCCACAAGCTTCTGGAGCTGAAGGCCTGAATTTAAAGCTGGTTTGTTTTTTTTTTTTTAACCAAAATCATTTGCTTTGGGATGAAAAGAGGAAGATTTCCATCCCCACCCCCACGTTTTGCGTAAAATGCTGGATGTAAATAAATACTGGGAGCAGAGGTTGGAGCGGGGGTTTGGCACTGGTACCACCTCCACCACCCTTCAACACATCTTTCTCAGGGCATTTTTTTCACTCTGGATGAACAACTGTCCCCTGCACTCACCAATGATTCCCTAAATGCTCATATTTGATGGCATTTCATCCCATCACTCCGGATTTACACCCTCACACAGCCTCCCTGCAAGCATCCTCCGGAAGCTGGTTTGTCCCTTCCCCTTATCCAAGCTATCCATTTTAAAAACTTTAAAAATTCCTGTTCCCACCCCGGTGCAGTCAGCACTATAAATAGCTCAGCTGATTTCTTTTCCCTCCAAAATCAGGCCCTCCATCTCCTTTAATCATTTTTTTTTCTGCTGCTCTCTGAATTCCCTCTAATTTCCGACATCTGTGTGGGGAGGAGTGCCATTCTTGACAGGCTCCTAGAAATGGAAAACAGGGCCAGGAATGTGCCTGGCAGCACATCGTGTGGCACAAACCAGGGCTGTGAAACAGGGGGTGTGTGACTGTGTGCTGTCACCTCCCTGAGCCCGGAGAGACGCCTGGTCCCTGCGCCCGGTGCCATCACTTGTGTTCCAGTGCTGACACTTTCCAAGTGTCCTTGCTTTAATAAGTGCTTTATCTACATCAATGGGCTGCTTTGGAGTAGCCCTGGAAGTGGATCTAACCCGTTTTCCAGAGCTGTTGAAGGTGGTGGAGGGGCTGTGGTGATGCTGTTGCAGGTCCCACAGGTCGTCTGTGACCAGTGCAACCAAAAATTGGGTTGAAATGGTTTTCTACAGAACTCGAGTCCAGTGCTCTCTCTGCTCAGCACTCGTGCAGGGTTAAAGGACTGGACAAACATGGTACAGCTCATTCCCTGGCAGGTATCCCAGTTCTCTATCTTTTAGGAGGGGCAGGGATGCTCCAAGCAGGAGCTGAAGCAAACTGCTAGGACAGGAGGTGCAAACTGCTCCTGTTTTTCATAGAATCATGGAATGGTTTGGGTTGGAAGGGACCTTAAGGATTATCCACTTCCACTCCCTGCCATGGGCAGGGACACTAGACCAGGTTGTTCCAAGCCCTGTCCAACCTGGCCTTGGACACTTCCAGGGATGGGGCAGCCACAGCTTTTCTGGGAAACCTGTGCCAGGGCCTCCCTCACAGGGAAGGATTGCTTCCCAATATCCCATTTAACCCTGTCCTCTGGCAGTGGGAAGCTGTTCCCCCTTTGTCCTGTCACTCCAGGCTCTTGCCCGAAGTCCCTCTCCAGATCCCTTGTAGGCCACATTTTTGGCACAACGTGGTCTGTGGGAAAGGCTGGAACATCAGACCCACTGATTAAACCCCCCAGTGCCAAGGATGGGGTCACCTGAGGTTGAAATTCAGATACTGACACGGAGGTTGTTAAACACCTGACATCTTCCATGAGAGCCTCCCAGACATGTGGATCCAAAGATCCTTCATCCATCTATCCCTTTGCTGTCTCTTGGACTGAAAACTAGGGGTGGGCCTGTCCCTCCCATCCTGCAGCACATTCCTAGAGCAGGCTGCAGGTCCCTGCTGGCCTGGTACAAAGGATTAATAATGTCTGAGAGTGTCTGGACCGAACTCAGCAGGCAGGATTACACTCTGCCTCCCGAAACTCTTCCCTGGAGAGGCAACTGGAGGCACTTATCTGTCACTGCCTGCCAGGGAAGGAGGCTGGAAGTGCTGAACAGCAGCTTGTGCCACCTCCAAGGGCTGTGGGGACACATGGAGGTGTCTGCAGAGGGGGAGGAGCACACATGGAGACATCACACAATGCTGGGATTGTGTGATCACCCAAGCTCTGCTCCTCTCTCCAGGATTTATCATCCCCCCCCTTATTGAATTCCAGAATTAGTGAGGTTGGAAAAGCCATCCAAGACCATCAAGTCCAACCTGTGCCCAGGCAAGAGCACAGAGTGCCACGTCCAGTCGTTCCTTGGACATCTCCAGGGATGGGAACTCCACCACCTCCCTGGGCAGCCCCTTCCAGTGCCCGATCAACCTTTCCATGGAGAAATTCCTCCTGATGTCCAACTTAAATGGGTTAAAATCACCACTCCTGGAGGAACGGATGCATCTGCATCCCTGGAAAACTCACTCCAGTGACCTCTGGGCCAGTTCATTCCACGATCAGCCCAGGAAGAGCAGCGAACTTTTAAAAGTTAAACTCGAGGCTTTGGCTCAGAGAGGGTTAAATATCAATCCCATTAATTAAGCCATCTCCGATCCCAAATACCCTGGATTCCCCCAAAGCGGATGGAAAGCGCAGCTTAATTGTTTGTAAAGCTCCCTAAGACGCTCGGGGGGGGAGGCGCCGGTGGAGTGAAAAGCAGAATTATGGTGATCTATACATTGCATAATAAAATACATCAGTATTCCCAAATAAATGCAAGTAATCCAGTTAGTGCTCGCATGACTTTGTCACATCCCAAATTTAACAGCTGTCTCCTCTACACGTTCCTGCTGCTCGTGGCGGCCTCTAAATCTTAATTCCCAGTTAATTGCCTGAGTTTATTTCCTTGCAAAGTGGGTTTTTCTGCACAACACACGGACAGGACCTGATCTGATCACTCTTCTTCTCCTGCCCCAAGTGCTGCCATAGATTTTTGCCGGAAACCACAGTCAAAATAAGGCTGGATCCTTCCCTATGAATCATAGAATCGTGGAATGGTTTGGGTTGGAAGGGACCTTAAAGATCATCTCGTTCCGGTGGGCTCATGATGGGATGAAGGAAAGAGTGATGCAAGAGGAGCTGTTTAATTCCTCCCACCTCTGAGCATCCTCAGCTTCGTCCTCCAGCTGGGATGAATCCAGCAACCTGGTCTAGTGGAAAGTGTCCCTGCCCATGGCAGGGGGTAGAACAAGATGAGCTTTAATGTCCCTTCCAACCCAAGCCATTCCATGATTCCAGGGTTTTAGTGAACTTCACTATCCAAGGTGAACTGGGGGAGGGTATTTCAGCAAGGACAGGGCTGGGAAGAGCCAGAGGAGTGATGGCCAGGATGGTTTGTGTCTTTTCAGTCCCAAGGGTCCAGTTTGGGTCAGGGCACAGAGTCCATGCTGGGACTGGCTTGGAATATTTTATTTATTATTTTTTTGCCAAGCTGACTCACTCTTCTTGGAGGATGAGTGGGCAAGTGGTCAAACTGGCAAGAGGAGCTGGCAGGAGGCAGGAAAAATCCCAACCAACCAGATTTCTGTAAATCTTTGCAGATCTCTTGTGATTTGGCCAGAGCTGACAAGGGAAGGGGTAATACCTGTGCCTGGTTCCTAATGCCAAGTTTATCAGCTCCAGCTAATCTATAAGAAGCTGGAATCAAGTGATTTGCAAGGAAGAACTTGGCTTTTTAGGAATTCCAGCAGTGACTCTGGTCTGGCTTTTTGTGAGAGAGGAGTTAATGCAAGGCCTTTGCTGCAAACCTGAGGCTGGGGGCTGGTTTAGCCAAAAAGGGGGGACCTCTCAGCAAAATCCTGATGGATTCAGGAAGGAAGAAAGAAAAATTGGAACCAGGTGAGGCTTGAGAGGTGTTTTGGTTAATAGAATTCTCTGGCAGGAGAACAAGTGGGACAAACTGCTTAAAAATTAGGCTGGAAATTAGAGCAAGTTTACAGAACCCCAGAAACATTTCCAAGCCGTAAATGGGACATCTGGAATTTCTGGGATGGCACCTGGAGTCAGAAGAAACCTGGTTCACTACTGAGTCTCTCTCCATCCATTGTTTGAGTGCAGTGATAGTGCAAAGGGGGAGCTGGATCCAGGCAAGGGTTTTGCCATCCTTATTCCTATTTTTCTTGCATTTCTTTATGAAAAACACACTGAATAAAAAACAGGCAGCAGACTCTGAGCAAACTCATGTTTGGAGTCAAAGGGAGCTCTGGGCTGGCTTAAATGTTTAAGTGTTAAAAAGCATCATATGGACAAGATTTCCGCAAAAGAAAATTCCTGAAATTCACACGGCAGCTCTTGCCAAGGGATCTGTTCTTTTTCAAGCAAACTCCTCACTTCCCTGATGCCCCCCTGAACTCAAAGCCTGGACGAGGGATTCTCTCCTCAGTGGGATTGAGGCTTGACAAGGAAGTATGAAATTCCTGCTTTACTGTCAGGACCCTCTGCAGGGATGGAGACCCCCCAGCTCTCCTCCATCCCACGCTCAGAGCTGATGGAAACCTCTCCTGAACTCTCCAGCTCCTCAAGAGGAGCATATATGAGATTGCAACAAGTCCTAAACACTTTGCACCATGTAAAAGGACTCCGTGGTCCACAGTTTCACGGAAAACTTGCAAATCACTGAAGGCTTCACTGCGAGCACTGAGGGCTTGTAGCATCACAAGTGGTGAGGATGGAGTTAATCTGCCAGTGAGCTCATCCTGGGCCATAATGAACAGCCTGAAGTTTTCCTAAGGGGCCAGCCTGGCTCCATTGGATTCACTTTGTCTGCAGGTCAATATGTAATCAGCCAGCTTTTGGGTTGATGCGTTTTTTGGGGGTTTTTTTGGTTTAGGTTTGTTTGGTTTTTTTTTTTTAATGCATCCTTATCTTCCTACAGGAGGAATGTTTCCTCCTTCCATTACAGAGATTCATGTATTTTTCAAATGGCAAAATTCAATTAAAACACACACCAGCTGCGAGAAAATACTTCAGGAAGAATTCAGAGAGAGCATTTGCAGGCTCTCTCTGGGTCATCCAGCCCCAGCTCCTGAAAAGCAGCAGGGGCTCAGAGAAAGCCTCAGGATGCACCTTGTTCTGGGAAGAGATGGCTGAATGAAACAACGAAAAGGAGTTTTACAGTCCAACCTCCCCGTGTGTAAAACCCAGGCTGGTATAAGCAAGAGTCCCTCAGCTGAGCTGATTCCCCAGGGGTTGTTTTCCACTCCCACTGGCACATCAGAGCAGGATCTGGCCCTAATTGCATCCAGCAGAGATGCACCAAGAAACACAAAGCACAAGTCCCCAAGTGATCGATGCCGGTAACCAAACCCCAGAGCTTTGGGAGATGGGAATGCTGACGCAACCCTCTCCCGAGGCTATCCAATCGCTCCAGGATGGCAAAAGAGAGGCGTTCTCAGCTCCCGGCCCTGCCAACGTGGGATTGATCTCGCTGCAACCAGCACCAGGAGGCTCTGCCTGCTCTGGGCAGCATCTCCATCCCTGCCTGCGAGGAGAGGAGGCTTGGCTGGTCTTCATGCTCTCCTAGATGGGACAAATTGGGACTGAATTATTAATAGGCACTGCAGACTGTCTGGCTTTACCTCTGCGGGAGCATCCCTGATTTAGGGCAGAGCTGGGGAGAGCTGCAGTGTTCATCCTGCCTCCCTTTCCCCCTCCATGGGCTTCACCGGGCACACATCCCGCATCCAGCACCTCTCCAGCCCCAGATACCAGCGCAATAACCTGCCGGTGAGGGTCGGGGTAGGCACGACCCAGGGCCAGGCTCTGTCTAGACAATGCCTTCAGGGAACGGGGAGATGGCAGCAATTAACAACCTGTTTGTTATTTTCCCTATCTGGCATTTATTGCCCCGATAAAACCCGCTCTTAATTCCGGCTTGGCTCTTTTCACAGCTCTCCTGGCTCGTTGTTATTGCACCAGGCTCGCCCTGAGTGATTTGTGAAGGCAGTAATACAGTGCTGGTACTCAGGGGGTGGAATATTAGACACACCAATTAGCTATCTGTGCATAAATTCCCATTTACCTGCTTATCACAGGCATATTTCCCTGCCCGCTCCCTCTGTCTGCTTTTTCCTCCACACCCCCCTCCCCCCATCTCTGGAATTCTTAATCAAGGGAAAAAAAGCTGCTTAATGTGACCTCTGACATGACGTAATGCAGCCAAAACCGTCTGCTCTGGCTCTTTGCAGCCAGACACAAAGCAGGTGCTGTGCATAGCAAAGAGAAAGCCTGGCTTCCCAACACCCGCTGCCAGGCTTCCCGGATCCACTGGGAGATTTTGGGATGGGAGGATGGGTCACTCCTGCCTGGGCTCTGTGCACCTGAGCACAGGGAGGAGTAGCAGGAAACCGGGAGAGCAAGAGGGAAGGGCTGGGGAAGGGCTTGGATGGCACGGGACAGAGGGAATAGGGATTGCAGGCTTGGAAAAAATGGCTCTGGAAGTCACATTTCAAGAGAATTAAAGAAAAAAAAAATACTCAAACCCTTTAATCCTGGAAAAAAACCCCCTCAGTGTGTTTGTTGCTGCCCAAGAAAGCAAAACACAGCGAAGCACGGAAAATGTTGTGGTCAAAAGCCCAAATCCAAGTTTCCCAGTGGTTTTACACCGGGAAATGTCACATTAAGGGGGGAAACCATTCCCAAGCCAGCTGGGAGACCTTGTGGAGAGCAGGTGCCTGTGGCCCAGCTGGGGCATGGAATGCATGAGGTCTCCCAAATTCATGGAAATGGGGATGGAGCCAGTTCCCATTTAGCTCCAGGCAGCTGTGCCAGATCCTTTCCTACCTTTAAATTTTTGGAGCTTACAAACGGAGAGTGAATTCACTGAGGTGTCATTTGCCATTTTTTACTGAAATTCCATTTTTAAATCCAAGTAAGGGAAAAAAAAAATCCCAGGCTGTGTCCTTGTGTCCTGTGCCTTGCCTTGAAGATAAAATGAGTTTTGCTGGAGAACTGAATTCATGACACGTAAAGGTGCAAAGTCTTGGTGACTTGTGGTACAGGGATGGGTCATGTCCCCAAAATTCTGGGAGAAACAACTCAAACCACATCCCTAAGCTGGGTCCTTCCCAGTGGAAGAGGGTGTCCAAAGGGTCATAACACCATGATCCTCTCCATCTCACCTTATTCCCACCATCCCAAACCATTCATGGGGCTTCTCGGATTTGTTTATTTTATCCCTGTTTTTGTTAAACAGAAAATCCCAGCCCTGGCACAAGAAAATCAAACTCCTTCAACTTCAAAGGGCTGAGCCATGTGGAGCTGGTACCCAGAGGCACATCTGCCACCATCAGCCAGGATGCTCCGAGCATCTCTCTGGCCAAGGGACACATGGAATAAGCAGGGCCAGGCAGACTCCGCATTTCCCTCCTGGTGGGTTTTACTTCCTTTTAACTTCTTGGCCCCCAGCAAGGACAAAGCTGATGGAGATGATGCACAGGCTGCCCTGAGATGTTATTCACAGCTCACAAGATAATTAACATCTGGAGAGGGAGCCTCATCCCCTGCCATCTGTCACTTGGAATGAAGCTTGGGAGGAGGCAGGTGAGCGACACGGCCAGGCAGTACCTGCACATCCCAGTGTTCCAGTGCCTGCCAGCCCAGACTGGGATTTGCCTTGGGAAAGGATGACTTTGATGCCACTGTCCCACCTGACTGATCGAGGTTTGGCTTCGCTCCAGACCTGTAACTCTGCCAGACATGGGCAGTGATGGGACAGGAACTGCCCCCCGGCTGCAGCCGAACTCCAGGCTGTCCCCTCTCCCAAATCCAGCATGGAGGCAAGAGCAAACTCCATCTCCAGAGGTGGATTTTCCCCTTTCCTTATAAACTGAGGAAGGCATGAGATAATTGCAGCAATGTGAGCATTGTTATCTACTGGAAAGTGATGCAAAACTGTGAGAACCCACTTGGAGCAGGAAGAGCCAGCTTCAAGGAGGGAAAGGAGTGAGCCGGGGGGATGTTTCTTGCTTTCTAGCTGTGGTGCTTTGGATAGGGCAGGTTTCCATGATTTTACTGGATAATTGTCATGGACATAGTGGAAAATTTACCTAGTGGAAATGGGAAAGGCTGAGTCCCCCTCTCCATCCCCTGCCAGCCCTCCACGCTCACATCCCAAAGGCACAGCAAACGCTCTTCTAACCCTGGGCAAAAATAGCGCATTACAAACGAGCCTGCCACTGCCAGGCAGGAGGCAAAACAGGTTGGAATGAATTCCCTAACAACCCTTGTTGAAAAATGAAAAAAAATAAAAGAAGTAAAAAAAAGAAAAAAAAAAAAAGAAAAAAAAAAGAAAAAAGCAAAGGGAAGGCACAAAATCTCCAAGGAAGCCGGGCAGCAGCACCAGATCATCCTCACACTGCAGATCTCTCCTGGCTGTGTTTAAAAGCAGGAATAGGAGAGCAGAAAATCCCGACACCGATGCCGCAGTCGGGTGGAGATTTTGGAATGCACAACAGGCCAAGCTGGAGCTCCCCGAGCAGCCGTAACTCAGCCTGCCTGGACATGTGGAGAGCCGGCTTTGGCTGCACATGCTGCTGACTGGAATGGCTTCAGGCTGGATCCCGCATTCCGGCTGCGTTCCCCTGTCTCCGGGCAAAGCCGGATCCAAAGGCGGCCCCAGCAAAACCCTCACGAGGCCATCACTGCTGGTCTGGCCAGGGAAAGGCCAGGTTTTGGTGGTGGGTCTGGAGAGGTGGGTTGGTGGGACATCATCCATCTGCATGGATTCGTCGAGGAGAGGAGGGTGGAGACATGGTCATACCTGCCCACGGCAGGGAGGTTGGAACTGGGTGGGCTTTAAGGTCCTTTCCAACCCAAACCATGCTGTGATTCCATGACTACCCCCAGTCCAGTCACAAATTTGGAAGAAATGTCGTGGGATGCATGAAGATCATCCAAAAATTCCTGGCTGGTGTGGACACTGGGTACCTCCTCCTGCCATGACCTGCCCCAGGCTGCAGGTCAAAAGGTGGAGGATTTGGTGGACCATCAGCATCCATCAGCATCCCAGCCTGGCCTCCATCACCAGATAACTCCCCTTAACACTCCATTCTCCCTGTTTTTCACACTGCCCTCCTCGCTGGGCCGATGACACCATGGGATGGAGCTGGGGCTGGAAACCCTGATGCCAAGTGCAGCACAGGGAGAGAAACTCAACTGGGCCATGGGTGAAGGGAGCCTCAGGAGCCTCTGCTCTGCCTCCAGGGAATCCCTCAAATCCCTTTGAGGAGCCACCAGCACACCCCAGCCCCTCGGGAATCATTAGAGGCTCTTTCCTATAGCCAAGGGAAAAGTGCTCAGAATAAGGGAATTTGAGGAGTTCAGGCAAAAAGCTCCAGGTGAGGGAGGTGCCGACAGAAACGCAAAGCTGGTCTGTCCATTGAATTGAAGTTTTGACACCTAAAAAGAAGGAGTTAAACCAAATTCCAAAGCAAACCACAACAGAACTGCAAAGAAAAGTCTTTTTTCCTTTTCTGACCCTTCACCCCCTTCGTGTTTTGGCTGAAACTCTTTGGCAGCTTCACAAGTTTTGGTCACCTCAAGCAAAACAGACATTTGGCAAATGAACTTTCCAGGCAATTTTTTTTTTCTCCCCTGCTGTTGGAGCCACAGAAGTCCAAAGAGGCAGCGAAATGCTGAGCTCATGGTCCTCCCTTTCCCCTGGTGACAGGCTGATGGAGAGGGAGGATGGATCCGTGACCTTCGTCTGGCCATGTGATGTTTTAACCAGACAACACCCACCAGCAAAACGCAGTCTGGTTCTGAGCAAATGTCATAAAAACCTCACCCAAAATCAACCAAAACCTCATTTAACTGAAGTTAAGATTTTAGTTCCAGCACAGCCTGGGCTTGGGCCAAGCCAAGGAGCTGAAATGGCCTCGGGAGCAGTGAGGATGCTCTCCAGCTGTCGGAGCAGAGGTGGTTGATATCCAGCCTCTCCCCTTGGGAGTTCTCGGACTCCTCCAGTCCTGTGGGGTAGGAGACAGGACTCTTTTTTCCTAGGTGATGTAAGAGAGGTCTAAGGGATGTGTTTAAACAGTCTGGTACTCCGAAAACCCCCTGTATTTTTACTCTGCAAAACTGTACTTTGACCACCAGGGCCCTAAGAGATGCTTGGAAAGCCAGTACATCCATGTGTTGCTCTGCAGAGCTGGGAGGAGGCCCATTTCCCGCCTGGAGGAGATGCTGGTGATGGGCACCACTCTGCACCTCTTGCTGCCTTCAGCCTCTCCGGGCTGGACCTGGTGATGACAGGGAAGCTTTTCCTTGCTGCAAGGGACAAGCAGCCCCAAAGTGGTTGGAGACAGACATGTGTGGGACACGGCAGCATCATCTCCATCCCCCATTGCCATGTCCCGTCCCACACGTGCTCACCAACAACCCCCAGGAACGATGAGAAAACGCGAACGATGAGTGTTTGGTGAATTTTTTTTCTCATTTTAAGCACTGCCTGGGGCACCAATCATCCAAACCCCTGCACCACCTGCAGCCCTGGTGGGAGCAGACAGGAGGGAGAGGGGCTGGAGGTGCCTCCAGGGCTCTGTCACCCTTCTGTAGTGCAAGTGTTGGCCACAGCCTTGATGTCTGGAGGGGTGTGTGTGTGGAAATAATAAATCATCCCAGTTGCCACAGCAACAAGGATGTCCTGTCTGCCTCAAACTTCAGAGCCCACCCAGGAGGAGCTGCTTCCTTCATCTCAGCTGCCTCTGTGGGTTTCTCCTTGTTTTTTTCAAGTGCACAGGAGCCCCAAGGTCAGCTGCACCCCCAAATATCCCACTGCTCGTGAGGCTTCTCAACCTGTGCCTGAGTTGTTGGGCTCCTGTTCAGCTCTGCTTTGGTCCTCAGCTGGTGGATGCTGCTCATCCCAGTGCACCTCAAGCATCCTGTGAAATGCCTTGGATGGGACATGGCTGCACAGGACCTGCTGGGGCAGTGGGTGCCCTGTCAGGTCCCCAAACACCAGTGTGCCCCAAGGCCCTGGGTTTGCAGGTCTAAGATGCCTCCAAGGCAAAGCCCGTGAAAATTTCCACTTAAGCAGCCAGGGGAGAGGACTGGGAACCCGGCTCTGCCAGGAGAGAATCTGGGCTTTTAATTATTTATGCTTCACCTCCGTGCTATGGGGATAAGAGACAGATCCAACAGACACAGAGCTGGGTAACGGAGAGGAGGTGCAGCCTGGCTCTCCAGAGGGGCCATTTATACAATTCAGGTGAGCCCAAGGTCCCTGCCCGAGTCCTGCCCCACAGCTCTTCCCTGGCTTTTCTCAGAGAGAGTGGCAGACTATCCCTGCCACCACTTCCCTGGAGGATTCATGCCCAGGACTGAAGGGTTGGGAAGACCTGTCACCTGCCACAGCTGTTTGAAGGTCCCCAGGGATTTTCTCATGTTGGATGGGGACCACCTTCCCACCTGTCTCTGGGGTGACTGTGGGACAGTGTGACCACTGTGTCCAAATTTGAGCCCACAAACCTATTTCTTTTCCATAAAGGAGTACAACCCTGAGGCACTTCTGATTCGGGGTAGAACATGGAGCTCACAAATGTCATGGCAGGGTGTCCACTGCCCTAGCCTTGCTTGAATTCACCATCTCCTGCAGCTTTTCCTTTGGGGACAGATGCCAAAACTGCTTTAATTGAGCAGAATGAGCTCAGCAAAGCTCTATGGCCTGGTCTTGGGCTCCCTTCTGCTGTTGTGGTCCATGAACACGAGCTGGTGCTGCTGACAGAGCCCACCCCTTTCTCATCAGGGTGCACCCATCCCATCTCCCATATGGGTTGGTCCTGAGGCCCAGCTGGGAAAACCAACAGTCCACACATAATGTGCCATGACCCTGGAGGGTGACACAGGGTCACAGTGAGGCCTTGCTGTCCCAGTTGGAAGTGAGCAGGAAGCAAAGGAAAGCTGCTCTCTGTGGAAATGGGGCATTGGAGATGGGCCAACATTGAAAAGTAGGTCCCACCGGACACTGGGCTGAGCACCAGGCATGGCCACAGCACTTCCACAATGAGATTTTAGGGTGCTCAGCACCCTGGAGAACTGGGACCTTCCTTAGTCACAACTTTAAAGGGATAATCAGTCAGATCCATGGGGTAAATCCCCCTGGGATTTTCAGGGGGGAAATTTGCTTAGCAGGGTCTACAGTCAAATCCTTTAATTTCCTGGATTAGGAAGCCAGGACAGCTTGTCATTTGTCCTGCATGGAGGAGGCGACAGAAACTTCATTGCTTAAGGCTTTTCAAACTGACTACAAGAGCACAGAGGGCTTGGGAGCCCCCAGCCCTTCCTCTGTGCTCCCCTTCAGCATCCCAATCTCTGGCTGTGGTAGGAAGCAATGCTCAGGAACACCAGCAAGGAAAACACTCAATATTTTGGCTCAGCTCTGTGTTTTCATCTTGGTTGTGCTCCCGATATTGCTTTCTACTCTCCCCAGGGAGGAAGGGGCTTTGGGGGGGACAGGAACATGAGGGGTTTGGGGCTGTTGCTGCAGGGAAGCGGGAGGGTGGGCGGCTGGGGCGGGAGCAGCCAGCAGGAACAGAAGCCAGGAAAACCAAAACGGGAGCTGGGAGAGGAAAAAAGCAGGCAGGCCTCTCTCACGAGATGGGGAGGTAGCAGGGGGACCTCAAACCTTCCCTTTGGCTCTTCTCCACGATCAAAGCTTTGGGATGCAGCATCGCCAGAACGCAGCAGGGACACGGTGCAGCAGCACCCGCCGACATGGCCGGCGGGGGGTTGGGGTGGTGGGACACGGCAGTGAGGGGCTGGGATGACACAGGCAGGATTCTCCATGCCCAGCCCTTGGGCTTGAACCCCCAGCAGCCTCCTTGCACTCCATGGAGAGTGAGGATGAGGACGGAGGAGAGTGAGGGGGCTGTGAGCCAGCCCCTCTGCCAGGCAGCCAAGAAGGCTGGGGGAGGATCAATCCTGCTGGGGGAGGAACAATCCTTCCCTCCCCAAGATCCCTGAGAAAAGCAACGCTGAAGCTTCTGCTCCTTGAACAAGAAGAGCATCAAAAAGGAAAAGCAGGGGTTGGTTTTGTGTTGGTTTTGTTGGCTTTTGCTTTTTTTCCCATCTGATGAAGGGCTGCTCCACTCAAAAGAATAAGGAAGAGGCTTCCCCATCCTCTTTATCTCATTCCCTCTTCCCTGTGCTGTGCAGTCAGGGCAGGCGGGCGGTTGTTAGGTTAGTGGGGGGGTCTCATAGGGCTCCGGGGTTGGAATCAACTTGCCCCACCTCCCCAGAACGGCCGTCCCAGCGGGACAGCAGCGACGGCCGCTCAGCCCCTGCGCTAAGCCGGTAAAAGGCTTGGATTAAAGTCCAGGCAGATGATCCGGGCTGCGATGGGCTGCTGTGCGATGGGAGGAGGAGGAGGAGGAGAAGGAGAAAGAGGACGAGGCAGCCTCTCCTTTGACCCCCGCGCTCCCCCGCCCCTCCTGCCCAGCACTCCGGGGCAGCCCCTTCCCATGGAAGCGGTACCTGCCAGGAGTGAATCACCTCCCATCCTCCCGCCTCGCTGGCGGCCGGTGCGATCCATCCCTGCCCGCTTCCATCTGGTCTCCCTGCACAGGTGACCATGGAGCAGGCACACGGCGCTTCGGTGGCGGCACGGCTCTCCCATCCCACCGGCCGTTCCTCTTCCTCCCGCATCCCAAGACCCCTCTCCTGTTTAACTCTCCGGCAAAACCACCCCTTCCAGCTGTGCTTTGCTGCGGGCCTGACATGACACAAACCACAGGGATTTCGGAGATTATCCCCGAGCAGCACAGCTGGACGGGACCATGGCAAATCCAAGGGGCTGGGAATCTCTGCTCTGACTTGGTTATTTATCCACAACCTGGGAAAGCTGGGAATGATTACAGGAATGTATGTCACACATCTGGGCCATGGGGATGGGGTGGTTTGGCTCTTATTTGGCTCAACGGAGAGGGAAGGTGGTGGGAATTGCCAGGTTGGGATCAGTGGTGGGGGCTGAAGGATGGGAGGGCAATGAAAACCAAAAACCTGCTAAGCTGCTCTCCCAGAGACTACAGAAGACCCTGCTGAGGTTTTTCCAGTTAGATTACCTTGTAAAGCATCATTCCTATGAAAGACACTCAATTTTGCAGCCTGTCCATGCCTGTGGATGGATGTGCCCTGCCATCTCTGCCCCGCAGGCACTCGGGGTGGCACTTGGGGACATTCCAAGCTGGCCCTGCGCAAAACACAACGGCTGCTCCTGACTTTTGACACGGCCACAAAAGGGCTTAAAGCTGTAAATCCTGTCTGAGCAGGAAGTTATTAAATTGGCATAGCAGGAGGACGTAAAGAGTCACGGTGCCGACAACACATCCCACAAGAGCCGGCACTGGGAAGGGATGTGACGCTCCAGGATGCCGTCCAGGATCTGCTGATCCCTGAGCGTCCTGGGCTAGAGGTGGAAATGGGCTTACCATGAGTCAGAGGTGCCCGTGTCATCCCAGTTGACAGTGACACACCAACATGAGGAATAACAGCTGATCCTAATCCCATCCTCTCACCGCTGTCCATATGCAGGAGCCTGGCATGGGCAGGAGCAGGGGAGGGAGGTGGCAGAGAAGGAGCTGGCAGCAGGGAATGCTCAGCTCGATCCGTGGCAGGGCCTGTCAGAGGCTGCCAGCCCTGGGCTTTGCTCCTCTCTGCATTGCACAGAGGCTGTTGGGGGGACAGAGGGCAGGGAGGCACAAGAAAAGGGTGCTGTGAAGGAAGAGAATCACCCCCTGCCCCAGCTGCTCTCAGCCTTTGAGCCACCTCCATCTATCCCCTCTTTGTTTTCCTCCCTGTCTCTTTGCACCCCTGAGGGAAATGATGGAGAGACTGGGAAGGGATGGAGGGAGTGTGCTTACCCTGCATGAGACCCAGTGGGTACCAAGTGGTGCTGTCATGATCCCATCAGTCCCCCAGCTCATGGGCTGAGGTAACTCCTTCAGAGTTCCAGGCTCCAGGTGGCTTCCACAGCCTCAGGGAAACAGGCAGAACTTCTCCAAGGGACCATAGTCAGTGGAACCCTCCGTGGACCCAGAGCTGCCCAAAGAGGGGCTGGTGGGAGACCCTGACCCGCCTGGGCATCAGCTCAGCCCTATCCTTGCATCTATGACCTGTTCTTGCTTTGGTCATCCCTGCCATCCTGACCAGAGGAAGGGGACACACAACCCTTTTGGGGCCACAACACTCCCCTTAACCCCCACCCCTCCTCCTCCTCCCTTTCCATCTGCAGCTAAAGCCCCTCTGGCAGCACGAGGCAGGATTAGGGTGAGAGTAATGTGGGAACCCCGCAGACAGACCCCTCAGGCACCCAAAAAGCAGCAGAAACCTGCAATCAAAGGCAGTGCAGCACAATGGCAGAGCTGCAGGCACAGGCCTGGGAGAGCATTAAGCAGCATTACGGCGGCTCAAGCCGCCGGTGGGGACATTACCGCGACTCACAATGTTTGGGATCACAACTGCAGCATCTTTTCTTTTCTGTGGGTTTTGCCCGGGCTGCATTTCCATTTTTCTGAAGAAAATACCTGTTTGGCTCAAACAACCTCCTGCACTTTGCTGCTCAGCTCTCCGGGGCTTTTCCTGCCTCCCCACTCCCTGTCACACGTCAAACACGGCCGGATGCTTCACCCTCACTGCAGCATCCTGGAGGAGCATCCATGCTGAGTCCAAACACTTCCCTTTACCCCCCCTCACTGCCAGGTTGTCTTTATTTGCTCTCTTCTTCTATTTTTCTCCAGCTTCCCTTTCTGAAGTTGAATGACACTGTGGTAATTTGTAGCTCGACTCCTCCTGAGACTGTCGAGCTTTAATTATATTTTTCCCATGGTTGGTGAATGGCTCGGCTATAATTATGCCAGGAAGAGCATTACTTAGGACTAACCTGAGAACAGCCTCCCCCCCACGGGTGCCAGGGTGCTGGCTGCTCCCAGGAGCTCTTATTTAAAGTTCTGAACAAGAGGTCCCATGGAGCTTGTGCTGGAGAGGAGCAGCGTGTTGCCACGTGCCTCCCATCTGAGACTCATCCGCAGCACTGCTGATGGCCCTTCCTCTCATAAGCAGTCCAGCCACTAATTACAACACCTTGAACTGTGCTGGCACAAGGAAACCCTGGAGAGAATTAGGATCTGTCTGCTTTGCATTAGAACTACCATCATCTGCTGTACAATGTGGATTGTGGTCCTGAGCTCCCCCGACACTCCATGTGCATCCATCGCCTACAGCAGGAGGCTGTGCTGAAAGCCAAGGGTGGGATGAGCTTTCTGGTCCACCTTTCTTGCCTGGATATTATATTTTAGTGAACCATGACACACCAGTGCCTACAGACAACCCGCCTTAGGTATCAACGTGAGCACTAATGAGATGGGAGTCGGTGCGTCCAGTTCATCCTTCATCATTCCAGGATGGCAGCAGAAGGGTGGTGGCTCTTGGCTGACATAAGAGGGAATGAAGGATCCCATAGCACTTAAAGGACACCCTGTGCCTTCATTTTAAACAGGGTGAAAAAGGGTTCCCTCCTTGGCTACCTCCAAAAACTGATCATTGGATCACAGAATGCTTTGGGTTAGAAGGAACCTTAAAGCTCATCTCATTCCACCCCCTGCCATGGGCAAGGGCACATTCCACTAGACCAGGTTGCTCCAAGCCCCATCCAACCTGGCCTTGGACACTTCCAGAGACAGGGCAACATGTCCAGGATGAGGCAGCTGATATCACCAGGAGTTTCTCAGCCCTCATTCATGTCCCTTCTTGCCCGTTCACTTTACACAAATGATTTTGGTGAATCGGAATGATAAGAGGGAATAAAGTGTTCTTCCATTTTAATTGCATCAGAAAAAACTTAGGAGAATCACCTCCCAAACCAAAAACCTGTTCCTTAAATGAGCTTATTTTTCTGTGTCACAGAAACCATTGTACTCCATTCTGACTAAAACAACTTTAGGAACCCAATTTACTTGTCTCCAGTACACTGTGTTTTTAGCCTACTTTCCTCAGGAAATGGGGCTTTACTTCTGTGATTGTGCTGTTTATATATCTATATGCCATCACTCCCACACTAATAACTTTTGAACGTGTTGGCCAATTCCAACCAAATCTGACAGAGCGGCAGAGTTTTCAAAAATACTGAATTCTTACAAATTTAATGAAATACGTGGGTGGGCACATATTTTCCCCCACCAAGGGAAAGGCTGCAGAGTGAACTCAGCCATATCATTAGACAGAAAAGAATACACACACACACATGCACAGACACACACCAGTGCTATATAAAATCCCCAGGTGCTGGTAAGTCACTCATGTTGGTGTTAGAGGGGGGATGTTGCACGCCTGGTTCCTAAAGCCACCAAAATGAGCACCAGGATTCCTCCACCAAGGCACCCACTGCCTGTTTTGTGCCTTTCTTGATATTCAGACAGTGCAATTTGGTGTGGGCACTGCAGGGGAGTGTTCCTTCATTAGGAAGCTTTAAAATTAATCGGACTAACTAGATGAAAGCCTTTCTAGCTGGATCTAGGTATGTAAAACCTTGCTCTCTTCTGGTTCTGCAGGCTCAGGGACTCTCTGCCAAAACCCTTGCAAAGGGAAAGAGCTCGAGCTGCAGGATTGATGGGTTCAGACAAAGCAGTTTAAGTTAAAAGAGCAGAGGTTTAGACGGGATATTAGGAAGAAATTCTTCCCATTCCCTGATTCTGTGATGATTCTGTGACTTTGATTTTATGATTCTATGATTCTATGACCTCAAAGTGGAAGGAGGGAGAGCTGTTTTATCATAGAATCATAAATCACGGAATGGTTTGTGCTGGAAGGGACCTTAAAGCTCATCTCATTCCACCCCCTGCCATGGGCAGGGACACCTTCCACTAGACCAGGTCGCTCCAAGCCGTGTCCAATCTGTCCTTGGACACTTCCCAGGTTGAGCCTGTACATCCACCTAATCCCATCTGCACTTTGTCTCTATCAAAGCCTAAATCCCACAGTCCAGAACTATAGCAGGATACTTTGCTCTTCATTGACAGATATTGGGGTCTCAGCACAGGCCATTAGCAGAGGCAGCAAACATTCCCAGGATGGTGTCATGCCCGTTGGTAACCCAGGGCTAATGCACAGGGTCACGTTGGAGTGTCTCTGTCCCCAGCTCGTGCAGCCAGAGCTGGACAGTGCAGGGGATCAATAAAGGGCTTTTCAACACACCAGCAGCCCTCCTGCACTGCAGGCAGTGGCTGGGCCATGGCAAGAGCCAAGCCCCGCATTCCCAGCACTTGTTTTCTTCCATGTGTCCAGTCAAGGGCAGGCTAGCCAGGGTGTGGGAGCTGGGATGCAGGATGAAGGTGTCGGGTTGCTCACAAAGCATTTTCTGGCAAGACCAGCTTTGGTCTCTGATGGAATATACTCAAGGCACTGCATCCCAGGTATTTATTTCTTTGCATCTTCACTGGTGACTGAAGGGGTCAAATCCCAGAAATCCCACAGCTTTTCCCCTCCTCCATTCACACATGTGACCACAGGCTGCATCCTCCCTCCAGCTCTCCATCCTCCATCCTCCCTGCTGCTCTCCAGAACAGCTCAGGACCACAGCACCCCAGCCAGTGCAGGGGAGCGAAATATTTGCATCAGGCATTCCTGTCTGACTTGATTCTTTTTTTTCTTTCCCATAATCAGAAGTGGAATATTATATGCCAAGAGCTTATTAAGCATTTCCAGCATGTAGGGGGAAGGGTCTCATCTCTTCCAATCCCACATTCATGATGTTCCAGGAACATTACCACCTGGAGATGGAGGATGCTCAGGTCCTCAGACTCAGCATCCCACAGCAGATTAGAGCTCCTCATTTCCAGGATTCATCCCACAGCAGACTAGAGCTCCACATTTCCAGGATTCAGGCCTTTTGAGGCATTCACATCCGCAGATCACAGGGAAAGATCTGGTCTTTCTGCTGATCTGCTTTCCTACCTGGCATTCTAGTGGGATTTTTAGTTTTATTCTAAAGCTTTGACAACAATTTGGTACAACATCAGCTCGAAAATATCATCAAGCCCAAAAAGGCTCCCAAAGCAGGCCTGGGAGTCTCATTCATATTGCAGATAAGCCATCAGCAGGCAGGCTGATAAGGATTTCAAGTGTGACTCTGCATACAAATACTCCAGACCCAACAATTAATGCAGCACAGGAGACTGAGGAGGTACCTGGGTTTTTCCCCTAACCCCAGCCCTTTTTCCCAGCCAGGCTGCTATATATAGCTCTTGCTCAAAAACAGAAAGGAATGACATGCTCTAATAAACCATCCCAAAAAGGGATATAAAGAGCCCTGAATTCTCCAGAGGAGCTTTTCCTCCTCAGCTCACTTCCAGTCTGGGAGATGCTGCAAAGCCACAAAGCTCCAGGTGCCTTTTGGGAGCCAGCTAGAAGGTGCTTTAGCTGGCCCTGCTTAGAGCAGGGGACCCTATTTCAATCTAAATTAGATACGACTCCTTTTCCCCTTCCCTCCTGCTGATTTTTAGCCAGATCAGGTCCCAGCTCTGGAGCACTGAGCAGTTCCACACTGACTACAGTCTGCACAGGGAGAAGGAGGATTATTTGGGCACCCAGATCTGCTGTTTTGCAACAGAGCCTCAGGCAGGGCAAACCCTCCCCAGGCATCAGCTGCAGCCAGAGATTTGACTGTTTTTCCACTCAAAAACCCTTTTGGGAATGGAGATAGCTGGGAATCCTCCAGCACAGGCCAGCCCTGGGATGGTTCCTCTTGGCTGTAAGTCAGACAGAGGATATGAGCAAACAGCATCTCAGGAGCTCTTCTGCTAAGGGTATCAGTCCTGCTTCTGCAGCGGGATAGGGAAAACCAGTGTGGATAACCTACTGCCACCTAAGTGACAGCTCTGTGAGTTCCCCACATGCAGTCCCACCACGGTGCCACCACCCCTGCCCCAGCTGCACCTGGGTGGCCCTGCAAGGCCTCACTGGCTCATTTGGGAAGCTTGTGCATCCACAGCCCACGTGGGATTAGCAGAGGGACAATTCAGCTCGGATCCACCTCACTTTGAACGCCACCCACGAGGTTTGGGCATGCCCCACTTCGGGGTCCAGACAGCACCGACCACTGCTGTGCCTGCACATGCCCACCACAACCTGCCTCCAGCAGCATCCCTAAAACACCTCCCTAGGCACCAACTGCAACGAAAAGTCTTATCCCACTTATCCCATCAAAGACACTGGGGAGGGACCCCAGCTGAGACGCCGCGTGGGGATGGACAGAGACCCCCTTACCTGGACGCCGCGATCTCCGCTTTCTGCTTGGCGATGGTGGCCGCCCGCTCGGCCGCCTCCACGGCCCGATCCACCTTCTCACGGATCTTGCTGGCCCGCAGCGGGATGAGGTTCTTCCTCTTGCCGCTGACCAGGATGTTCTGCTTGTACTTGCCCTCCTCCTTGGTGCCGTCAGGGAAGGTCATGCAGCCGTAGCCGTGGCGCTTGTTGTTGGCCCACTCGCCCTCGTACTTGAGCCCGTCCGAGCGCTGGCTCACCCCGAAGCCCGACCGCTTGTCGTTCTTCCACTCGCCCACGTAGATCTCGGTGGTGGTGGCGTCGATGTCGTCTTCGATGACGGAGAGCTCCGCCTCGCCCTCGCCCAGGCTGATGGTGGAGTTGATGTCGCTGGCGGTGGAGCTGACCGTGCTCATCCCGGCTTCGCTCCGGAACGAGCTCTGCTTGCTCCGCTGGCTGGCCAAGGAGCTCTTGGACTCGGACTTGCGGAGCTTGAGCCCGCTCAGCAGTGACCGCCGGAAGATGCCCTTCTTCTTGCTCTTGAGGATCTCGGCGTCGCTGTGGGCCATGAGGACGAAGCCCCCCCGGGACACGGCCGGGCTGCCAGCCACGGCCGGCGAGGCGTCGGGGTGCAGCGCCGTGCCGTTGGTGTGCTCGCTGCGCAGGGAGTTGATGGACGTCCTCAGGGGTGACCTGATAACCGCGGCCATGCCGTAGGGAACGCTCTGCCGGACGCCGTAACCCTGGCGCATCCCTCCGACCCACTGGCCCTGGTATGTCCCTGGGGAGAGGAGACAAAAAGCAAAGAGGGGGGTTCATGGCAGGGTTGCCTGTGTTCCGCTAACGGCATCGAACTCCTCTGTGAGCCCTTCGCTTGTGGGAGCAGCCAGGTGCAGCTCTGCATCCCAGTCCCATCTCTGCACCAACAATTGTAATGTCATGTTATAGGAGGAAATCTGTGGTTGGATTGTGGGCCTGCACTCCACCTGCAGCATGGAAATATTAGAAACCAGCCAAGGCATCAAGGAACTGCCCCTTGGATCAACCCCTAATGTGGAAGGAAAGGAAGCAGGGAGATGGGAAAGGAGAATCATTATCCAGGAGCAGATTCCAATCCCATCCATGCTGCTGCCAGTGATCAATGCTATATCACAGTGGATGGGTGGTATACAACAATACATTTATTTATACACATAGTGCCTTCTTCTGATGTGTTAAGGAAGGAAGCAGCTCTGTAGAAATAAAGGCCTCACAGGGAGAGATCCATTTGGTTATTCCCCTCAGAAATGGGCCTGTTTGAGCTCCTGCATTTGTCTGGGAACTTACTGGAGTTGTTTAACTGGTCATTAGTGGGATGAAACACACACAGGACTCCAACACAGCACTGGGAATGGAGGGACAAGGAATCCATCCAGTCCGGGAAGCAAAACTGGAGCACATCACCCACCCTGTGCACCAAAATGGGGGTGGGTGGTAATCTGCTTGGGGTTCATAATCCCATCCCCTCCCGGAGCTTGGTGACTGGCACAATTCCAGGCCTTATCCCAGCCGGTTGAACTGCAGGGCTTGTTTTTATTCTTAGGTCGGCTTAATCTTTTCTGGACCAGCTCAAGACACAGTGATTCACTGCTCGCCTAAGCCCTTGTGGGGCAGACTGATGAGCCCAAGGATGGCTCCTTGCCAGGCATCGGTGATGCTGGGATGCTGTGGCCGGTCCCAGCTCCCAGCTGCAAAGAGCTGGGATGGGCACAGGCAGCACCTCGGAGCACTGGGACCTTCTTTTGTGCCAGCCCTGCTCCCACACGTCAAGGGAGTCTTAAAATAGACCTGCTGAAATAGTGAACTCTGCATGAATCCAGCCAATCCTACCCCCAGGACTCCCTCAGGAATTTCTACACCCGGTTCTGGGGCTCAACAGTAGCTCTGGAGATGGGTCTGGCCTGGAGCAGCACATGCTGAGCACAGGAACCGCTTCCTGAGACTGTGAAACCAGCACCAGGCCACATTTTGGGGTGCATTTTGGGGTGCATCAGCTGTCTTTTATCTGCCAGCGCTTTGCACAAATCCTGCAGGACTTGGGTGTCCTTCCTGGTGCTCCAGTGCAATACCCCAAGGTGCTACATTATCTGGGTGACAGCTCTGTGCACCCCAAAAAAATGCCAGACCCAAACTGAGGGATCCCACAAGACTGCCTTGGAGAAGGGATGTGGAGAGGCAGGTGGGCAGGATTTA
The DNA here is from genome assembly GCA_035041135.1 of Platyrinchus mystaceus. NCBI lineage: Eukaryota > Metazoa > Chordata > Aves > Passeriformes > Tyrannidae > Platyrinchus > Platyrinchus mystaceus. The sequence goes on along the minus strand of JAWWLV010000021.1, from coordinate 18,725,636 downwards.
CTGAGGGTTTATAGGATTAGCACTGGGGAGGGAGCAGAGCACCGGGATTAGGGCTGGCACTGGCAGGGCAGGGTGAGGTGGTGGCAGGAAGAAGTATGGGGGACAACCAGCAAGATGGCTGGAAAATAGCTCAGAGAAGACATCAGACATGACCTGTGGTTGGGTTGGAGCAGTGAGCCTGGCTTATCCCACTGCAGTCCACCTTGGTGTCCACAAGAACAGGGAACAGCTGGTGCCATGCCCCATGGCTCTCCCCATGCCCAGTGGCAGCCTGGAACGGTGGCTGTGGCAGGAGAGAGCCCACCAAGCTGTCCATGCATTCTCAGAGGACCTGGCACCATCTCACTGCCCTTTCTGGCTCCATCCCAGAGCGTCTTGGCAGGACAACCTGCTGGGGTGATGGGCAGCAACTGGGTGAGAGAAATTCCCCTCAACACTCTGAGCACCCTGCAAAGGAACTTCCAAGATGGCTTGGGATGTCCTCACACTGTGCTCAGCCTCCTGTTTTCCCTAGAGATGGATTCAATAGGTTTCAAGGAAAAATGCCAGTATGGGAAAGGGGACAGGGAGAAAAGGTCCTGCATGAGATTCATCACAGCCTGCCCTGCCCAAGTCTTCCCCTTCTCTTGGCTGAATCCCTTGATTTGACCCCTGGCTCCAGGCACGTCCCTTGACCTCCTCATCTCCTGGCAAATCTGCAGCTGAAAAAACCTCCCTGGATTAAGCTGAAGCACCGTACAGCAAGCACAGCCCTGTGCTGGAAAGCTGAGGGACAGGCAAAGAGCAGAACAAAGCGCTCCAGGATGGAGCGTGACAGTGCGGCCCAGACGGGGCAGAGGAAAAAATTGATCCCAGCAGGTTCCAGCTGCAGCCTGTGCATGTCCCCAGTCAGGCTGAGGAGCCCAGGAAGCTCATCCCTGCGTGGCCTTAAAACATACTGCTGGAATTGCACAGCTGCCAGGAGCAGTCTCTGCATCTCCTCAGCAAGGCCGATTTTTCCAGGCAGAGGATGCAAGGAGCCATCCCATCCAGCCATTCCATCCTGATTCTCCCCTCTCAGCACCACGGAGCAACTCCCAGCAGAGAGCAAAATCCAGAACCTAACTCTGTTTTTACAGATGTCATTGCTTTCCTTGTTGCTTCCCTGTTGGAGGCAGCACACGGAATATCTGCAGGGATTGCCTCAGAGGGCCACCAAGACATCTGGGCACCTCCATGGCCACCAGCAGATCAAAGAGTTTCCTTCAGGGAGCTGAGTTAATCCATCCTTCCTTACCCAACAGCACTACTTCCTTCCTCTGACTTCATTCTGTTTTAAACCCCTAAATATCCCAGGATTTGGCCATGGATGCCGGGAGGTTTCAGAGCCATCTGATCTGCATTGCTAAGCACTGCCACCTCCTCCCCTTGCCCTGCTCAGCTTAACCTCTGCTCCCAACATTTGCAGATACTGCACAAGGTTTAATCTCACAAGGAGCCAGGAGACTCTTTCTCCCTTCAGAGGAAACAGGATTTTATGATTTTCCACTTCACGTGCCAGGATGGACTGGCTATAGCTATCCCAAGTTTCAGAGCTCTGGAGTTGAAAAGGGAGCATGCAGTGGGAAGCCGGCACAGTGGGGACCACAGGATGGGGCTGGGAGTGATGGAATGAGTCAGGGAACATGCCTCCACTGGGATGGGAAGCAGGGAGAAAGCCAAGGCAATCCTGGCCACAAGCTGATTGTATTGCCCAAGACAGGAAAGAGGAAAAGTCACCATGATGGAGAATTGCTGGGGAGGAAAAAGTCCCAACCTCTTCCCTCAGCCATGCAAGTCACTCTTGTGGATGCCTCCAAGATACCACAAATACCCATCCCACTTCTGCATGGCCCTTCTGCACTGAGGAAGAAGGACAAAGAGCAGCCAAGAAAGTCTTGGAAAAGGAAAGAAAATCATCACAGAATCATGGAATGACTGGCATTGGAAAAGACCCTAAATTTCATCTCTTTCCAACCCCTGCCATGAGCAGGGACACCTTCCACTAGATCAGGTTGCTCTAAGCCCTGTCCAACCTGGCCTTGGACACTTCCCAGGATGAGGCAGCCACAAAATCCTCCTGAGCTCAGTAATTCATGACTTACTACGGCACTGCAACAGAAGCAGCTGCCGTGTCTGCATTGTAGCTCTTTCCTCACTATCAATATTTGCAAAACACTTCCCGTAGCATTAATTGCATGAGATTAATGGAGTGATTGCACTGGGAAAATGCAGCATCCATTAGGTGGCCAGGGCAGCATCTGTGGGTTTAAGTCATGGACAAGAGCAGATAGGAGAGCACTGGGCAGCCACCCCCATGATCCTGCTGAAAAGAGGGTCAGATCCTGCTCTGGGAATGGGATTTTTTGCAGCAAAATCAGAGCATGAGAGAATAAGCAGATTGAGATCTTGCTCACTGAACTTCCCACCCCAGGGAAGATTCCAAATCACCCTGATGTCATCGCTCCAGTGGGATTTGACCAAGATAAAGGTGATGCCAAGAAGGATGAGGAAGTGGCCACGTCCATGCCAAACAGAGCTAAGGAGAGGGCACAACCAGAGGCTAGGAGGAAATAACTGGAGTCATTCCAAAAGATGGATTGGAGAGAATATTCCTTTTTCAGAAATAACAGATGAAGCATAAGAAAGGGCTCATGGGAAAGACAGGGAAAGTTGGGATGGAATGGAAACATGGAGAGAAGAAAATGCACAATGCTCTTGGCCACGTTCACTTGTATTCCTAAGCCTGAGTTTGGGGTTTTTTTGGCTCACTCGCCTTGGAGCAAGGCTGGCTTGTTTCCAGAGAGCTTTTAAAACTCCTGCAGGAATTTCCATTGCCTTGAGGACCGTGCAGAGCCCCATCCTTGGCTGGAGGCACCCAGGCTGAAAGCAGAAAGCGGGAAGTCACTGGCCTCCAAAGCATCATTCCTGATTCTCCAGCAGAACATTGTATGTTTTGAGCAATGACAAGCAGCAGCACTTCCTCAGCATTTGGACAAAATCCATTCTGGGAAGAGAGTGGAGAGTCTGCAGGGCAGCTCCTGTTGTCCCCATCATCCCAAAATCCCTGAAATCAGGGCTGGCCCATGTTTGCACTTTGCAGAAATGGGGAGGGGAGGAGGACCCTGCTCAAAGCCAACAGCAAAATCCTGTGTGCAACCTCTGTGCCTCCACACTCCCTGCTGGAAACAAGGATAAGGCAGTGGCACTCCAGCAATTCGGCTGGGTTTGGGAACATTAATTACCTCCTATCTGCAAAGTGCTCTGGGAGTATCAGAAACATCACAGGTACCAGAAAGAATGATGGTTTCCGTTCATTTCCTTGGCTTTGTCAAACAGATTTTGGGGATTTTCCTGGGAAGTAGAGGACCAATCTCCATCTCCAGCTCATCCCCCTGGGTACAGGCACTGTGGCTGGGATCATGTGGGTCCAGGACCATGGAGGGAGCTGCTCACTCTTCCAGACAAGGTCTTTCTAGACCATGGCTGGGAAGAGGCTGCCAAGCCATGGCTCACCCTTGGCCCACGGAGGACTTGGGGCCAGAACCTTGGGTACGAGGAAGAGTCACTTCACTGATGCCATTTGTCTCCATTCCAGGTGTTTTTTGCACTTGAGAACTATGGAGAGATCAGAAACACCTGGAAAATGCCCCTTCTGGCATTGCAGCCTCTCTGGCTGCCCTCAGCAGGTGCTGGTGAGCAATGCCAGAAGGTGGAAAGCACCAGGCTTTGCCACTTGCTGCCCTGAACTGAGGGGCTGCCTGGACTCAAAGTCCTCTCCTGCTTAGGGAGAGATGACAAAGACCAACAGTGATGCCCAGGGAAATCCTGCTTCCACAAAAATAAGCAGCCTCAGGAGCTCCCTTAGGGCATGCCAGACAGTAGCTGGATTTTGAATGATACAGGGGGAAGCCCAAAGGGAGGATGATGGGCTACTCGTGCAGGTGGGGCTTCCCCTGGCACGAGGTGGGATTATGCACTTGGATATAAGCCCAGTCCAACTTCCCTATGGTGTTAGAATGAGAGAAAAAAATCAGGATTTTTTGGGTTGGAATGACGGTATTTTCTTTCCACCTTCTCCCTATACCCAAGATTTGGCATTTTGCAGGTTGCTGAGCCCTCTGGCCCCACTCCAGGAACACCATTAAGTAGAAGCTTTATGGACTAAAGGCTGTTCCCAGGCTTTTCCCAAACCAAGATAGCTGTTTCCATGTCCTGCATGACGAAGCCTTTGGCAAACACATGGAGTAAAGCGCATGGGGAGGTTTGCACAGACCTGCCCTGCCTCCAGGTTCTGGTGTGGACACATTCCAGCAGCAATTCAGGATGTTGTAAAGCACTTTGAGGCCAGTGGACACACATGCGTTATTATCACAACATGACCTCAAGAAAGAGTCAAATGTTTAGAAAATATTCCCTATCAGTCGCTAACACTGAGTTAAACAAACAAACACAACCCACCACCGTGGGTCAATACCTCGTGTGTTTCCAGGTTAGCTGGAATAAAAATAAAATAATCAGCGACATGGGGGCGGCTCCCCAGGCTTGGAACACGGGAGCAGCAGAATCCAAAGGACAGGCTTTCTGTCCCATCCTTGAGGTACAGCCAGATCCTCCTGGTGCGGTGACTGTGTTGGGCAACAGCAGCAATCCAAACCTCCCAGCTCGCTTTCCCCACTTTCCAGGAAGAAGGTCCGAGTGGTCCAGAGTGCCCATCCACTTTTCCAAACCGAGTCAAAGCAATTAGGTTTTACAAATTGCTGGTTTATCTTGCAAAGGATCCTTCCTGGTATGCTCAGCCCCTCTCTTATCTCCGACCTCTGCAGCATATTAATTAAAGATGTCCGATGGCAATAATTAGGCCCAGCTCTTGAATTCCAACTGAAAGAGTGAATTTTACAGATATCCCTTTCCAGCTACTCGATATCAGAAAGGCCCAAGAGGATTCACACACAAATCATGTTTCACACCTCAGAAACACCTATCCCAGAGAGATCTACGGGAGAAAAGAGAGCTCTGGAGGATGCTCACTTAGCCTCAGTCCTGCTGGTGTGTGACGGGGACATCCTCACTGGCCACCCCGGCTCATGTCCAACAGTCAGGGGGGATCATTGGGAGAAATGTGCCCCCCAAATGTCCTGCCTGACTGTATGGGTCCTCCCAAGGATAGGATCATAAAATCCCAGAATGGTTTGGGTTGGAAGGGACCTTAAAGATCACCCAGATCCACCCCCTGTCAGGGGCAGGGACACCTTTCACTAGACCAGATTGCTCCAACCTGGCCTTGGACACTTCCAGGGATGGGGCAGCCACAGCTTCTCTGGGCAACCTGTGCCAGGGCCTCACCCCCTCACAGGGAAGAATTTTTTCCTAACATCCCATCTAACCCTGCCCTCTGGCAGTGGGAAGCCATTCCCCCCTTGTCCTGTCCCTCCAGGCTCTTGTCCAAAGTCCCTCTCCATCTCTCTTGGAGCCCCTTTAGTCACTGGAAGGGGCTTTCAGGTCTCCCTGGAGCCTTCTCCAGGCTGAACAGTCCCAGCTCTCCCAGCCTGTCTCCAGGGAAGAGGGGCTCCAGCCCTCAGAGCATCTCTGTGGCCTCCTCTGGATTTGCTCCAGCAGCTCCACATCCTTTTTACATTGGGGACCTCAGAGCTGGAGGCAGCACTGCACATGGGGTCTCACCAGAGCAGAGCAGAGAGGGAGAATCCCCTCCCTTGGCCACTGCATGGATGTGGGGACATGTTCTCTGCCATGACACCCCAGGAGCCATCCTTCCTACACAATCCCTCCTGGCAGCAGGACAAGGTGTTGTGCTGGGTGATTTCCATGCACTGCCCTGTCCCCACCTGCTGGTCTCATCCCCCAAACGCTCACCTAAATCCCACACAGGCATGACATGGATGGCTGGGACTTCCCATCTGCTTTGCCTGCCATGAAAGGTGGGAATCAGTGATGGTTCTCGTGTGCAACACCACATGGATATGGCAAATTATCCCCCCTCCAGCCCTGCCAAGGCTTTCCGTGCCTCTGACCATCACCAAGCCATGCTAAAAACACAGTCAGATGCTTCTGCTGTGGCTGCTAATTTGCCAAAAATATGCTCTGGTAACTGCTTACACAGGGGAAGAAATAAAGTATGGATTTTTGAGTATGCAAATATAATCTGCAGGCAGGAACACGTGATGGATGTTAGTCATAGTGCTAATGCTGGGTACATACAGACACGGTGGGCACAGAGAGGTCTGGGCACCCAGAGGGAGGATGGAGGGATGGAGGGGAAGGGAGAGGAGAAGAGGATGAGAACAGAGTTGCCATGGGCTGCTGTGTTCCTGCCTGGGTGCTGGGTAGAATTCAGTCTGTCTTGGGGCTCAAAAAATAATAAAGTATTACAAGTCTGCAGCTCATATCAGCATGGTCAGCCTGTACTTTAAAAGCAGGGAGCCACCATCTAAAGGAACCAAGCAGTGGAGGTGGGTTTGGATGATGCACAGTAGGAAAGGGCTCTGGAAGTGGGTAGGGATGGGAGCAGGGCTGGCCCTGGCAGAGCCAGAACCTCTGCAGGAGCAAGAGCCGGGGGCTGGAGGGAGGAGACGGATTTATACATCCTCCCTCTCCTCAGCCAGGGAATCTGCCTCCTCCTCCTCCTCCTCCTCTGTGGATGCAAATAACAACAGAAAGTATCTCTGGATGAAATACCACAGAACATGGATTGCTCAGCTGTTCTCCACAGGGAAAATCACCCGAAAATCACAAGTTCACCTGTGGTGAGAACTGGGGGATGTGATCCCCATCCCAAACGTGGGGAGACCTTTATATTCTCATTGTCATCATTCCTGCCCCAAAGGTACTTTGCAACTAGCAGAATGAAGCCTCTTCCCTCACTGGCCAACATTATCATGCATCACAATATTGCAGAAACTGCTGGAATTTGCACTTAGAGGTGGGAAACTAAGGCACAGAAAGAGGTGGAGGATGAGCTGCTGCAACAGAACAAGGTGTTTGCCTTGTGCTGAGGGCACAGAGTGGCTTTGCAGAGCATACAGCACACCCACAGCAGGGCAGGGAACAGGGCAAAGCCCCAGAGCTGATGTCCTACCTCTGAAGATAACCCCAGCTGCAGGAATTAAACCATTTTCCACAGGGACAGCCCAGTGAGGAATACATGCCTTTATAATATTAAGGAGAAGCCACTCCAGAAAAATTTCATATGGAAACTCATGTCTTCAGGTATTTGCTTCAAGGGGGAACAACTCAGTTTGTTCTCCAGGAAAACACAAGTCTGTCCTGAGCATCCCCTCCCTCTTCTCTCTCATTGCTTGTGCATTTCCTGTTCCCCAAGCCTGTTAGTGCCTTTGTCAGCCAGAATTCAGGGAAAGGCTTCAAATCACTATACTGACAATCAAATCTCAGCATTACTAATTCTGATGAGGTCAGGATGCCTCTCAGGCCAGTTGTGATTTCTCTTAAAACACCTGGTCCTGGAGCCAGGGGAAATACAGCTTTTAAAAGGAAAGAACTAAACAAAGACATTTCTAATTGTCCTGGGAGTGGGAAGCACTGGGTTTGCCAAACAGGGAAAGTCAAGGAAGCATCTTCCCCTGGTGAAATGGGGCCCACAGTTCTTCCCAGGGCAGCTGAATCCTTGTGGATTCAGCCACTGACTGGGGTGAAAATCAGGATCACAAGGGAGGCAAAACACATTATGATATTGCTCAGCACCTTTATTAAGGGTAATGTGCTCCTCTCACAAAGCAGAGCGAAATCAGGCTAACGCTTGTTCCCTTAATCCTCCCGGGCTCAAATCCTTACTGCAAACTTCAGGATCTCACCCCATTCCTCAGCAGAGCTCAAGGGAGGAAGGGCTGATCCTCCAGCTCTCCCCAAAGGTGCTGAGTGCCAGCGCTGGGTTTTGGGGGCTGCATCCCTCCCGAGGTGTGGGAGACGCTCAGCTGGATGGGATGAGGCTGAGATTCCCATGGGTCAGGAGAGGAGGCTGCACCAGGGATGGCACAGGATGGGATGAGGCAAAAGCAGAGTTTATTTATTTCCTGTGAAATAAATCATCAAATCACAGGATGGTTTGCGTTGGAAGGACCTTAAAGCTCATCTCGTTCCAACCCCCTGCCATGGGCACAGACACCTTCCACTAGACCAGGTTGCTCCAAGCCCCGTCCAACCTGGCCTTGAACACTTCCAAATCCTTATTCAGTACAGGGAAACACCTTGCAGACCCAATGTGATGCCCTGAGCAGGAAATAATACCTTTATAGTGATCATTTTGGTGTGAAAATCAGCAAAATAAGACACCTTGCTCTGGCTGTTCACTCATTCATGAAAATTCATGATGCTCTGCTGTACTCTGAGAGTAAGTGGAACCTCTTCAGGGAATAACGTTGGGAAAGGAGTGGCTGTTCTAAGGGAATGCTCATGTATCAATTGTAATTTTAGAGATTTTTGATTCAAAGGCCAGAATCTGTCTTTGAAAAACCAGTATCAACACCAAAATATAAACACTTGCCATTCCAGTGTTTTGTTTTATCCAACCTCTTTTTTTTTTTTTTTTTTTTTTTTTTTTGTTAAAAAATTCTTTAAATGTAAATTAAAAATCTTTTTTAATTGGGAAAATTAGCATCAAGACTCTCCTGTAACTACTGCAAACTCTTGCAAAAAAATCCTTTCTTGGTCAGGATTTCAATCAATGGCAAAACCAGATCCCAAACAGGCAAAACCTGCCAAAATTCACAAGACAGATGCTAAACCACAGCACTCCCCCTTAAAGGACCATCACCAACCTCATCCTGCCCAGCTCCTCTATCTTCAAGTCATGCCTACATTCATACAGCTCATTCATCTACGTCAGCATTACCTGACTCAAAGCATTCAAAATTCATCAGGTTCATTTTAAAATCGAGGCATTTTTAAACAGGAGGCATTTTTAGCTCTCGGCTGCTGGTTCCCAAGCCTGTAAGAATGACTTCTCTGCAATAGCCTGGGTGGAAACCTTGCTTCGAAACCAAAGCTGAAAATCTTGCAAAATCACATGATTCCACAAGCTGGAGCTTCTAAGGAAAAAAAAAAAAAAAATGTTCAGCTCCAGGAGCAGATGTCACCCAACCACGAGGAGCCCCATGGGATATCAAATCACATGCAAATATCCTGAGATTTGCATGAAAAGCCATGAGAAACCCACCCTAGTGAAATTATATGAAAATTGTGCTTCAGGACTTAAATGCCAGGGTCAGGGAGAGATGTCTGAGGGGGTTCCCAAAGCTGAGGTCCTTCACCATCCCCTGGTGCTGGATAAAATACTTGGGAAGATGGAGTGAGGGTCTGAAGCCTGTCTGGCAATTTCTATTTCATGTACTTTTCCCCGGGGTCAAAATCCTTCTTCCTCTGTCCTGAGCTGTACCTGAAACTAAGCAGCATGTTCCAGTGAGATAAGTAATTACCATGAGTTCATATCATTTCTTTTTAATGAGGCTGGTCAGAATCTTCATTTAGTATTTTGATTCATTTTTCTGTGCTCGGCACGTCCTGATGTCTCCGGATTTGCCCTCCTAGAACCACTGTGGGCAGCTTCTGTACCGAATCTAGACAGCCAGATGCTTCACCAACAAAGTTCTGAGTTTTTTTAATTAATTTTCAGGTTCTGAGGGGGTTGATAGGACCAGCTATGGCTGTGTCTGGATCCTGCAGGAACCCGGATCGAGGATCAGGGCGCACTTGTATTTGCTTGTTTCCGCCCACTATTTGAAGTGCATCAACAATTCCTTCCCGACAGCAAAACAAGAGAAGAGCTGGTACTTTTAAGGTAATTCTGACATCCGTGCTATGAATAGATCCTTATGGAAATTTGCCCTTGCCTGTTGGTTCCCTGCACAGGAATCCAGGAAAACACCGGTATGGAGAGAGGCACGAGGCCGCTGCCATGGTGGCACTGGATCATGGAATCCCAGACTGGTTTTGGTTGGAAGGGACCTTAAAAATCACCTTGTTCCAACCCTGCAGCACTGGCTGGTGGTGGTTCCTCTCAAACCACATCTCAGCTTGGGTGAGGGGCTGCGGCCCCTTCCCAGACACAGCATTCCCAGCTCATCCCCCCAGAGCAGCCCTTTACGCTGGCAAGGCATCTGCTTTTGCAAAATGTTTCACGTTTTCCACCTCCTCAACCATCCCAAAGCCATTTGGTTGGTAGCTCCTGGTGCACCTGCCAAGAGAGGTGTCACCGGTGCCACTGCAGAGGTGGGAAAGTGGGACATGGAGCCACCACGGCTCCTGCCCGGGCGAGACAGGCTGGAAGAGACTCACCCTGCGGATCCCACTGCTCCCCTTCCCTCTCTCCAGTGCAGGAAAATTTCCCAGCCCGGGCCAAGAATACCCACTTGCCTACTCAGGCGGCGCTAACAATGCAAACACTAATTATATTTCCCTCACCTATCAAAGGGATGATTCACTGAGGTGAGTGGGCACAGAGCATTACACAAGATGAACACCACAGAGCGACCACCCGGCCCTTTCAGGGTAGCCCTCCCGAGGAACAAGGATTTGGGGAGCATGGGAGATTCAGACTGGGAGAGGGGTGGCAGCAGGACAGATCCAGCAAGGCCCTGGTTTGCAGCAGACACCTCCGGTCTGTGAGACATTCTCCCAGGTTTGCTGGGCACTGAGCACCTGGAATGGGGTTGGTCCCCTCCCCAAGGCCCTATCCAGTCTTGGATCCCAGCTGCTCCACTGGGAAGAGGTGGAGGGAGGAGAAAAACAGCGTTGGCAGGGATGGAAAGGGTAAAACACTGATTTGGGGCTTCTTCCTTCATCCACCCCCACAACCACGGTTTCAGCAGCTAAACCCAAACCCAATGCAGAGACCGAGGAACCCCATGGGAAGCCTGTAGCTACAACTCCAACTGTCCCAAGGGTTAAATTACTGAGCATTCCCAAACTGTCCAAGGAGGTACAGAAAGTACCAGCTGAGATGTCTCCAGATCTGCTCAAAAGAGGGTCTCCAACCCTCTGCCCTGGACAGGTTCCACCAGCTCTGCTGGGAGCGGCTCCAGCTCACATCTGATCCAGGGCTGATCCAGGTGGATGCAGCCCCTTTCACCTGAAGCAAGGGAGCAGTGCTGCTCCCACTCTGGAGCTGGGATGAATCAGACCCAGCAAATGAGCGGTGCAACTCCAGCATCCAACTGAAACAGTCCTCGGGAGCCTGGTTTATGTAATATCAGGGTGCTTCTGGACAGGGGCAGGAGGTAGCAGGGTTTTTTTGGCAAAAAGATAAGGACATGTCAGCAGTGTTGTGGTTTGGGGAGGTCTGAGGGGGTGAGTGTGTACAGGGAACAACAGGACGGTGCCACAGGTGTGTGGCCGTGGGTCAGGCATGCCAGGGAGATTTGGCAGAGCCTGGGAGAGCAGCAAGGCTCTGTTTGCTTATGTGGGCTCTGCAATAGGTCTGTGTTGATGGACATGAATCCACACAGCTCAGGGAACACAATTTGCATTCCCCTGGCGTGTGCAGGGGTCAGGGAGCGCTGGGGGCCGACCACGTGTGTGTGGGAAGGGGAGCGGGGGGCGAGGCGGCGGCGTGGTGTGGGGAGGAGAGGCGTGTGTGTGCCCGGCGTGTGGCGTGGGAGGTGTGAGAGCTGCAAGCTGTGCCTGGGGGAAGCGCTGCCTGGGGGTGTGTGGGGCAGTGCAGGTGCCCAGCGGGGCGGGGGACGGCACCCAGGGGACACGGGGGTGACAGTGTGGCCCAGGCCACCGCGTGCCGTCCCCTCCGCCCAACACATCAGCTCGTGCCCATCAAAAATATTACTCCCCAAGATAGCGCTGGAGATGTGCCCTTACCCGCTGCTGTGCAAGGGAATGGTAAAATTGGAGTGAATCCATGGATTCTGGGGCATCTCGCTTCCCGAGCCTCGCTGCGCATTTGGGGACCCAGCCCCTCAGCCATGGCTGAGGAGCTAAAAAAAAATAATGTGCAAGGGATGAATATTTATCTGTGGGTGGCAAGTGACAGATGCTGGGGCGAGGATTCTTGGATACTTCAGTTTGATGGAGGTAATAACTTGAAGAGATTAATGAGAAACATCCTTCCCAACAATTGCTTTCCCAGTGCCACCCAGCACCGTTCCCGCATTCAGCGGCCTCTGGGACCTAAACACACAAAGTTCAGTGAGGTTTGGTGCCCAAAAGGCTGGAGATACCCAACTTTGATGTTTTCTACCCACAATGGAGCCAGGCAACCGGGAAAGGGATATGGCTTCTGGGTGCTTGGAGCTGAGTTGGTGGAAGTGACGTTCCAGCTGGGTTCTGGCCCAACTGGGATGGGGGAACCTGGTGTAGAGGAGCCTGTTGGGGTGTCCACAGGTCCCATCACTTTGCATTTCCCAGCACAGCATCCCTTCCTCCTCAGAGGGTTTAAGAGTCCCAGGGGGACCATTTTGCCACAAACACTGTGCCCTTTCCCCACACTGATCCTCTTCCCTCCTCCTGAAATCACAAACACATGATATCGGTCCCCGAGCACCGGGAAGGCGGGCTGGCCTGACAAGATGGAAGAAAAAGCTCTTTCCTTCTGGTAGGTTCTCAGAAAACACTGAAACTGCTGCTTTGCCACCCCAGTGTGGGGATACTCCCCATGCTCTCCCAAAAAACACTGCCCTGCAGAGGACGGGGACGGGGCAGGGTGGGGGCATGTGCGTGGCCGAGGACAGGGCCAGCCCTGCAACACCCAGCCCTCAGAGACCTGTAGTTTGTCCAGACTTCTGTCTGTCCTCCCACAAACCTCCCATGCAAGGGCTGGGTGCCAGGAGGAGACAGCACCCACATTGGGAACATGCAGAAACCCCCCACAGCCCCTCCTGACCGCCTTGAACGTGGGAGACTGCAATTATTCCCTGCCCAAGCTTTATCCCCGATTGAAAGATTTCTGGGATTTATCAATGGCTTCCAAACACACCCCCGGCAGATTCCATCTCATACCCCAGCATCATTCCATGCAGCTGAAACAAAAGGTTGCAGCTCTATTTTCCTTTAGGACAAAGCCACCAGCACAAAATTATCACTAAAAATCCGGAGACGGTTGCGCCTCTCCCTTCTAGAGCATGAAAAAGCAGCTGCAGGTGAGGTTTAACCTCTCCTCCCTGTACAACCACAAAGCAGCAAACTGGGTTTTCCAGAGAAAGGTCTTGCAGCACCTTTCAGGAAGGGCTGTGATGGAGCTCACCAACACTGCAATTTCCTCAATGTAGCAGTATGGAAAACCAAAACATCTTAAAAATAATCAATGAGCCTGCTTTGGAGGGCCACGATTCCCAGGAAAACCAGGGGGCAGTGGTGCCGGATGCCCCTGGCTGCCGGCAGGTAGGCCTGCCTGGGATTATGGAGGTAATTCCGATGGAAGTAGCCACAAACGGTGCAAGAGGATGATACAGCCACTTACAGCACAGCACCAGCTGTTTCTCCCAGTTCAGCCTTAAAGCTTGTTAGTCCAGCAATTTTTTAGGGGGTTGATCGCTCCAATTGGGTTTTCTTGTTTTTTATCTAATCCCAGTTTCCCCTCAGCATCTCGTTAAGCCGCGTTGATGGCAGAGAATAGCTCTGGTGATCCCTCTGAGCCCCTACGCTAAGCATTAAGCCGTAAACTAGGAATGTAAGACTCTTGTCTGAATTAAAGTCTTTTCCCCGGTATTATTAAGTGTGGGGCTGCCTTTGGAGGGGCTGGGGGACGTGCAAAGACCCAGGCCCCTCGTTGGAAGCAGTGGCAGCATTGGAGCTGCCCCCATCTGCCCTGGATCCCCCACACACACTTCGCCTCCATCCTGCCCTGCATTGCTTCCATGCAAATCCTACAGGTTCCAGTGGTGCAGTCAGAACTGCCATGTGCAACTTGGGTTGTCGCCCCATGGCTTGGCCCACCCCATCCTCTGACTCCTCTGGGCTAGAACTGGGTGTCTCCCCACCAGCACAGCCAGTTCCCCTCCCCAGAAACCTGGTTGAGGACAGGAAGGGGGGAGGACCCGCTGCCCAGAGACCCGCTGGACATATGGGGCTACCTGTGGCAAAGAGCTGGGCTGGTGCCATGCTGGGCTGGTTCCTTGTTTCCTGCGGGGTGGGAGCATCCCTCGCTCCAAGCCAGCAGGTTGAAAACTCACAGACTCCAACCTAAACCCAAGGCCCCTGTTTGGAGGTTTGTACCCCATCACCACCTCAGGAAGGGATCAATGGGCACCTACCTCCATCCGAGTAGGTCTCTGTCCCGTAGCCATCCTGTAATCCATTGCTCCAGGTGCCTTCGTACTTGGCCCCGTTTCCAGTGCATTCTCGGACCCCGTACCGTCCCTTAAATCCATGGGTCCACTCTCCTTTGTACACCCACTTCCCTTTGCTCTCCATGCCAATGCCATGGCGCTTGCCCTGCGCCCAGGTGCCCTGGTAAGTGTTGCCACTGGGCCAAGTGTAGACCCCCAGCACCTCAAAGCCGTGACTCCAGGAGCCCGAATATTCACCTTGACCCTTCGGGCCGGTACAGATTCCATGGCCATGAGCCTTTCCGTCCTCCCAGCCTCCACAGTACGACCCTCCATCGTCAAAATTAAACCTTCCCCCACTGGACATGCATGTAATTCGGTTTGCAAATCTCCCAAAAGGTGAAAAAAAAAAAAAAAAAAAAAGGGAAGAAATGCAGAAAATAAAACGCGAACAATGACTTGGGGAAAAAAATATAAACAAAAATAAAAAAATTAAATCAAATCAGACTCAATCGAAATCATGCACCAGATCCAGGGAGCTGCTTAAGCCAGTTTCTTGTGATTATTCATTCTCTGGGAGTATGTTGAGGATCAGTTCTCTCTTCCCCTGCTGTGGAAACAGGATCATTAAAAAAAAAAAAAAAAAAATAGCAGCAAGAACAGCAGCAGCTATTGGGTTTTGGTGCAAACGACTCCACCTAAAAACCATCCAAGGCAGGGAACGGGGGTGGGGGAAAAGGAGGAAAGGGAAAAAAAAAAAAAAAAAGAGGCCAAATGCCAAGAGAAGGGAATAAAAAAATAAAAAAAAAAAATTTAAAAAAAAAAAAAAAAAAAAAGGGAAAAAAGCGAGCGCTGGGCAGCCCCGGAGGGGGGGGATGCTCAGAGCCCCCGCGGAGCCCCCCGCCGCCGGCCGGGCTGGCTGGGGCGCAGGGCCGGGGGCAGCGGCGGGCGCGGCGGCATCGCGGGGCTCGGCAGCGGCAGCAGCAGCAGCAGCAATGCGGTGCCTCCTCCGCCGCCCTCCCGCACGGCTCCCCGGCCGCTCCCGCACCGCGCACGCCCCGCGCCCCGCACACCCTCCCCCGGCCGCCTCCCCCGCGCCGCTCCCCCGCCGCAAACCTCACTCCCGGGGGGACCCGCTCGCCGCGCCCGGCGGATCCCGCATCCCGGCCGGAGGATGCTCGCGGCGAGGCTGGATGCCGCGGCGAGGGGCTGCGGGGGTGCAAAGGGGCCTCGGCTCGCCCCGCGGCCTCCCCACACCGCTCCTTCCCGGCTCCCTACGGGGATAAATCCCGCTTATTAATGAGCAGGATCCTGGGCTTTCTGCTCTGCCTCAGCTCCCGGCGTCGGGCTCAGGGTGGATTTAAAGAGACAGGAACTGCGTCGCCTTCGCCTCCCACCCCAGCAGGGCCGCAGCCCCCCGCAGACTCGCGGGATGCTCCCGGATTTTTATTTATCCCTTCGTCTCTCCCCCGCCCCGCTCCCGCCGCTCCCCCGCTGCTCCTCGGGTGCGACGAGGGGCCAACATTCCCCGCCAGAGCCGGGGGGCCCCGTTGGCAGGTGGGTGGGTGGACACCGGGAAAGGGCCAAACGCCTCGTTCCGCCACCGCCAGGTCTCCGGGCAGACTCTGCTCCGAGCCGGGTCCAGCACACCGCAACTGCAACACGGATTATTTATTCATGAAAAGGCCGTCCTGTCGCTCCGGGGGGGGATGGCAGCGCTCGGGATTTATGGCAGCGGTCCGGGCTCTATCCCCAGCCAGCGGGGCTGCAGCGCACCTCGGTCCCCTCCCTTCCACCACAGCATCCCGGTGCGGTCCTCCCAGTCCACCGGGAGGCCCTCACCAGTCTGGTCCGCAGATATTTTTTTTTCCCCCTTGGGATCGCTGGAGATGAGGAATCCTCCCCAGGCAGTGGCGTTTTGTGCCTCTGGAGCACGAGGGGTCCTGGTCTGGTGGTGCATCCCCTCGGCACGAAACGTGCCCAATATTTGCAGCATCGAGGTGTCTGTGCAGGTCCCTGTGCCTGACACACCTATCTATTTGTGTTAATACACCCCTGAATTAGTACACAAGTATTAAAGGGGGAGCTCTGTTCGAGAATAATTAAAAAGATGCTCACAAGTGCTTATAAAGCAAAATCTGGGTGATGTATGAAAACACAGCGCTTCCCAAAAATCACACACCAGCTCAGATTTGCATCCTGCCATGGCACCAGCATTACTGGAGCACTTGTTTTGAGCCAAGACTTGGATTCCAGACCCAGCTCGGCCAGGACTCCAAGGAAAAACTTAAACTGTACAATGGAAACCCATGGGATTTAGGCTGTGCATCCCCCCTGGAAGGGCTGGTTGTGCTCAGTCCCTGCCTCACTGCCCACTCAGTGGGAAGTTTCGGGCTGTGTCTTCCCACTCAGTTGTTTTTTTTCTCTATCGATCCATTTTCTTGTCCATCCATGGAAACACATCACCACCCTCCTCTGGAAGAAAACCTCTCTCTTGGAGCTGGAGGGAAAAGATGCAACCAGAGTGGGTGGAAATTTTCCCACTGAAGCATTTTTTTTCCAGTTGAAAATGGCTTTTCAAACTACGCTGAGTCCTTTGTGAATGGCAGGAGCTGTACTCATCATACATTGTGGGGTTATTGTTGTTTTCTTCCCTAAAAATTCTGCACTTCAGACACTGCATTTTTTGACAACAGCAAACTCCCCTTTTTTTTTTTTCATGGAGGGAGAATTTGAGTGGAAACCCCCAAACTTTCCAAGAAAAACACTCTAACTGAAGTTGCTTAAATGCATATAAAAATTTTGGCAGGGAAAAAAAGAAATTCTAGTCCCCTTCTGTTGCTTTCTCAGTAGTTTTAGACAGTTGCAGTCATTTTACATGGTAATTAGCCCACTAATTATTGGCCAGCTATTCCTTTGGGGCGATTTCATGGGATGTAGGGATCAGAGCCAAACACCTGTGCAGGCACCGAGGTGTGATACCCCTCTGACCAACGTGGGATGCTGCTCCTCATAAAACAGGTGTTTAAAATAACACCATGTTTAATAGTACCTGGTGAAAAAGAAATTCCTCATAATCTGCTGAGGAAAGGGAGAATGGGATCTATTAGTGACAAGCACAATCAGGATGGTGCATGGCTTTAAAATGAGTGTTATTTTGGAAACAGCACCTTTATGTCTGATGAATGGGCAGGTCCTACACTAAAAATGAAGCCACGTGTTACATCTTCTGTTCATGATCTGATTTAGGTTTTGTGGTGTGTCCATAGGTTGTTGTGGTGTCCTGTGACTGGAGTGGAGGGTTTGCTTAGAAAGGGTCATTTTGGTTCTTAAAGGGTTTAAGATGGGCTTCAGGAGGATCCAAAAATGGCCGAAAGCCATCTTGGAAGCCAAACAAAGCAGATTGGAAGCGCCAAAGCCAAGTTGGATGTCTCTTTGAGCAACCTGGGCTAGTGGAAGGTGTCCCTGCCCATGGCAGCGGGTGGAACGAGATGAGTTTAAAGTCCTTTCCAACCCAAACCATTCCATGATTCTATGACTTTAAGATTGTGGGAAGACCAGATGAAGGGGATGGATGGACAGTTACAGATGCTGGGGTGATCATGGTGTGGTGGCCAACCACAACACAGCCACGTTGGTGTCCCTGAGCCTATCCCCAAATAAATCTTATTTTCCCAGACTTTATCCAAAGGTCAGGATTTGGTTTAAAATAAAAAACTCATGCCCCAATCAGCTGCAATTTTCACTGCCTTGGGGAGTCCTTTCCAGACCAGTTCATATTTCCCTGGCGCTGCTGATGTGCAGGATGCTGAGAGGAAATTCCAGATTAGATTTCACACCCTGAATACCAGCAGGCTTTTCCCTCTGGAAGATGCTCCTGCCACCGGTGAGTGCCAAATTTACTTCCAATGATGCTGCCATGTCGCATCTTGAACTGGGCTGCTGGACTTCTCCAGTACATTTGCCTAATTCCAGAGACTTTTCCCCAAAAGGTACAGGCAGTGTTAGATAGGGCTGACAAATTGTTTCTTTAAATACCTGGTGCAGATGTGGTTGAGGGGATGAGTGAGACGAAGTTTGGGATAAAAGAATAATGATGAAAAAAATACAATGAAAAGCAAATCAGCTTATGATAAGTCACTGAGCGTGGATGGGGGAAGAAAAAATAGGATTGGGCAGAGGGAGTGATGCAAAATACAGAGAATAAAATTAGTTCCTGCCTGTTCCTGGTGTGTCTTGCAGAAGAAAAAGCTGGTAGAAAGGCACAGATTTCCTGTGGGTCCCATCCCACCAGGTGTGTAGAATCCCAGCTGAACAGGGGCCCAGCCCAAGGAGCAGCTCACAAAGGGATGGGGATGCAAGGAGTGATTGAGATGAAGGCAGGCAACCGGTTTTGACGTACAAAATGGTTCAGAAAGACAAGTGCAGGGCATTGGGGAGACCCAGCCTCCACAGAAATCCTGCTGGGAAGTTTGGCTGTGCTTAAGAAGGAAAAATACCTGCCACAGAGCAAGGGATTAGCTGGAGGAATCCACGTTGCTGCTGCATCCTCAGCGTGAGAGAGGCAGGATGTATCTCTAAAAATCCAGCTGCCCAGAAATGCATTTCCAGCATCCCAGGAAGGCAGGCAGATTTTTTGAGGGGAATTTGATCCTGTGAAGAACAACTGAAGATGGGGAGAGGAGGAGGAGGGATGGCATGGTGGCCTCCCTGAGCCCGGCTGTGAGGGGACATTTGAAGACGTCTTGGTGAGCCACCATCCATGGGGGAGGATGTTTTTGGCACTGGCAGCAGTGCTTTGCAGGTCTTCCCAAACTGCCAGCAGCTGCTGGGGATGCCCAAGTGATTCTGAAGGGGAAGCACATCCAAGTGGTCTTTAAAACATCCCTGTTTAAAACATTCCCTGTTTCCCAGGGAAAGAAGGAGAAAAGGTAGATAAATGTGGAATTCGATACCAGGTTGTTCAGGTGGTGTAGGGAGGTTTGTGTTTTCCAAGGGTGGGGTTGTAGAGCTCCAAAAGGAGTAAAGGGAAAAGCTCCTGGGGATACTATGGCCAGCCAAGCCAGGAACATGTCAGGCTGGTAAAGGAAAGGAGGAGGAATGATGGCACCTGTCCACACTTGCTCCGAAAAAATACACAATTAGGAAATGACAGAATACAAAGAAAAATAAATGCAGCAACAAAAAGCACTCGAACAAGGTGGAGCTGCTGAACAGAATCCTAGAATCTTAGAGTAGTTTAGGTTGGAAGGGACCCTAAAGATCACCCAGTTCCACTCCCTGCCATGGGCAGGGACACCTTCCACTATCCCAGGCTGCTCCAAGCCCCATCCAGCTTGGCCTTGGACACTTCCAGGGACGGGGTGGCCACAGCTTCTCTGGGCAACCTGTGCCAGGGCCTCACCACCCTCACAGGGAAGAATTTCTTCCTACTATCCAATCTAAACATGCTGTCCTTCAGTGGGAAGCCGTTCTTCCTTTGTCCTGTCACTCCATGTCCCTCTCCATACACCTCTAAGATCCAAGAGTCCAACCATTAAATATACACCACAGTCCCACTCCAGATGCTGTGGAGTGGCACGGATTTTTCCTGGCTGGAATATTTCAGCCCTATGTTTATCACCACTCTCTCCATTTGATTTTCACTCGTGCTTGGAGGCCTTGATCTGCCAGTTCTGATTGGCATCCCACTGGGACTGGTTTGGGAGCAGATTATCTCCTTCTCCCAAGCACTGTCTGGTTCTGAGTCATTAGCAACATGGAAATAAATGATCCAGAGGGTTTCTGGATCAATATCCCAGGAAATAAAGCATAAGGCAAGAAGGGTCTGCAGCAGACTGCCACTCTGCAGCAGGGACTTGACACACTCTGCTTCTTTAAGCAGCCACATCCATAATATCTAATAAAAACCTAGGGATCACTGGGGAATTCAGACTGAGCGATGGATGCTGGAGGTCCTGAGCTGCCAGTATTAAAATATCCTCAGAATTTCAGGGGGAAATAAAAAAGATAATTTCCTAATGCGAAAAAATATTGCCTCCAACATGAGGGAATTCCACATTCATCCTCAATCTGGAGGTGAAGATGGATTTCTTACTGTGCCAGGCACAGGCCATCATGGATTGATTACATTTGTTATGTGCAAATGAAGTAAAGCTCAAAGCAGCAATACATATAAATAAATATAAATATATATATTTACTTGCCACTTTAAAAGGTCTTGTTTCCCGTATCAGAGAATAATTATGAGTCAGATCAATTTGGAGAAGGACTTTAAATGAAAAATGTGTTGAAAAGGGAGAAGCCTTTAAGAATATTTTACCCAAAAAGCAGCAACACAGACAGAAATCTTTGTTAAAATAACCAACACTACTTGGAAAGGAAGTGAAAGAGCCGCCAAGACTAACACACAAAATATAAACACACAAAAAGAAGAAAACGGAAACTGGTTGTAATTAATAGACCACAGAAGCTGGAGAAATTAAAGGCAGAAGGATATTTTCCAAGATTTTCAAGAAGAGGAGCTTTGCATTAGCAGGGGGGTGATACTACCCAGAAACTGAAGATTTATCAATAACACAGAAAAGGCAGAAATGCTCAGTGAGGGTTTTGTCCTGGTATTTGGTGGGAAAAAAGACATGCAAATGAAATACTTTCCAGGAGCGCCCAGGAGCATCCAGCTGATGGAGCTCAGTATTTTTAAACCAGCAGATCCGAATAACTCGTGAGAGTTGTAAAGGAGGTGGCCAAGGAGCTGTCTGCATAGTTAATGGTGGTTTGCAATAGGTCTTGGAACAGCTACTGGGAGTCCTGGAGGACTGTGAAAAAGCCAGTGCCGCACCCACGCTCCAAGGAGTGACCAGGACATTGCTGATTTTAAGTGTTTAAGGCTGAGAGGGATCTTGGACAATTAATGGAACCACAAGCACTGAACTGGATGATTAAAAGAGGGTGGTGTGATGGCAAAAAATAGTAATTAAATAGGGTGGTGTAATGGGGGGCAAACAGGGGATTGAGGGATACAGGCAGTGGGGAGCTCACTGCCTTTCGCCAATGGGGTGATGAGAGTGTTAGGCAGAGATAATCATGCCAATAGAATGTCCTCAGCCTTCCACACAGCGCTTGGCTTGGTCCCTGCCATGGATTGATCAGGGAAAATTACAAAATCAACAGGGCTTGCATTAAATAGATTAAAACTGGACAACTGAGAGGGCTCAAAGTACAGCTGTACACAGGGAGTGAGCGGCGGGCAAGCGCACGTCCGGAGTGGGGATAGGACAAGGAGGAATGGTTTTGAACTAAAAGAGAAGAGATTTAGATTAGATATTAGGAAGAAATTCTTCCCTGTGAGGAGGGTGAGACCCTGGCACAGGCTGCCCAGAGAAGCTGTGTCCAAGGGAGTGTCCCTGGGAGTGTCCAAGGCCAGGGTGGACAGGGCTTGGAGCAACCTGGTCTAGTGGAAGGTGTCCCTGCCCATGGCAGGGTGTTGGAAATAGAAGATATTTAAGGTCCCTTCCAACCCAAACCATTCTGGGATTGGGTTGGACAACCCAATCTGTGGTTGAGGTGGTCTGAATATCCTGTCTGTGGCACCAGCATGGAGGTAAATGTAGGGGTTCAGAGCAACCCGGAATGAAGGAAGAGGAGAGTTTTATTCTCTCTCACTAGCTCAGAACTCTGCACAATGGGACTCTCCAAAAAACACATCTCTGGCAGCAGGGGAAGGAGTCAGGGGCTGCTGTGGGATCCTGCAGCAGCTGGAGGGATGAGAAGCCCTCTAGGATGGAATCAAGCTTGATACAGATGTTTTTAAACAAACAGGCACCTCCCTCCCTTTTTGAGAATTGCTCACCTTCTGCGTCTCCCCTGGGACTGAACAGGTGCTGAAGCCACCACCAAGCACAACCACCAGAGTATTTCTGAGGTCTCACAGCATTAGATCTAAATATGCAGCTTTGGAAACTGGAACGATTTTCATTTTTGTTTCCTGCTCATTCCTTCCCCCAGTTAATTGAATTCCAGGAGTGTACCATCACCTGATGTTGTCCCCAAGTTTTCTCTTCTCTACTTGATCTCTAGCTAAATTACCCCCAAAACCAATTAAAGAGCAGAATGATATTGCAACAGCAGGACTGCTGCTGATCTTCCCGTAGATTGTAACTTATGGAAGTGATTGAAATGGTGGGAAATTACATTCCTTGGAGGAGGTCAGCCTTCAAGTTGTAAGTAGCATTTTTCTTTTTTAATATGTGGCTGCTTCAATGCTTATAATCTCACAGGTCAACAGAAGTCAAGACCTGGGTTAACCAGAAAGAGAAACTCCTGTGTGTCCTTGGGTTTAATGCGGGTTTGTGAAGAGCTGAGGAGAAAAGGATGAAATGCTTGGCATTGTGCAGAAACCCTCAGAGGGGAAATGGGTTTGCAGAGAGAGGAAGGACAGGGCTGGCTAATGGGCATGTTACAGGCATGTGTACAATAAATTACCTTGATTGTCTTCTCTGTGCTGGGCATGGGCTGAGTGCATTTAGTGGTCACTGACTGTATCGCATTAACCTGCTGCATACAGGACGTGTCTGTTTATCCTGCCAATTACTGCAAATCTAATCAGCTTTAGCCGGGTAAAAATAGAGCCAGTTTCCATGTGGAAATCAAGAGGCACAAAAACAGCAGCAAAGAAGCTGATCCTGATCAACTGAGCACATGGGAGGGAAGACTCGCAACGCTGGGAGCATGAGATGTGTTATGATGCTTTTTTCCTTGTGGGTAGGTGGATCTTTTCCCCCAGGCCTGGATTTTCCCCAGCACCCATCAGGCAGCCTGGAGGAAGGAGCTGGGAAGTGCGGGAACCACGGGGAGGCAGAGAGCTCCTCCAAACATGGATATTCCATGAGCTTTCAGGAGTGAAGGAATAGGGCTGGAATCAGCTGGAAGGGACAAACAAGGGGAAGTTGATGCAGAGGGGGCAGGGGTGTGCATGAGGTGTTTTGCAGTAAAGGCAAAGAAATATGAGCAGGTAATTCAGGTCATTTGGCTTTTGGGCTGGGGAAAACATATTGCTGCAGGTTTAGATTATCTGGTAAATGGATCATAGAGTAGAATTCCAGAATGGTTTGGGTTGGAAGGGACCTTAAAGACCATCCAGTTCCACCCCCTGCCATGGGCAGAGACACATTCCACTAGAACAGGTTGCTCCAAGCCCCACCCAACCTGGCCTTGGACACTTCCAGGGATCCAGGGGCAGTCACAGCTTCTCTGGGCAACCTGTGCCAGGGCCTCACCATCCTCACAGGGAAGAATTCCTTCCCAATATCCCATCTAAACCTACTCTCTTTCAAAAAAGCCATTCCACAGTGATGGATGGATGGCCATGAATGATGACCAGATTTGACTTACTGTGCGCTGTGGAACATACCCAGCAAGAGTATCCAGTAAAATCATCCTGCAATCCCATATAAAGGCCCACAAAGGAAGTAGCATACAGGGAGAAAAGGAGCATTACATGGCTCTGCAGGTGGTAGCATCTCATCCTCCTTCCCTCCTCCATCCCTCTGTGATGTTTGCTGAAGGACACAGGTAGTTTTTCCTATTGAGATCTTGGAAGCTGAAAAATAAAAACAAGGGAAAGCAATGTGATTTACCCCCAGGATTTCTCATCTGCCCTTTTATTTTACCGGATCACACTACAATAAATGTGTGTTGAGCTTTTTATTCATGACAAACCCCAGATCCTTCTCAAGCAAGACACAGCCTGCCACACGGAGAGGCCCTTCTTTGCCCTTCTCATCCCAGGTGGCAAAACCCCTTATTTGAAGTGACTTGGCTTCCCTAGCCACCCACATCTCCCTGCATTTTCCACCCTGATCACCTTTCCCACCACTCTTGTGGAGGTCTGGGATACCCCTTGGCAGGGCAGAAAACCCACGGTGACCAATTTTCCAGAGCTGAGAGATGCCTGTGAATAAACCCGAGGTAGCCACTCTTAACCAAACAAAGCACGGCCTTCATTTGAAGCCTCTGAATTTTCTGTCTGAGACTGAGGAGCGGGAACGGTGCCCATAATTAAGGGACATCTGTCACCCGCGTGCTCCTGCTGGGTTTGTCAGGAAATGCGGCTGACATAATGTGAGGAGAAGAAACCTGCTTTGGAGGATGGCTTGGCATGCTGGGTTCCACCTCCATCACTGCCACGGGGAAAGCTGCTCCTCCTGATGATGGGAAGGGCTGGAGGAGGTGATGTGGGGTTCATCCTACCCACCTGGGAAGGGTCACGTCCCAAACCTTTGCCAAACCTGGTAGCAAAAGCCATGTCTGCTCCCTCTGTTCCACCTCAATCTTCAGACAGACTTTAACCTGAATGAGGTTAAAAAGAAAAAAACAACTCAGAGGGTATTTGTTTGCTTTGAGGGCATTTGTGGTATTGTTTTTTTCTGGATTTTCTTAACAGCTACAGGAAGTCACTTTGTTTTTAATTCTGAAAATTCTCACAACCCAGAGAAGTTGAGGGTCTGGCTGCCCCATCCCTGCACATGTTCAAGGCCGAGCTGGATGGGGCTTGGAGCAACATGGGATAGTCAAAGGTGTCTCTGCCCATGGCAGCAACATGGGATAAGCTTTAAGGTCCCTTCCATCACACACCATTCCATGATTCTGTGATTCATAAAAACTCCAACTCCAGGACTGTGGAAGTGGAGGATTGCAAGTATTAACCATTTTTTCTTCTCAAGCTCGCAGTGGGCCGAATCCTAATATCTGACATCACCAATGCCAAAGGTGGCACAGAAAGGCAGCATTGCTGCTATCACCCAGCCATGGTCAGAAAGAAACACTCACTCCCTCTGGTCTCAACCTTTGGAAAAGGTGCTGCTCTGAGCCTTGGGATTTGCTCTTGAGGGAAGATATAAGGCTCAACCAAGTATTTTGGCATCTGATTAGAAAGAAGGGATCAGGCTCTCAGTTTAATGGAGATGCTGATGTATGAATTCCTATGTGAATAATGAATGTTTGGAAATGCTTTGAGCCCTGTAAATGGGAAGGACAGTGAATTTCCCTGTGTTCAGAAAGCCAGTGGCAGAAGTTCCCAGAATTGTTTGGACTGTAGTAATAGAGATTCATAATTCATAACAAAAAAGAAATGTCTCTCAGTGAAGCGAGAAGAAACAGCAACGTAAAAAAGTTGACATTTACTCATATTCTTTTCTTACAAAATCCTGTCACACATGGGTCTACAAGCACCCTTTTTTCTGGGCAGATAAATACCTATGGAAGGATTTATTCTATATTTGATGTAGGTTTTCAAACAAGTTTCTTTCTTACAGCCTGTTTTGTAGGGATTTTAACAGATGCACTCTGCAGTCTGCAATAGCATGTCTGGGCTGTCTAAACACATGAAATTCCTTTGCTTCCCAAAAGCCGGAGTAGAAAGTCACACTACACATTTCATGCGTTGGGTTTAAAGAAAAAAAAAAAAAGCAAAGCACAAAACAAACCTCCACAAAACTCAAAGCCAGATTCACAGGGTTTCAAGATCTGCTTAAGGAATCAGCAAGCAGGATTCAGGAGTGGTTAATAACAGACTGTATTACATGGTACCTATTAACATGGGATAATCCAGCAGGAAAAGAAAGGGCGAGGGATAAAGGAACGTCGCCCCGGAACAGCGAGACTTTTAGAAATCAAGCCCTGAGAATTCTAAACCAGATTAACTGAGCTGTCACTGTCAGAGACACCACGGGCACGGAGCAGGGGAGCAGCAGGGATGGGGAACACGAGGGTGTTGGAATTTCCACGGTGATGGAATGCACACCTTGGTTCTGCTGAAATGCAGGAGCCCAGGAGCACACGGTGCTGATAAATCCCAGCTGGGAACTCTTCTGAAGAGGGGGAATATCTGGATCTGGACTGAAACTCCGCTGCTCATCCCAGGCATGGTGGGATGAATGGAGCTCCAGAAAAGGAGCGGTGCTGGAGGCTCCCTTCCCTGCCCTCCATCTCATTCACTTCTTATTCAGCTTCATTCCCAGCTTCCACCTCCTACTAATGCTCTTCTTCTCACAAACACCCCAAGCTCCTCCTTTACCCTCTGCTCATATTTACCAGTATTACTTGACCCTTCCCTCCAAACTTCCTTCATGATTACCAGGATTTTCAAAACCCTGTGAATTCTGGACAGTTAATTCTGGAGATCTCAGGCTGCAAGCTGATGCCAAACGAAGACCTGCTTCAATTTGTCACTTACCTCGAATGCCCCAGGCCATGCCATCTTCATCAGGAAACTGGAGAGCATACCGGGGTCTGAATTTTTAAAATAAGGGGCCCAAGTCTGGAGTGAAAAGCTTCCAAGTTATTTGTTGAAAGTGAAAATTTGGAAGGAACTGGCTTTCTGTCTGTGTGCAGGCACCCAACTGATTAGCAGAGCTGCTGAGCACTCAGATTTGGACTTCAGTTCTGGATGTATCGATCCTAAATGCTTACACAGAGCTCTGGAGTGCTGCAGAGCAGCCTCTGCTCCTACTGATGTGCTGGCAGCACTCAGCCCTGACAGGATCCATCCCTAAATCACTGTACAAACCTCCAAAATCACCCCAGCCTGCTTTCCCTGCTGGGCAGAGCGTGGTAAAGGGATATGTCCCAAAAAGGGGAAATAACATCCTGGGAAAAACTAGAACCATCTGAAATGAAATCCTGGCCCAGCTGAAGTCAATGAAGGTTTGAACTGAGCTGGGATCTTGCTCTGTCTGCAACAGGCATCTGTTCCAGTGTCCCAAAAAAACCTCTTTAAACAAGAGCAGGCTGCCCATGGTTCTCATCAGTCTCAAGTATTTCCTATGTTTATTTTCTTGGCCAAGCCCCAGGTTTGCCAGTTGCTGCACTGTACACTCTGCTGGCCTGCGCTCCCTCCCATGGAGTCAGATGTCGTTTCTTCCCTTCCTACCCCAAACTGCTGAGCTGGGCTTCTCCAAGCCATGAATCCCGCCCCCCCCTCCTCCTTCACAAATACCTCTGGTATATATTTACTCCACAAAATGTTTCAGGGTCGTTTTGGGAAGAAAGACACTCCAGCAACGTAAGATGACCCCATCCGTCGGTGGCTCTTCCCACGAGGATGTGCCTGCAGCCTGGGATCCTGCTATTCCCATCCCATGAAATCAGAGTGCTCCACATTGCTGACACATGATGCTAATTTTTGGGTTCAGAAGGACCAGATTCCTCCAAAAACCAGGGAAAAAACAGGCTGTGTGCTGGCTGCTGACACAGCCCTCACCCATGTGGTCATGACAGTGCTGCTCCTGCTTTACACTGAAATCTTCAGGAAAGCAAGAACCAGTCTTGCTGGTGGGACTCAGGGTTGGCCCTTATCCCATCTGCTCTGAATCACCCACTCCCTGACACAGGAGCAGATAGCTCCAAACCTGGAGCCATGCTGGCTGAAGGATAAGCTGTCAGTGTGTGACACAGAGACAAGCAGTGCTGGGCTTTGGGATCTGGACATGTTACCTTTCTTTTCCCCTTCTCCTCACCACTATCACCTGTAGCTTTCCAGCCACTGATCCCAGGAAAGTTCCCGTCCCCTCATCAACTTGCCCACCAGAAATCCACGTGCTCCAGAAGAGCCCTGTGCTGGACAGCCTGAGGATCTGCAAGAGGCAGGGCAAGGACAGAGGTATCTCCAGGGGCAAGGCTTCATCTTGCTTTTCCCACATGTTACCAGCAGTGTCCCCCTGCAGCTGCACCATGAAGAAGAACCAGTGTCCCACGTGAGCCCTTTCTGTTGGTGGCCTTGAGGGCAGGAGGAACAGCCAGGGTGTCCACACTACTGGGAGTGTCAGGACAAGGGGGAATGGCTTCCCACTGACAGAGAGCAGGGTTAGATGGATATTAAGGGGAAATTCTTCCCTGTGAGGGTGGTGAGGCCCTGGCACAGGTTGCCCAGAGAAGCTGTGGCTGCCCCATCCCTGGAA
>JAWWLV010000021.1:18644795-18691353 GCA_035041135.1 Platyrinchus mystaceus | reverse complement strand
GGGAGGCCCTGGCACAAGTTGCCCAGAGAAGCTGTGGCTGCCCCTGGATCCCTGGAAGTGTCCAAGGCCAGGTTGGATGGGGCTTGGAGCGTCCTGGTCTAGTGGAAGGTGTCCCTGCCCATGGCAGGGGTGGAAACAGATGGTCTTTAAGGTCCCTTCCAACCCAAACCATTCCAGACTCTTGCCCAAGTTGGTATTTCTATAACCAACTGCAGCAAGAATTTCAAATGTTGCAAAGAAACACTGAACTTTACATTCATATTCAGTAAATACAGGGCCACTTTCCTTTTCTTCCTGGTACTTTCTCCTCAAGCATTTTAAATGGAACTAGCTGGTTATTGGAATACTGACCAAAGGCAGTGAGAGGAGGCAAATGATGTGAAAACACCCCAAGGAATGTCACTGGAGCAATCAGAAAATACTTCCAGATTTTCCTTTCCAGCTCTAAAGTGTTTTGGCTTTAGCAAAGAGTAAATTAACATTGTGTAATGGATGAGGGTTGGAATCAGCCCATGGATTGGAGAGGATGACTCCAGACTGGGTTGCTGCACATCCCTTGTTTGGTAGAGTCACCATAATGTGACTTCCCTGAGGTTTAAGTAAAGAAATATTCAGAGCCAGGAATCCAAAGGAAAAAGCTGCCCTGTGACTGGGATGGTGTGGACTGGCAGGCTGCAGCTTCAGCAGAGGCTGAGACATCCTTGTCCTTCCAGCCATCCAGAACAGGAGAGGCAGGGACAGGCCAAGGCATGAGCAGGGAAAGATGGGGAAAACCAAGAGTGTTTCTTTTGCAGCAGTTCCCGAGATGGATGCAGGGAGTAAGGGAAGGGAGCTGGGAAAGTGGTTTTGGCAGGCAGGGACTGTGGATTTTCATGCAGAAACAAGTCCCACAGGGAACCATGCAAAGCCAGAAGGTCTGCCTGGCTTCTGGGGCCAAGGAGGGACGTGCCAGTGCTATTCCAATGGGGAAGGGACCCAGGGGACATGGGAAAAGGGTGACTTGCACTTTGAATTATGAGAGGTGACAGGGTGGTGACTGAGGGGGGATCTTTGCTCAGGGAGAGGTGAGCCTATCCCTTATGCCTTCAGCTGGAAAAAACCCTGGAAAATCCGTGTTTAAAGACATTCTGTACCTGCCGCAGTCTATCGCCAGAGGGCACTGACAGTCGCACACATCCCTGGCAGCCTTTAATCCATCCTGCTCTTCCTGCTGTCACAGCAAGGACACCTTTTCTCCACCCTGCCCAAACCAAACCCACTCGGTTTAGCACTTGAAAGACAAACTGCAAGGGACGCTGCAGGCCCGACATCTGGCCGCTTTTTGGCTGTTTTTTTGGGTTTTTTTAATCCCTTTTCCCAAAGTCCACGTGATATTTTTCTATGTGCTTCAAAGCCGGGGTTTGTTTGTTTTTTCAAACCCAAGAGCTCCAATTCCAGCATCTGCGCGAAACCCTGCAGGAAATAACCCGTGATTACAGAAGTAGTTGAGCGAACGTGCAATAGCAATATTTATCTTTCCCTTCCGTGGAGCGGCGCAGAGGCACGAAATGCTATTGCTCCTGTCACTCACTGCATTCCGGCAGGAAAGGAGGCGGGGGAGGTTAGGGTGGAGCTGCAGGATCAAAGGATTCCAGTGAGGCTGAAGAGGAACGGGAGAGGTGGATGTAGGGCAGGTCAGAATGGCAATGAAGAGAAAGGTTTTGGAAGAGGGGAGCCAGGAAGGGCGTGTGGGGAGAGGTAGGGGATGATCAGCGGTGGGAAATTTGGGAGAGGTGGGACAGAGCAGAGGGAATGCAAGGAGGTAGCACAAAAGGAGCCAGCAGCTCCAGAGTGACAGTCCACAGAGCTTCCACTCCAACCCACCCAGTGCTGGTCTGTCAGGTTTTATGTACATCCATGTACAAAAATGGGCTTTCTCCCAATAGATTGTCCTGGGAAAGCATTCAATCCCCAAAAGAGGGAAAGCTGGCTTGGTTGGAACCCACAGCAGGGAAGGATGCCCACCACAGCTGACTCATACCCAAGACAGCAGTGGGTTCATCTATGGCTTTGGAGGTCGTTTTGATAGAAGACTTGGAATTTCCAGGCTGAATTTCTGGCAGAAGCACTGAGATTTAAGCCACATTTAGGAGGTTTAAAATGTCATACGTGTCATTAAATGGGCAGAAGTGTTTTTTTAAGTGTTGAGCAGCCTCCTAAAAGCTCCTAAATGTGATGGGAAAAAGCTCTGAAAAAGTCCCAGTGGAGGAGTCCTGTGGGCTGTGAGTCTTGAACATAAGATGGATTTGGGTAACACCACTGGCTTTTTAACCAGCAGCCTCCCAACCAAAGATCCTCTCTCTTTTCCATGGTAGAGATTCTCATCTCCATTGACTCAGTGGGTAGATATTGAAGTGAACTATCTCCTTTCACACTGGACTCAGTCACCCACCTCACACTGAATTATTTCAGTTAATTTTTAATTGACATTCAAGTCAAACTCACATGAAGAAGAAATTATCTGGGTGCATTTGACTACATTGGCTCTCAGATGTTGTTTGAAGGAAAAGAGGCACTTCATCCAGGCTTCTTGGCTTAGCAGGACTGAAGAAATCCAAGTAGGAGAACTCAGACCCTTAAAACAGCATCTGAGGTGAGAACTGAAGCAGATGCTTCCAGTGTTGAAGAACTGGACCCTCTGCCCTCGCCTGACTGAGACACCCAGTAACAGCCTCTGCACGCTCTGAAAATACAAATAAAAAGGAAAATCTCTTCACTTTTATTTATTGTTTACTGATTATTCCAGCAAGGAAACTTCCCCATTTGTCTCAAACATGCACAAAGAGAATTTTCAGGGAAAACATGCAGGAAATAGGATGATCTGGGGACGAAACAAGGAGCCAGTTTGGTGTCCCAAGGGCTGTGCTGGAACAGGGAAGGTGGCTGAACAGACAGCCCAGGACGACCTTCACTCCCCACCCGCTGTCTTGGTAACATGAGCTCTTACACAGTTGATTTATCTCGCTGAGGGCAGTTCCTTGCTTTGCCCGCTGGCTCACCAGGAATTCTTGGTGACAGAATTATATGTCATGCTCCTTTTGGTTTCCTCAGACTTCACCCAAAGCCACCTCTAATCAGAGAAAAGGCTCCCACTTCATACATTACACTTCAGAAGACAATTTCTGACTGTAAACCACAGACTCCCACTTTAGCAGCAAAATTCGCATTCAAACTTTTATTTAGGCTCAGGCTTAGACCTGTCCCAGGCAGAAAAGTTTAAACATTCACCTTGCTACAGAAACCTGACTTTGAGCACAGCGTGGTGCTTTCAGGATGAATTAGTGGGTAAAGGATGTGCTTTCAGGATGGGTAGAGACATCAGTATAAGCAGAAAGGCCACCAAAGAACTCGTCATCCTCACGCCAACTGCCTGGCTCGTGCTAGAATTCAATGCAAACCTTTCCTAAGGGACTGAGAGCACTTCCTCTGTTTTCCACATATCCCTTCCTCCAATGGACAATACTGGGCACGGCAGGAAAAGGAAGCACATATGGTTTGCACTCGATGACGGATCACTACAAGGAAAGGACACAGAGAGCCTGTGGGATTTTCAAGGACCCTCTGACAGCAGGAGTCTGCAACAGAAGCAGGGTTGTGTCTCTTTACAATATATGACATTATGCAGCCCCAGTAAGTGTCCTTTGGCTGCTTAGCCTTGCATTTCAGTGGGACTCCAATAAATGCAATCGATGGTCTGTGATATTCCACAGGGAAATAAAAAAGGATAAACTACCAGCATTTGGAATTTCTGTGGTGCAGCAGTTCGTCTCAGCAAGGTGTATAATGAGATTTCCAATAAACCATCACCCAAAGGAATGAGCCTTTCTCTCTTCTGTGATACCAACACAAGTGGTCACACAACTCATTGCCCACATTTGGACATCTGTGCATCCCATAAAGATCAACTCAAGACAAAATGCAATTTTGCCTCTGAAAACATCCATGTTGGGTCTTTTGTTTATCTGCAGTGCAGCGAAATTGCACTTGTGAAAATAAAACACACGGCCCATCTTCCAAGAAGATTAGACTCATATAAAAAATCAAGCCTGGATTCATTTGTTGCCTGCCTGGGGCTGCATTTAAAAATGTTATTCCTGGCTTGTCCCATTAAAGATCTTCAGCTGTGTCATTTATCCAGCTGATGTGCAGACTGGCTACTGGGCTACAACAGCCAAACAGCAGAAAAACACTATGAAAAATAGGAATTGTGTCCCTGCCTCTTGGCTGCCGGATGCCGTCCGTGCAATCCACAGGCAAATCTGAAGCTGATAAAGCTGCTGCAAATTGTGCATTGCTACGTCGCTGTCAGCCAGAATCCCTGTTCAGAATGGAGAGTGGGAACACGGGGGGGGGGGAAGCGAAAAAATTACCATTTTAAGAGGTCTTTAGTGTCTCTTTTGTTTCCACACTGTATTTAATGTATTTAAAGACAATCTGAAGTCAAAGGCCAAATTGGCAGAGCGCGGGTTGGGTTGGTGGCGGCTCAGGCAAATGTTGGTGCCAAAAGCTTTATCGGGGTTTTGGCATCACCCCCCCAGCAGCAGCTCCATCCCTGAGGATCTCTGCCATCCTAAAACAACGGCTGAGGAAGGAGAGCATCGTAGCCATTCCCTCTTCTACTCCATAAGTCTCCTCATGGCTGGAATGAGTGGTTTTGACTGGAAAGTCGGGGGAAACCACACTGCCCCACGCTGGAGTCAGCGAAGAGCACGGGGAGCCGTGTGAGTCAGTGACAGACTGGAAATGCCCCTGCCGTGACGGAGAGGAGGAAAGTGTCCAAGACTGACTTGGGATCAGTCAGGATGTGCCCTGAGGCACCACTACACGGTGCAGGCATCACTCTGAGGGGACGGACAGGAGCCCCAGGCCCAAATTCTCCACCACAGCGCCTCTTGGGGGTCAGCAGGGCACAGCCATGCCCTGAGAGGGGTGACCGCCCCTCAGAGCCCCCCGAACGCGGAGGCCGCCCCGGCCCCGCCGCTCCCGCTCCCCGCGGGCGGCAACACACAAAAGACGGTTGCTCCCACCCCTCTCCTATTTAAGGGTCCCACCAACCAATCAGCGTCAGGGGCGGGGCTAAGGGGGATTGACAAGCCCCCAGACCCCACTCCCGTGCGTAAAGGGAGGGGGCGGGGCGAGGGTCGCAGCCAGCCAATCCGCGGCCGCGAGCCCTGGGCCGGGCCAATCAGCGTGGCGGTGGGCGTGTCCCGCCGCGGGGTCAGGCCGGGAGCGAAGGCGCCCATCGCTCCCTGTTCCTCGCGCTCCGCTCGCGGCCGAGCCTCCTCACCGCGGGATCCCTCCGCCCTGCGCGCAGCGGCCGGCGGTGTGTGCGCGCCGCTCCGTCCCCCTCCGCCCCGTGAAGGGATTATTTCCCGCGGCCGCGGCGGCGGGGCGGCCCCGGCGGGGCCCCCGCGCGATGGAGGCACCGGGCGCCCGGCGGAGGGACGGAGGAGCCGCCCCGTGAGGGAGGAACGGGAGCGCAGCGGCCTCCTCGGGGCCGCCGGCGGGCGGGGACCCCGCGGCCAGGCCGCGCCTCAGCGCTCGGGCCTGCGCCGCCCTCAGCGGGGCCCGGCCCGGCCCTGCCCGCCCGGGGCTGCCCCAGGCCGGGTGTGCGAGCCCCCGCCGGGGCGCGGGGCACGATGGTGGAGAAGCGGTGCCCGCGGCTGCAGCGGGACGGCGTGTACCGCTGGTTCTCCGAGCTGCCTTCCCCGCAGCGCGTGGAGTTCCTCTGCGGCCTCCTGGACTTGTGCATCCCTCTGGAGCTGCGCTTCCTGGGCGCCTGCCTGGAGGACCTGGCCCGCAAGGATTACCACTCCCTGCGCGACTCCGAGATCAAGGCCAACAACCCCGCGGACCTGGGCAGCCTCACCAACCTGACGGACGAGGTGGTGCGCAGCAAGCTGCTCGTGTCGCTGGCGCTGCTCGGCTCTGCCCACCGCGAGGCCGCCGGGGTCCTGTTCCGCACCCTCACACACATCGACTCGGTCATCAACAACTACGGGCTGCAGCTCAACGAGGGCCGCACGGGGGATGAGTTCCTGTTGCTCTTCACCATGGCATCCAACCACCCGGCGTTCAGCTTCCACCAGAAGCAGGTGCTGAGGCAGGAGCTCACCCAGATCCAGAACATCATGGCCAGCACCAGCAAGAATCCCAGCACCTCTACCCTCAACACCATGGCAACCTATCCTGGCTGCCATAAGGTGGGTGTCCTGTTTTTCCACGCGGGAGTGGCACTGCTGCAGGGCACAAGGTTTTAAACCTCGCTTTAGTATTTTAGTGCTAAATGGCAGCTGAAGAGGCTGGCAACATTGCTTGGTTGATGATGACGATGGTGGACCGAGGACAGAAACGTGGTGTTTTTAGGGGCTTGTGACATTTAAGTGAGAAGGGCTTCACGAGCTGATTAACAGCACCAATGTAAACCTTCCCTGTTTTCTCCTCAATGCATCTGCTGAGGGGACTGTCCTGCCAGCTGCTTGGAAAACCGGTGATTTAGGAAGGGAAACGAACGTGTCTCTAGGTTCAGGAGCAAGCATTTGTTTAAAAGTTTCCCTGGAAGAAGTTGGAGAGGAGGATCAGCTTTGAGAGTAGCTGTCCAGTGACAAAGGCGTCTTGGTGCGTGTGTGTTTTGTTTAGGTGGATGTGATGACAAACATTGGGAGTTTCTGATGCCAAACTAAAAAAAATGTTGTCGTTTCTTGTCACCCCTGGGGTATCGATCCTGGTGTCGGGGTTCACCGTCATTAACTTGCTGTTCTTTCATTCAATTGCAGCCGTTAAGCTACACAGAAACATTTTAAGATGTGCTGTTAGTAATTAGACGTGTGACTGCTTAATTGCCCTCAGCCTGCTACAATAAGGAGTCAAACTGTCTTTCTGCCTGATTTTAACCCGCTGGAAAGTTCAAACTAAGCACCAGCTTAGTGGGGGCATGTGAGCAGTTAACAGGCTCCTGAGGATGTTGGGACTCGGTGGATGATGTGTGTTACCCTTCTCTTGGGAAAGATGGTGAATCCCTGAAGGCTCTGAAAACCCCTGTATTGGGGTAATCCTAAACAAAGCTCCTGCTGAGGGCTCAGCAGAGATTCCATTAAATTGAATGGTGAATTTCAAACTGAGACAGAAGTCTGTGCAGAGTCTTCCCCTGAATACAAATGTCCTTCCAATTTTGTGTCTGTTTAAGCACCTCTACATTGTAAAATTTGGATGAGAAGTGTTAAACTTTGCGTTTTTCTTCCTCTTCCCTTCCTGTGTTTTGTGCTTGTTCCTAACATTTTGTATTGAGGGGAAAGAACAAGGTATGGCAAAGCCTGTTCAGTCAGTGTGAATAAAATATATCTGGAAAGGATATTTCACACAGGATGTAGAAGGATGTAATTAAAACCAGAAAGAGCTTCTTTTCAGATACTTAACTACTTGCAGCTTCCCTTATTCAAAAGCTGCCCCGACCCTGGGTTTGAAAGGAAACACTGCAAATCCTCTACAAGTTTTCCAAAAAAAAAAAAAAAGGATAAAATCAGGCAGTCAGGAATGGCTTTTTAGAGTCTGCTTTCGTAGCTGCAGGATCTGTGGAGCTGAAAAACTCTGGCACTATTTCTGTCAGTCTAAGATGGACGTAGAATCCATCCTGCCATTTTTTGTGCCAGCAAAAAGGCATCCAGGATGGTCAGTGGATTTGTCTTTTCCACTGAGCTCATTGAAGGACTGTCTCTTTAAAAAGTACATTTTTATAAAAATTGGCGTTGAGGACTCTTGGTTGGCTAAGGGCAGAGTGGGTAAGAGGGAACACAAAGGTGACTTTGCCTTCAAAGCCTCTGAATGTGCATTTTGTTTGAACTGATGCAGATTCCCTTCAGATTGTTAATTTTTTTCCTTGTTAACTGGGTAATTTTGCTACTTTCAGAGTAAGCAGTTGGCTTAAAGCAGGAGTTGGATGAAGCAAGTGGAAAAAACAATGTCTTTCTCCATTCAGCCCCCTTTAAATATGCACAAATAAATTCCAACACGGAGGCCTTAGATCTTGTGATGTTACCGAGTTATGTTGTGACAATACTTGTGCTGTAACATCACCTAGATAAAACAATGTGGCTGTGGAGAGAAAGTGAGTGCCCTGAGCTGCTGCCTGCCAAGAGTCCTGCACTCCTCTTCCTCCTTGGAATTGGAGGAGAATTTCCTCCCTGGTGCCAGCACTTTCTCATGGCTCCTGTTGCTTTACTACAGCTTGAGCCACGCTGAGCTGGGGCGTGAGGCTGTGTTTCAAATGGAGTTGGATGCTGCTCCTCAGTCCTCAGCACAAACCTCCCTGAACTCATCCTTTAGGAGATGGAGAAATGGTCACCATTTGAGGTCCTGAGGAACTCTGGGAAGCTGGGATGGCGTTCATGTGTGATGGAGTGCAAATAGGGAGCTCTTTGTGAACAGGGCGTTCCTTCAGCTTTTCCTTGTGAGTGTGGGAATAGGCAGTAACAGTGTTTACCTGTTTTACTGTTACAATTTATGATTTATGTTTAATTTGTTTATTCAGGGAGATGCAACAGAAAACTCGACCACTGCTCTTTGTTCTCTTTGCAGAAGCAAATGGGAATGTGCTGCTGCTGCTTAGCCAGTCCTATTAAAATGTGACCCAACTTGATATGAGCTATGATTTTTTCCAGAGGATTGGAGCTTGCCATCCTTTTACCATCTCCGATCTCTTTCCCATTTTACAGTGAAATCTCTCAAAAATAAATTGTCTTCTATAGTGAACAGGCTTAACTGTTGATACAAAATCACTGTAAATATTTCATGATTCTTCAAGTTGCTTTGGGGTAGGTGAACACATCTGAAGTTGGTCAGTGATGCAAACAACTCCTTATTCCTGTTTTCTGTTACTGTCTGCAGTTTTTGATTGTGTGAAGGCTCTAAACAGCTGCCCATGTATTTTTTTTTTTTGCTTTAATTTGTGCTTTTTAAGATGCGTCTTGGCTTATGTGAATCTTAACTTTGCAGGAAAAGGTGGCTGTGGCTGGCTTTAAGTGGGTCAGTAATTATTAGGTTCATGGTTTCTACCTGATAGTATAAATGAACATTAAGTTCCTTGCCCTAAGTAGGGAAGACGGTGCTCTCTCTACATTGGTTTAGTCTCTGTGAAGATGGAATCATGAATATCCTGAGTTGGGAGGGACACACATGGATTACTGAGTCCAGCTACTGGCCCTGCACAGGACACCCTGTCCCTCAGAGCGTTGCCCAAATGCTCCTTGAGCTCTGGCAGCCTTGGGGCCGTGACCACTGCCCTGGGGAGCCTGTGCAGTGCCCACCCACCCTCTGGGGGAAGAACCTTTCCCTGATATCCAACCTAACCCTGCCCTGACGCAGCTCCAGCCATTCCCTGCCCCTCTGGAGAAAGCTCATTCTTATTCTTGCCCCTTGTCCTGTCCTGTATTTTCTTTTGGTTTTGAATGGTGCCAACACTTGCAGCACTTGAGTTGTGGATTCCTCAAACTTTTTCCTTGCAGGCACGAAATCTGAGGTGGTTGGGTGGTTTTTAAAAATTGAAACAATGCCAGTTATCTTCAAATGAAGCCCAGGCATCTGTGCCTGAAGAATCACGTCTGAAAAAGTTTTGTTCCTGGTGTGAACAGTAATGGGCTCGTTTTTAACTGGTGATGGTGCAACTGAGTGTTTGGGCTGGTTGTGCACCCTGAGATGCCCATTCAGCTGTGTTTTCTACTCTGCCACAAAGGAGATGGGATGGTTTTCTGGCCAGCACTTGGAGCCTGGCACCTGCAGGCTGTGTATATAGTGCCTAGAGTGCAAACTGCTGCTCTCCTAAAGGAGGGGAGCTGAAAGCATCAGGGCACATGAAAACCAGTAGCCAAATATCTCCTCCTATGCAGGTGAGTTGCCACTTCTGCATTTGTGACCCACAGAGAAGGGAGAAATGACTCAGCTGTCTCCCAGCACCTTGAACCTCCCATTCTGACTTGTGTTGTGGATGACTTCTTTTGGCAAGAGGTGAAAACTCACTGTTTTTATTCACTCTTGGTTGATGGTTGGACTTGATGATCTTAAAGGTCTTTTCCAACCTTAATGATTCCTGGGGTTATTTAGCCTGGAGAAAAGGAGGCTCAGGGGGGACCTTCTTGGTCTCTCCAACTCCCTGACAGGAGGGTGGAGCCAGGTGGGAGTCCGGCTCTGCTCCCAGGGAACAAGGGACAGGACAAGAGCAAACAGCCTCCAGCTGTGCTGAGGAGGTTCAGGTCAGACATCAGGAAGAACTTCTTCATGGAAAGGGTTGTTAAGCATTGGAAGGGACTGTCCAGGGAAGTGGTAGAGTCCCCATCCCTGGAAATGTGCAATGCCCGGTTGGACTTGGAGCTTGGAGCTGTTTGGCCTGGTGGAAGGTGTCCCTGCCCATGGCAGGGGTTGGAACAAGGTGAGCTTTAAGATCCTTTCCAACCCAGGCCTTTGCATGATTGTGTGATGATGATTCTGTGATCTGGTTGTGGCTTCAGCTGCAGAGCAGGGTCAGAAATAGTCTCTCTCTGGCTGCAGCTCGTTTGCTGCCGGGAGGGAACAGGAGTCAGTGACTCTGTAGTTATGTGGCTGTTTCGGGTTGGTATCTTGTGAATGGGGAAAAGGGTTCTGGCCTAGTCAGCTTCCAAATACTGCACCAATGGCTATTTCCAGTTTATAGCATAAGGGACTATTTTTCACTCATATTCATTCCATAGGCTCATCTAAAACTTTCAAATAACTAAAGACTGTATATTGGGAGCAGTGGAGAGCTGATCTTCTGAGGGGTCCTGAAATACCTTCATCTGTCTGCACTGTTTGCCTCAGGGGATTGAATGGACATAACCCCATTCAGAAATATTCTGATTTCTATTTTTATTTTTTATCACCTGTGGAGTGATGAGTTATAAAAAACTATCATTTGTTGAGTTGAATCTCAGTCCTTAAGCCCTTACAGAGAAAGCAACCTCATATTAAATGATCTATGTCAGCTGCCTTTATGGCTTTTATGTGAGCTTTGTAGGGATAGAATAAATCACAACAAACTTAATTTTTAGGCTCTTAACCCATTGAGAGTGTTTCCTGGCTTTAGTAGATTATCATAGCTGTTGCTGGCTGGGATTAGAGGTGTTTACTCACTGATAGGAGGAGTTGCTATCTTGGAGTGATCTCACTTTCAAAACCACATGAAACCAACCTCAGGAGCTGTAGGGGCAGGTCTTGTAGCTTCCAGCTGGTGACATGTGCCAATCCTTGCGTGGCCTTTGCATGTCCTTTTAGAATTCTGAGCACTTGAGGCAACATGAATAGCACAGGTCTCTTGATATTCAAGTTGAGAAATGTGAGGCTTCCAGTTCTGGCTCTTTTCTTACTGAAGTTCTTGTTTAAAATGTTTTCTGTGGCTTTGATAAAACAGTTCACTCTCAAACCCGCAGTATTTTCAGAAATGAGCTTTAACATATAAAGGAATATTTGGAAGACAATAGTCTGGTAGTAGTAACAGTATTAATTACCACCAAATTCACTTTGTTTAATCATATGTTACGTGATGAACTTTGAGTTTAGAAACCTAAATGGGTTTGCTTGGGAAATACATTGTACATCCAAACACCAGGGACAGAGCAGCCAAAAAAATCTGTGTTGAGCTAATAATGATGATGTTTTTTCCATGAACTGTTTTCCCTTTTTGGCTGAATGAAGTTTTTGTTTTAAGAGCACATTCTACTTCTCTTTTTAAATTTACTCTTTTTTCTACTAATTGCCTCGTAGCTGTTAGTTGTCACTGGAACAACACTGAAGGCCTCATCTCTTGTGGAATAAAAATGCCTATTTTAAGTGCTGGATGTTTTGAACTGTCCCAGACTCTGAACTGTTTTCATTGAATTGGTGCATGACCCGTGTGAGATCGTGCTGGAGAAGCAGAGCCAGCAGGAGTTCACCACACCTCACAGGCATTCCAGGGTCTGACTTCAAAGGTGCTGAACAGCAGCCTTGTTTGGGAGTGTTTAACCATTTGGTTTAGGGTTTTTTTTACATGTTTGTGTGGCTAAAACTGAGATCCTGTCAATTCAGGCTGGATGGTGGATACAGCACTGCCTCTTTTTGGCAGGGCAGAGCTGGGATTCTGCTGTATCTTGTATATTCAAACACTCCCATGACTCCCTGCTCGCTCTGGAGCGTTTTTTATCCTTCAAAAAAGCAAATATAGTCCCAAGAATATAGATAAGATTTCTCTGAATCCACAGAATCTTATTATAGAAGTGCTGGATCTAATTTGTCTGTTGAAATGAGAACCATTGTCACACTTAAACTAGAATTTGACTTTACTCTTTGGCAAAAGAACTGGATCAAGTTGAAGTTGCTGTCCATTGAGATTTGAAATGGGTATTAAATTGAGCAAAGAGATGTTGATATGGTCCAGATCTGTATTTCTTTGCATGGGTTTTGTGATGAGCAAACATCCAAATTCCTTGCTCAGAGCAGAATTTTTCCATCACTCTCATTGGTATGATTAACCAACAATCAGCACTGGGAGGGATACACCTTTTAACAGGTGTTCAGGCCAATATAAGGTTTCAGGGTTTTTGTAAATAGATGAAGTGATCCAGAAGTAAGCAGATCAGGTACTTTAAGAGTAAGATCTTAACTTTAATTAAAGACCTGCCAAGTCATGGTAATAAACGTTGAAAGTGAACACTTTTCATGTGTATTATGAATCCCTTACCAGAGTCTTCTCTTTTTCACCATAAATGGAAGAAAGAAGGACATTGAGGGGCTGGAGTGTGTCCAGGGAAGGGAATGGAGCTGGGGAAGGGTCTGGAGCACCAGAAGCAGCTGAGGGAGCTGGGGGGGCTCATCCTGGAGAAAAGGAGGCTCAGGGGGAGCTTCTCGCTCTCTCCAACGCCCTGACAGGAGGGTGGAGCCAGGTGGGGGTCGGGCTGTGCTCCTGGGGAACAAGGGACAGGACAAGAGGAAACGGCCTCAAGCTGTGCCAGGGGAGGTTCAGGTTGGATATTAGAAAAGATTTCTTCATTGAAAGGGTGCTCAGGCATTGGAAGGGGCTGCTGAGGGAAGTGGTGGAATCACCATCCCTGGAAGTGTACAAAAAATGTGTGGATGTGCCACTTGGGGACGTGGTTTAGTGATGAACATGGTGGTGTGGTGCTGGTTGGACTTGATGACCTTAGAGGTCCTTTCCAACCTTAATGACTCCATGATTTTCTGATTTGAAGTAGTTTTATTACACTCAAGCCATTACTTAAGTGGATATTGGGGAGGGGAAGGAGGGAGAAATACAATTCAGTGGATTTGTGACTCATCAGATAATTTGTTTATGAATTGTTGCAGGAGAGCCCAGGGTGGCAATGAACTCTTTAACCAGGGGAAGGCTCCTGGGATCCTTGCTTGGCTTAGACTTCAGCAGGTTTTCAAATTGCTTCTTTGACTCTGCATTTACCTCCCAAATGTATCTTCCAGCCCCATGGGGGCAACTTTCCACCTCAGTGCTGGCCAAATTAATATGGTAGCTCTGATGTCAACATAATAAACACTTTAAAGGCAGATGTCAGTAAGGGCTAAAGGTTTGAATAGCAGCTCTTACTGTGCTACACTTGGAATTCTCTTGGGAAATTTAAGGGAATCTTCCCTTGTGGTGCCTGTGCTTTTAGCTTTTGGTGGCATCAGGTGAAGGAACAGGGACACACCTATACATCAGTGCTGGGATAGAGAGCAGCAGTGTCTGTTCCAAGGTCTGGT
This sequence comes from Platyrinchus mystaceus, assembly GCA_035041135.1. Classification (NCBI taxonomy): domain Eukaryota; kingdom Metazoa; phylum Chordata; class Aves; order Passeriformes; family Tyrannidae; genus Platyrinchus; species Platyrinchus mystaceus. The sequence continues at coordinate 18,677,559 of JAWWLV010000021.1, read as the reverse complement.
TATAAGCAGGTCTCTGTTTTGATGCTGAGGTTTTAATGACTGATTTGTAAAACTCAGATTTGATGAGTCCAGTAGCTCTATGGTAGATTTATGTTTCTTGTATTAACAATGTTCCCAATTCTTTAAGCTTGGGATTTTTAGTGGAAATTAGCTTATAAAATACAACCCAGACTAATTTTGGTCCATCTGTTCTCCAGAATTTCTAAGAAGCCTTGGAGCAGGTGTGTGATTGTCCCGCAGCGTTTAAGTACCACATGGCTCATTTCGTTCCAGAGTCTCACAGGAAAAACCATCTGATCTATTACCCATTTTCCCATTTCCCTTGGAATTGCCTCTTCACCCTTTGTGTTCCAAGATGGATCCCTTCTTACCAACTTCCTGAGAATAGGTGTATTTTGTAGCTGTTCAAACATGGATGCACCTGGTGTTTACATCCGTTTCGTAGACCCTGCCTGTTGGAGCTGCTTGAATTTCTAGCACAAACCAAACACTTTCACTTGCATCCATGCCCCAGTCCAACAAAGCAACTAAATGTGTGTAAATTTAAGTGTTGAGGACTTCACTGGGTGTGTGGAAAGTTGGGTGTGTTTGTGAGCACTTCCTAAACGTCCTTGTGGAAGAGCCTGAATCTTCCACAGGAGTAGGTTGTAATTCTTGTAGTGGGAGAACAGTCAGGTGTTTGTATATGTAATAAATGCAGAACTGGTGCCTGAGGCTATGATTTCTCAAGCAGCTGGGCAGACTAATGTTACTACCAAGAGGAAGATGTTTGCTCAGTCCTGTTCCTCCTGGTGTTGTCTCTGTGGATTTTGAGTTCTGGGTCCTTGCACTGATTGCTCTGTCTCTGGCTCGGATTTAGCCCTGTCATGCATTGACAGACTGACAGCTGAGTGTTAGCAGTGCAATTTTTCCAAATTATATAAAACCTGAGTTCTGTCCCTGTGCTGGGAAACAGCAGCTTATCAGCCTGAGCGTGGAAGGGTTGTGTCCTTCCCATCAGGCTTCTGCTGGAGCATTTCTGCCATCAGGATTGCACGGTGTTAAAGACCTTGGTGTTAACCTCAAAATAAGCTGCTGTTAATGCTCACTAATATCAATCTGGCAGGAGAGAAGTTGTGTTCCCCCCCCCCTCCCCAGATTCAATGCTCAGTTCCAGAGTGCACTCACTCGTATGTGTTACCTGCTCCAGCCTCAAGCCTGAAGGTCAAGTTATGGCTATGAAAACCATTTTTTTTAATGGAGAATTCCAAAGCCAGTATGGACAGAAGCATTTATCTGTGAGACTTTCCCAGAATATCACTGGCCAGTGCTGAAAACTGAATGTCATGTGGAAAAGTTTCCCTGAATGGGAGAATGCATTTGTGTCACTTGGAGCTGCAGCCCCAGGATCTCACTTAACTGACTCACTGCTCTTACATTTTGTTCACTTTTCCCACCTAAATTTCATACCTAGTCAGGTATAGAAATCCATATTCTGTTCCCTGGGATCCTGTATCATTGTTCCATGTGTACATGGTGCTTTGGGTAGTGGTTATGTTGAATTTTTTAGTATTGGCTCCACTTCAAACTAAGTCAGCAAATACTTTGCCATTAAACCATGTCTTTCCTGTGCTCTGTTTAGTTATTTTTAAAAGGAACAGATAATTGCTGTTTTGGTCAAACTCTTACCACATTAAGTTTGACTCCTATCAGTCCTGTTATTCTTATGAAAGATTTTGCTGTATTAAATGTTAGGCATTGTCCCTTGGGAGCAAAGCTAAGAGTTACTGAATCCAGCTTCCCAGATTTACCCTTTTCCATGGTGTCTTCCACTGTCTTGCACTGGCAGAGCCACTTCAGGCCTGACTGAGAAGCACCACCAGTGGAAGTAACTGGATTTTTTTTTCCCTATGTGCTCTTTGATGGATCAAGGGTTTTGGAGAGCTTTCTAGAGCTACTTTTGCTGTCCCAAGGAGATCTGAGCCTGTAGGACCTCTTTGATGCTGGGAAGGAAATCACTGCTCTGTTGGAGATAAGGATGTTGTTGGATGGCAGGTGAAAATGGGAAAAATATGATAATGGCAAAATTCTGGCAAATGACTTCTGTTCCCTTGACATGTTTGTCTTCAACCCCTGAGTTGAGACAATTGTTTCTTTCCCTGGTGACTCCTGGGGGTGGGGGGTGTGAGGGCAGCATTCTGTGATCCTTCTGTCTAATCCATGTTGGGAAGTATCCGCTTTCCAGTAGCGGATACCAGTTCTGATCCATGATTACTGTGGAGAATGAGGCACAGGATGATTCAGGCTGAGCCTCAGTCATTGGGTAGTGATCCATTTTCTTTGTTATTCTCAATTATGGCCACTGCTTTAACTTGAAATGCAAGAGAGGGGCAGGGTTTGGATCTGGAAAACCAGAAGTCCATCTGTGAGCCAGATGCTTTGCTATGGAGGGAGCGGATTAAAGAATCACAGAATCATCCAGGTTGGAAAAGACCTTAAAGCTCGTCTTGTTCCAGCCCCTGCCATGGGCAGGGACACCTTCCACTGGACCAGGCTGCTCCAAGCAAAGATGTAACACTGGAGTGCAGTAAAAAGAGTTTTAAGAATTTCTTCTGCACCCAGTTGAGTGTTGCAGCTTTCAGAGTGATTGAAAAGCCTGCAGGCCACTCTGATATTAAAGTAATTTATGAATAATGCAATGAAACTATGGATAGGTGCATCCTTCTCCCTGGACCTCTGGAAAATGCTGTGCTGAGGGTTAAGATTAGGCAGTGTAGAATATTTAACTGAGGACTTGCTGCTCTATTTGGTTGGTTTCCTTGGACTATTTCTGCTGATGTTCTCAATTTCAGTTGTAAAATCCAAAGTCTTCTCTTTAAATGTCTGATGCTGTTTCCTCTTAAACCGTGAATGATTCATGACCTTTTTTCAGCATTTATAAAATGTCACTCCTGTGGTTTGTTATGATGTATGGCCTGAACATTCCTGGTTCTTTGATACCAACTTATCCACCTTTACTGTGGACTATTACTGGTTCAGCAAACAAGCCTTTAACAGTTCTGGAGCAGCACATGTTTATTCCTTAATGGCATCTTGGCTTTCCCAGAGATGTTGCAGATCCTAAAAGGTCCAGAGCAATTTGCTTAATACTTCAAATCTTTATCTCCCTGGAATGCCCTTGTTCTTTATTCAGAATCCAGTGACTCCTTGTAGTTGTTTGTGCTGAGCCCAGAGTAGGGAATATAGGAGTGTTCGTACATATATAGGGAATATTCCTCCCAGGATTTACCTGACACCGAGTTTGGACAGGTCCTTCCTGGGCATCTCCTGTGAAGCTTTTCTCAGTGTTTCTCCCAATCCTTCCAGGACAATATCTCCTGCAGTTCCAAGCTCATGGGTTATTGTTCCTCTGTTTGGCTTGGCCTCAAATTAAAAAAAAAAAAAGGAGGAATAAAAAAATGCTGTTACTATTTTGGAACTAAAACTTTGACTTGCAGAGCATTTCTCATTATTTTACTTTCCCTAAACAAATCCAAACCTTTGCAGTATTGGTATGTTTAAGTCAGTGGAAAAAATTATTTAAAATTTGGAATGGAAGCTTGAAGCAGTCGGATTCAGTGGTTATAACACCATTCAGCTCCCTAACAAAGTGCTCCATTTGGAACTAATCAGAGCTTTGTGATTTTTCTAGGCCAATTTGGAACTGCTTTGATGTGCGACGGAATCAGATAGTATGAGCTCAGTCAGACAAGACATATGGGCTAAATTAATCTTTACTAAGTATGTAAAAATTAAATCTTTATGGGGAAAAAAAATGGAGGTTATGTGTAAACAAAATGCAAATTATAAACTGCACGCGATGCTGCTTGTAAGGAGAGTGGAGAGGAGGGAATACGAGATAAGAGGCAATAAATTGTAACAAACTGCTTGTTCAGAGATTTTCTGGAGCTCTGTGGCTGTTCTTACTCAGTTTCAAGTGCTGTAAGTGTTTATATTTCTGATTGTTCTGAATATTTGAAGTCTGCTTGTTCAGGATAACATAGTCCTGCATGAATCTCATTTCCCAGCTCTCTCCTCTGCACTCTCCCTTTGCCAGCAGGATGGTGCTCAGCCCCCTGGAACTTCCTCTCAGCAGCACTGGGCTGGAGTGAGAGTTTAATGAGCTCCAGGAGAGAGACTGTGTGAGATAAGCTTTGGTAAAGACTGACTTTGGCAAGGAAATTTAAACTCTTCCCCACCCTCCCCCTGAGCTTGAAGTTTAATGGCTGGTCTAAGTGAAAGCTTGATGTTAAATTTTGTTAGTGGTGGGAAGCTGTGCTGAAGAAACAGTATATGATTATATTTGTATATTTATGTATTTATATATAAAATAAACATTATTTTTGGTCATAAGTGCTGAAAAGAAAAGCAGGTACCTATAACCCTCTATTTTCTGACGTTCCTCTGCCTTTGTGGTGTGATTTCTTTATACACAGAAGCTTTTTATAGATGTCAGGTATACAGAGTCTTTCCCTGGTGCTACTGCCTTAAACTGCATATAAATCTATAAATGTCAGTCTTAAAGTGGAGCTTACAATAGGTAATTGTATGGAGTGGGGATGTGCTATTTCTGACTTGCATTGTGTGTGCTGACTGATGGCAACATGTAATGGTAGGGTGTGCAAAGTATTGTTTTCAGCATAAATTGTCCTAACTCGTGGCACTGTGTCAAGAGCACAGGGTCTGAGGGAGCCTTTTCCCTCACAGGGACCTGAGGTTGCTGGTATTTAGTTACCAGGAGTGAAGGATAACTGCTTCTGTTATTTTGAGATGCACATTTTCTCCTGTGATTTTTGCAAGGCTAAAATCCACGTCAGATTCTAATTACAGCTCTCCATACTGGGATTTCGGGTTGATTCAGAGTATGACAACTGAATTTCAAGTAAGGCAGTTACTATGAGGAGTTACTAGGAGTGCTTCTGTTAGTCTGAACTCCCTCTTTAAAGCACCCTTTGCTCTTCAAGGTACTTAAACGCTTGTGCTCAGTACTGCAAATGTAAGTGTTCATCCACTTCTGCTTTTCATTACCTAGAAAACAAGAGGAACTGCCTTACTTAGAGACAGGTGAACGTTATGTTACAAGTAATAGATGTTTTTGTGTTCCTGCATAACTGGGAATGCTCTGTGGCAGGCAGCTGAAATGGGCAGTGTTCAGTTCTGCCTTTTCTAATGACTTTTGTTTGTTTCTGTAGATTTAAGTTTGGTGAAAATAAGTTTTCTCACTCTAAATACAGTTTAGAAGGTACATATTAGGCCATGAAATCTATTTCGATGCTGCAGCTTTCTGCTTGGGCATTTGCAATGTACAACTTTTCATTGAAATGTGATCATGATTAACAGGCTTTTTAGTGGCAAAGACAAAAAAAGAGCTGGAATTTTTCATTGTAATCTGTGTGGGAATATTTGGAAATGCCTTGAGCCTGCAGCTGTGTGGAGGTGATCGTTGTGGTGTGACCCCAGCCAGCAGCCCAGCCCTCACTCCCCCTGGTTGGGATGGGGAGAGGGAAGGAAAAGGAAAAGTGAGAAAACTCGTGGGTTAAAATAAAGACAGTTTATGGGTAAAGCAGAAGCCATACTTGAAGCAAACCAAGGAACTGATGCCCCACTTCCCATGGGCAGGCAGGGATCCATCCCCAGGACAGCAGGGCTCCATCACGGTGACTTGGGAAGACAAACGGCATCACTGAACATCTCCAACTTCCTCCTTATTCCCTCAGCTTTATACACTGAGCAGGATCCCACATGGTCTGGAATATCCCTTGGATCAGCTGTGGGCAGCTGTCTGGCTGTGTCCCATCCCAAATCCTTGTACCCTCCAGCCTCCTCACTGGTGGGGTGGGATGAGGACTCAAAAAGGCCTCGACTCTGTGTAAACCCTGCTCAGCAGTAACTGAAACATCCCTGAATTATCATCAGTTTCCAGCACAAATCCAAAACAGCCCCACACCAGCTACTATGAAGAAAATTAACTCTATCCCAGGCAAAACCAGAACAGTGACATCACATAAAACTGAGATTTTCCAAGAGCCCTTTTCCCTTAGTTTCCCTGTTGAAAAGTTAAAAGCTGTGGTGTCGAGAGGTGAAAGGTCTTGCAATATCTCTCTGATTGAGTGCTGTGTGGCTATTGTTTAAAAAAGAATTATACTGTAAGTAGCTTTATAGATTAGCCAAGATAATCTTGACTTGTGAATAGCTGCTGACTAAAACAACTTCCCTGAACTGTTACTTAGGGAATATCAGTAGTAACAGCCTTGGTTTTAAAAGAAGGAAACTTCTCCCAACTGCCTTCTAAGTGATTCTCTCACTCCAGAGGAAGGTGTGATGTTTGTGTATTCCCTTAGTTTATTTTAATGGAGTTTTGTATTTTTTTTTTCTTCCCAGGTCACTCCAAGGTCCGAGACTCCCATCAACAGTGTCAGTAACAGCTTGGAAAACGTACTCCACACATCAACACATTCCATGGAGGAGTCATTACCCAAGAGGCCTTCGGGGAAACACTCCAAAGGTGTGTCCTTATCCATGTGTGTGCTTCCAGTGGGGGAACCAGCTCGGATCTCTGGGTGGTGATCAGCTTTATTTTAATTGGGATTGGAGACTGGGATTCTGCTGCTTTACTGCTGGGTTGGGTCGAGCAAAGGAAGTCACAGAAGGGTTTGTAGTAAGTGGGAGTGGGTCAGTGAGAGATGAGTATCCTTATTTTTCCATTGGGAAATAAACAAGAAAATTCCTTATGAGTTGAAAGACCAGCTTAACTCTCATCAAATATTCTCCAAGAGTGAGTATCTTGGACATTACACCTCTCATCCTTATATTAGGTTATTTCTTGGATTAAGCACACGGTGAATGTTGCTTTATCGGGGCAAAGCCATTTCAGCAGTTAGAATTACACCCTTCTCTTGGTTCCTAAGAATGTAAGTGAGAAACTGAGGGAAGAGGAGTGGAAGATAGGAGAGAGAACTTGCACCTTTCTCAGGACCCTGAATGTTGTTACAAAATAAATCTGATTTTTTTGTAATGCTGTATTGCATCTGACCTGGCTAAAAACAGGGCTTATCAAATCAGAGTTAATGATTCCATTTCCACACTCCAGGCTCTGATTGCAAATATGAAAATGGCCAGGTTAAAATGTGACTAACAGTATTTTTGTTTAATGTATAAGAAAGCACTGTCAAGTGAGGGAGGTCTTTGAACTGGGAGCTGCTCTTTGTGCAGAACAGCTTTTGTGAGCTCTGTGGTATTGAAAAAATAGCTCTGTAGGGCACAACTAATGCAGGGAAAATACAACCATTGTGTGTTGCCTTCAGATATCAATAAAAATATTGTCATGGACCATCTAATTTTTTTTAATTTGGAATTTGCCTTCTGAGTGCTGTTTTCTTCTCTGCCATGGGCTTCCTGCATAACTTGGCAAATACAGTTTAATACAAACAGTGACAAAGAATTTCAAAGTACATTTTCACTCAGAGGACCTTACACAGATTAGAAAGGGTTAAATGTCCCAAGAAAATGTGAACCTGCCCCCCATCAGATCTCCTTTTCTGTGACATACTCAACTGTAATCCCAGCAGTGTAAGGAGCAGTAATTTTTTACAGCAGAGTAATGCTGTAAGTAGCCATTTCTCCAGCTGTAAAAACCATCAGGGTAGAAGAAAACGCAGCACTAAGCAGAAGCATGGCTGGGTTCGTGGCTTTCATCTGATTAAAAATAGGCCAGGGTTCAACACTGTTTTCATTTGTACTCAGTGATTGCTATTCCAGTACCATATATGCTAAGATTAGTCATGGTACGCTGTGAAAATTAATTAGGTTTTCCTCTGATCTGTTTTTCTCTTATAGAATACCTGCTTCGTTTTCAGTTTAATTTACAGGCTACCTCAGTGGTGGCTGGGAGAAGGGGGTATGGAACAAATACTCACTGATATTCTGCTTTCTGGTTCACCAGCAGCAAACATTGTGCTGAATTCTCCCTGATATTTGATGATGTGGCTGGGAGTTGTGTCTCTTCGGTCTGAAGTACAACCGAGGATTATTTGCCTGCCTGGAGCTACCGTTGTTCACTTACAGATTCCTTGTTCTCACAGGAAACACAGCTCTTAATTTAGCAGGACTTGCCAAATTTATAACCTAGAGCACATAAAATTGTATGAAAGTATGGGGTGGATAGGATGCTTGATTCTTGTAGTGATATTTTTTAGTGAGTCTGTTTTCAGACAGCTTGACAGGCCAGGATTTCTCCTCAGAAGTAGTGAGCTGCCCAAGGTCATCATTCCTCTCCTGGCAAAGTCCTGGAGCTGGAAGTGTCTCAGTTAAAAAGGCTGTAGCTGAAACAGAAGAAAAATGAGAAATCTCATGAAAAGTGCAGTATTTGTTGTGCTTACTTGGATTAGAGACAATTTGTATTAATCCAGTGAATGGTTTTAATCCTGATTTGGAGAAATGTCAGTAATTTGACTTCCTATAGTTGAACAGTGAATGGGTTTGTAGTAGGCTTGGACCTGAAAGCTCTCAGTGACTGTGTTTTCCTTAATCCACCACTTCTAGCATAAAATATTTAAGTTTCTACATGGGAAAGAGACAGAGAGTGGAGTATTCTGCTGGATACTCTAACAGGCAGCGGTGGCAGTCTTGTGTTAGCAGTAAGTGGTAGCTGGGACTGTTTGTACGTCCTTCATGCAGAGACTTGTCGAATACTTGGGAATAATTTCACCAGCCTGTCTGCACAGAATAGTGTTGCCTCAGGAAATGAATTTATAACATGGGTGTCAGCCTGAGAAGTGCACAAACCTTTTCTTTTACCTCAGAGACCCAGATAACTGGGAGCATTGTCAGGCTTTGACAAGTAGAATCATGGAATGGTTTGGGTTGGAAGGGACCTTAAAGCTCTTCTCATTCCACCCCCTGCCATGGGCAGAGACACCTTCCACTAGGCCAGGTGCTGGATCCATGCTGCAGTGCCCAAGTTGGTGGGAGTGGTGACAGGCTGGAAGCAATCATGATTTGCACATACTTATTAAAATTCATCAGTTTTTCTGTACTGATTCTTTAGTCTTGGCTAAAGCCCCTTCTCCCTGTGCGCGTATCGGTGCTAGAACAGGATAAACCATTGCTGCAAAGTGCAAGTTGTGGCATTAGGAAGCCCTTGTACCTGTTGATATAAGCATTTTGGGTGTCTGTGCTCTAGATGGGCTTTTCTTTTGTAAAGTAAAGTTTAAAAATTTGGCCTGTGCAAGTTGAGAAAAAAATACAGATGGGTTTCGACAGAAGGATATGGAGCTCTTGTGAAATCCAGTAGCTGTAACATGCAGAGTAAATTGTGCTTTTCACTCCTGTTTTGATCAGTGATTTAGGATTGTTCAAACCTATTTTCACAGATGTGGAAGTTATTTTAACTGGAGGTAACTTTGGGAAGTGGAGACTTTCCCTGTTTTCAGGAACTGACTGTTGTGCTGAAAGCTGCAGACAGGCTTGTTCACAGGTATTGACAGATCTCACTGGTCAAGGAGAACAGAGATAAATACAGAGAGATTCTTGTGTTACATATGATGAAAATTCCAGGAAGGATGTGTTGCTTTCTGTCTCTTTTCCCATTGTTTCTAGAATGTAGTCAGGTTTTAATTACAGTTTTAACACCAACTGAACAAAACAAATTTAAATGAAGGTTGGACATTTTATGTATCCTGAACTTTTCCCAGTAGCAAAGTGGTTAAAAACCCCCAATTTACTACTTTACAACTTTTGTTTTGCAGGCAATCTTCTGCTGGTAGCTAAGGGAAATTCAGGAAATTCCGTTATTATTCCGAAGTCCAGAAGGAGCCATCTGACCTATGGGGCTACCAGAGCTAATTTTTAACAAGCCTATGGATGTAGAGTTGCTCTGACCTTTTGTGGTAATTCCCAAAAGAGAGTAGTTGTGGTTATCACAGCTGAATGAAAAAATCAGCTTATTTTGTATCTGTTAAAAAGAGCAATAGGAATTTTCCGTGCTCCAGACATGTTACTAATTACTCTTCCTGCAAGGTTCCAAGGATTTGGCCAGTAGGTGGGATAGCACTGGAGGCAAGTCCTCCTCTGCATGTGACATATTTTAGCAATGTATTAAACATGCTCAGTGACCACAGCATATTTTCCAAAAGCACAGAGGAATGAAGTACATTAGACCAGATGTTGAAGTGCAGAACAAAAGAATCTTTATAATAAAGGCAGTGTAAGTTGCAACCATCCCAGTACAGAGACTGTGCAGCTTCATCCTGTAATGCCGAGGAAAATTCGGATTTGTCACAGCCCCTGGGCTCAGTTTTCTGCAGTGGAGGTTCTGTGTTGGTGGGTAGAAGTTGCCCAGGGCTGCTCTGAGGTTTGCAGGTGGCATTTACCCCGTGTTCCTCCCCAGAGCAGCCTGGACCATGATTTCCTCGACTGAACAAGTCTCTTTTTTTGCAAAGTGACAGAAATTCTGCTATTCTTGTGTTTCCTGTATATTTATCTTGCCTTTCCGCTGTTGCCACACAAAAACCTCAAAGTTGTCTCAGTGCCAACCTGATTTCAAATGAGGCAACTGTTGAAATATGATCCTTAGTGAGTGAAGCTGAATCACAATTCTTGCAACACATGAATCTAAGGATAGACACAAACTGCTGCTGGAGAGTGAGGAGTAAAGCTTTTAGATGGCAAATGGGTGCAGGAGGCTTTGTTCTACAGTCTCCTCTCCATTAGTTCTCCTGCTGAGCACAGTAAAACTAATCGCTTAATTGAAGGAACATTCTGAGTCCACTCACAGGGTCCTGCAAAGCCTCGACGTGTCCCAGGCTGGAATAAATACGTGGAATAGCACAGGACTGGACACAAAGAGCTGCAGTCTGTGGACATGAATAAACCAAACTTTAAATGCGTCTCAATAATATATTGATTTAATTTTGAATCAGTATTAGGATGTAAAATAGATCCTTTTTTGCAGTATTCCCGTTGGCCTCAGGTAGGATGAGCTTGGGGGTGAGTTGAGCTGGTTGTTATGGGCAGCAAACTTTGGTATCTTAATTATTTCATTACAATAGTTAGCAGAAATGTATGATGTAAACCTTCCAGAACTTCTCACCACTATTTTTGCTACTCTGTTTTCCTTGGCAAAATGTGTTTGTATGGTCTTGCACCTTTTTTTGTCTCCCACTTCCTTGACTCGTTCTTTTTCCATAAGAAACTAAACTGCAGGAGCTCTCGTAGTTAGTGGCGAGCAAAAGTCTTTTCTTCCTGCAGTGTTTGACACCAGTCGTTCAGGCTGCTGAAGGCAGGGAGAAAATACAGGGGAGAGGAAAAAAAGCTCTGAAATCCTTTTGGTTCAGGATCCAGACTTTATAGTGCCTTATTCTGCATCACTTGTATAGCTGGATTATTCTATTTTTAAGTAACTACATCATCTCCAACGATATTGGGTCAACTACCGTTAGGGTAGGGCTTAAAGAAATATTTAGGCTATGATAATCCTTCAGGAAAAATCTCTCTCTACCAACTGTATATAATTTTTCAGCTGTTTGTGTATGTCCTTGTTGATTTTATCTCCAATGGGGAACTCTGCTTCTAAATTTGAGCAACGTAGGTTGAGATCACACACAAGGCATTGCATTCCTGACCTGCTGTCTCCCATACACGAGCTGTTTTAGGAATATCAAGTATTTAGAGTTAATTCTAGAAGTCAAATCCAAGGATTAATGTGGTTCAAAAAAACATGTTTTGATGTTGCATATTTTCCCCCATGCTGGAAGATTATTGGATATTAAGGAATTTCTTGAAGCTTGTTTGTTGCACAAATCACGTCGTGATCTTCTGGAGTTGGGAGTTCAATTAGGGTTGGAGGTTTAATTTTGCAATGAAGACAATACTTGAGTTTAGAACAGAAAAAGTTCAGAAACATTGCATTTCACCTCAAGTTTTTGCTGATAGAGCAGTTGCATGGAAGCCCACTTTATGTCCCCAAAGCCAGGGACAGTAGCTCATCCTTGGGCTGTTGTAGATTGGGAGTGGAGTTCCAAACTCCTGGGGCTGCGCTTGGACCCTGGCAAATTTATGTTGTTAACTGAGTCAACTTTTTTACTCTCTAGAGGTTGAAGTCAGTATTTCTTTGTCATCCTTGTTACCTCCTTTTCCACATAATAAGCCTTGTCAGGAGAGATCTGGGATTGCTGTGACAAGGTACCAAGGGAGAGGAGGAGGGAGCAGCAGGAAGACTCACTCCTCCAACTGGATGAGAAGTTCTGACTGTCTACTCATGCAATAACTGTCATAAACCTTTTGTGCAAATGTGAAAGATGCTCCTTGCTGGGGTTTGTAATCCATGGCCTCGATTCCTTATGGAGGGCAGCCTTTTGTGCTCCATGGGAAGACCCAGAGGTCACCCCCTGGCCAAAAGCTGCAGCAAGTTACCTTCAGTGGAAAGTCATGCTGTGCATGTTTGAGTGGCTCTTGTTCGAGTTCATGTGACAGAAGACTCTTTAATTTCCTATAAGCAGTTTTAATTGTGTCCTTGATCACATATTCACCTAAAATGATGGATATCAAGCATTTACCCGAGGACCTTATCTTGAAGCTGCTGAATGATTCTTTAGTCTTCTTTGGACTTCCTGCTTGTTTTTCCTCAATAAGATGATGGAATCACTCTGGGCAGCTGTCAGTCCCTATCTTATTAACTGTTGAGCCTGTTGATTAAATTCATGCAAATTTGACAGAGCTATTTAGAGTTTTTGTTTACAGTGGTGTCTGAATAGAAGAGGAGAGGTAAGGACAGTTTACATGCAGTGTGGATCCATGGGAAATCAGGCTTTGTTTTGCTCTTTCATAATCCGTAGAATCATTGAATGGTTTGGGTTGGAGATGGTCTTAAAACTCATCTCATTCCATCCCCATGCCACAGGCAGGAACACCTTCCATTAGACCAGGATGCTCAGAGCCCCATCGTTCATCTTGCTTTTATTTATTCTTACGTTGTGTAAAGATTTGTGTATTGGGCAATATATTTTCCTTATTACACATTAGGAAATGACCAGGTTTCTGCTAATGTAAGGTTTGACAGTGAACACTTGATTTTGAGTCCTCTGAAACCTTTTTGGTTTGGCTTCAGTGGGAGCTGGATGATAGTCCCGTTTATAATTAATTAGAATCAAGCTACTCTGAAAAATACAAATTCTGAGAATAGGATGCTGGTAAATTCAGCCATGCCAAGGAGTTTTACCTCACTGTAATGCAATCCACAGGCACATTATTGATCTTGGGTAATGAGAATGTAGTCATCAATATCTAATGTGAGATTATAAACTCATATTTAATACCATTTGCCTTTTTCCATGGCTCTTCAAAAAGCACAGGAGACAACATAGCATGTGCATTCCTAGAAGGACTCTCCTGTTTCCCAGTCCGTGTCTGTGAAATCCTGGCAGTGCCTGTTGTGGCACATGAGTTTTTAATGGAGATGAAATTAATGGCCATTACCTCAACAGCTCTGGAAGCAACAGCATGACCTTCTGCTGGTAATGGAAACAACACAAGTGACTTAAGCTTTTAATTAAAATTGCATCAAATGGTGAAAAACAGTTTTTCTCAGATCTTTAGGTAATGGCTTAATGCAGCCCATCTTCTGAGACAGGATGAAATGAGTTGTGAGAACTTTCCCTCATGTACATCATGGTGGAATTAACGCTTAAACCTGCATTTTTACTGAAAATGTTTCATTGAAGGCTGGGGCTACAAGAGAAAATTTGAAATTTAAACTTGCTTAGGGCTAAAAAACATGTCATGCAGGACTCCAAAAAAAAAAAAAAAGGTGAATATTAACTGCTGATTCTTGTCCTCTGGCAAATTTCTGCTGCAATCTGATGGCAAATGGCTCAGTAGGGCTGGACATTCCTGTGTCTGCTGCCTGCACATGGAACAAGGGATGTGGGAAAGGCTCAGAAATGCTCAGCTGTTCCTTGCATCTTTAAAACTTAACACCCTGGAACATCTGGGAATGTCTGTTCTGAAATAGCCCGTTTTGCTGCCATGTTAAACAGGGATGCAAGAATTTTAAAAAGAATTTGAAATAAATGGCTTGCTTATCCTAGCTAGGCCCACATATCCCTTAAAGTAAATTGGACAAAAATTGCCACTTTAAAGAAGAAAATAGGAGTGATTCACATGTATTCCTAGAAAACCAGCATGTCCTTGCCCATTTTACAGACTGTCACCAGTGCACTAATGACTAAATGGCAATTTTCTGGTGTGTGTTGTGCTTAAGAAGCTTTTATAGCGAGTTAGTTGTTAGCTGGTAAATGTTCTTTCCCTCATTTTATTCCTAAATCCCTCATTTTCCAAAGCACATTTTTCATTTCCATATACCTTTACATTTAGATGAATTCTTGCCTCCAAAAGCTGAGGGTAATAGGCTTAAAGTACAATAATTTTATCAATAGGTACCTGGAGTTTTTACAGGCAGCTGCATATATGAGTTAAAAATGGTGTCATTCCTCACAGATTTTTGGGCCCAGACCTGAAAATTCATGAATATTTATAGTAAGTCTTGGATTTCTTGCTTCACTTTTGATGTCAGCATTAGAATTTGCACATTGGGGCTTTTCTGTGCACACATGGGAGGCTGTAATTTTGGAAAGAATCAGACTGCAGCAGGGAAAAGATCCCAAACATTGTAGGACCAGAGGTGACATCAGAGGTTTGTTACCCTCAGTACTGACATGACACACTGGTCATGAAAATGAGGGGGTGGGTGCAGAGGAAGGATGAGAACATGACACAGAAAGAAAGTTCTTTACTTGCCAGTAGCTTCCTTTGCTTTCTACTACAACAACAACAATTTCTTTACTCTGCTTCCCTTCCATCTAATCTGGAAGTGACCTTATTGAGTAAATGACACCACTTCATTTCCGTGGAAGTGCTTGTGATTTCTCACATTCAGTCTCTGGCACAAGGGAACAGATGGACTGAGCAGAAGAAACACAAATGTCATAATACTACATTGGTGAGGGAGACCTTTTGCAAATGGGAACTGGTGACTCTGCCTCCAGGACACTATTCCAGTGTGGAATTAGTGGGGAGGGAATTGGTTCTTTTTAAACCATGTTCTTCTGTGCTTTGGCTGCCATCTGATGCCACCTTGATTCCCAGATCAGGAGATTTCATTAGTGGATTTTAGACTGCAGATTCCAACTTGGAAGGAATCGATGCCTTGTGTCTTTCACTGTGCAAGAGCTCTGGATTCTTGTGTTGTAAATCTGGCTTTGCATGTGATTAAAAAGGGTCTTATTTATGTATCCATCAAACTGGGGTATCTCTTGCTTCACATCAGGGCTGGCCATGGTTGGACTGCTCTGCGAAAAACTCAGGTTTATGGCAAAATCATGGAATCACAGAATGGTTTGAGTAGGAAGGGACCTTAATGATCATCTCGTTCCAACCTCCCTGCCAAAATATTTGGGATTTTTCCTAATTTCTGGTCAGAAAGGTTCTTTGGATGCTCTTTGTTGACAGAAGCAAGTCCCTCCCCTTTTTTTGTATTTAAATAGTTAGATGTTATTTCTTAAATTTTATGTCGTAGCTGCCCCATCCCTGGAAGTGTCCAAGGCCAGGTTGGATGGGGCTTGGAACAACCTGGGATAGTGGAAGGTGTCCCTATCCATGGCAGGGGGTGGAATGAGATGAGCTTTTAAAGTCCCTTCCAACCCAAACCTTTCCATGATTCTATGATTCTGTTCTACCAAAGAATAAAGCTGAAAACAGTGAAAGCAGTGGGATTCTGTCCATTAATTCAGTTCTTTTGGGGTTGTTTAAATAAAGTTGGATTCTTCTGTTTAATGCTGACTTAATGTAGCTTTTATAACTGCATCTGTTGAAAAATTCCAGAGCAGAGCCCAATCCTGAGATCTGCATGAAGAGGCTGGACAGCTGTACGTGGAAGGAAAGCATATGGAGTTGTTCATGGGTTGATTCTAAGGAGTAAGTTGAGAGGGAAATCTCATTTGGGGATTGCAGGTAGTGGGAATCAGGAGAGGTTTGAGGGGTGACACTGACCCAAACCCGTGTGAGCAGCATCTCTTGTGCTTCCCTTCAGCATTTGATGGACTTGTGGCTCTTATCCATATGGTAGATCTGTTGTTACTTTGTGCCACGCAAGTAGAGGAGACAAATAGTCCACTTTGGCATTGTTGAGGTGCTTTGAGTTTTCGTTTCTAATCTCATTTTCTCTTGTTCATTTATGCTGGGAAGTGACAGGCTGTAATTACACAAAGCAGTGGTTTTGATTAAAGTCAATTTTGTTTCTCAGGTGCACAGAAATGCTGAGCTAAAAGGTTAATGTTTCATTTGCTTTCTGACTTGTTCTTTTATCTCCCTGGAAAAAAAAAAGGGAGAGGACTTGCTGTGCTGCACAACTTCCCTGCCTGGAGTGGATGCATTTCATCAGTGCAGGGTGTGGGTGCTATTTTTAACAGTAACTCAGAGGGGCAGCCCTGCTAAAATTACATTAATACACACAGCTGAAGGGAAATGCCATAAAACACAACAGGGCCTTCAAAGTTTCTCCTTCTTGTGTTTTCCAGTTCTGTGGGTGAATTATTCTAGGTGTATCATTCCAGCAGAGGTGCAGCTGACCCACCATATTTACAATCAGATTTTGTTTACTTGTAAACAGGCCCGAGGAAAAGTGCAGTAAGTGAATCTGTCTGCAAAAACAGCAGGTATGAAATAGGTGTTAGTGACTTGGGGAGCTCAAAGTTTGTGTTCCTTCCTGTTATTAAATAGTTCAGGGATTTGCTGGATATCCAAATATTGCTAAAATAAGTGGGGAACAAGAGCTTTAAACTCCAGTTTTTGCTGGAAGTGTGTTTGATTTCATTCTGTGATCCCTGATGAAGAAATTAGGGATTCAGAGCTTCAGGACGTGGAGGTTTTTAGTGGATGGGGTTTGGTTTTGTTTCTGTTCTTTTTATCTCAGTCTCTGGGCATTCTCGCTGCCCTGGCAAATATTAATAAAATCTACTTTGTTCTCTTCCCTCTTGCATTTGCTTCATAGATGTGTTACAGAGACATTTGTCTAATAGTTGTGCAGTGTCTCAAAATCAGCTTAACTGCTGAATTAGAACCCTTTTTCTGTCTCTTTGAATTACTGGTCAAATCTTGTCTGGGATCCAGAATGGAGGAACCATTATTTATACAGAAGTAGAAAAGGGAACAAGAATATTAAAGCCTGAGAGCAGAGACTCGAAAATGTACAAGGATTTTCTTGCCACAAAAGGGCCCAAAAATGTACAAGGACTTTCTTGCCACAAAAGAGGAACCTCACAGAAGTGGCTGTGCAGGGGATATTTGTCTCTCACTGAGCTGAGCACTTGAATGCATTTGTAGCTCTTGGCAAGACTGTCTGTACTCAAGGATTTTTCTATTCCAGATGAGTCTCTTAGTCTGGTGTTTTCACACAGCACGCTAACAGAATATTTCTTTGTTGTTAGCAAGGCTATAATTCCTTAGAAAATCAAAATTGAAGCTGCTATAAAATGCCTTTGCCCTCGCTGCTCCTGCCTGTTATTGCAGCCTTAGTCATGAGTTTCACGATGCTGATACTGGTCTTAAAAATGCAGCAAACAGCACGTGCTTATTGACACGAGCATTGAACTCTGCTGGCCTGGAGCAGCCCTTCCAAACCAGACAAGCTGCTTAGAGCTTGAAATGCACATTTCTGCTGTTTTTTTGCTTGGGACTTGGAATCTCTTAACTCCTTTTGGGTAGCTGCAGGAATCCTACAGCCAGGGTCAGAGCTGTCGGCCATCTGATCCCAGGGCTCTGGTGTGTGAGCTCCAGGTTGTCCTTCAAGCCAGGGCACTTTGGCTGAGCAGCTGCTGCCTTGTCACGTCCCTCCAGGCTCCCTCCATGCCGATATATGGTTACATGCTGCACCCACAGCCCGTGTTTGCCTGTGCTGTCCGACACAAAACACCCCTATGTTTATGTATATTTATATATGTAACTCTCAGGTCCTGACTTGGTGACACTTAAACTGTGCTGGGCAAATCCTCACTGGATGCAGTTGGGATTGATTACAACTGTAATTGCTTTTATGCAGTGGGGACTGGGGCTTTTTAATAGAGTAACAGTGGGTTATGATTATCTAAGTGGTCTTAAATTAGCTTTATTCATTCATTAAATGACTCAGATCTTGTGTGATGAAGGAAAACTAGTGGGTAGTGGCAGCCTTAACTCACCTCCAAACAAGGTGGTTTGTAGTGAGTTCAAACTGCACCCAGAAGTCGTTTGGGGCATTGTGTCACTGCTGGCTCTGCTGTGGCACTGTGAGACTGCATTTGTCCATCAGGATTTAGGACATTGCTCCAAACTTCAAAGCTCAGATTCCCAGCTGAGGGGATCACCTGCATGTGTCGTGTTTTCCCCAGTCTCGTTCCCTTGCAGTGGCTTGAATCCTCTTTCTAAACTCGGGGAAAGTGGCTGTTCTGTGAAGACCTAAAGCTTCAAAGGCTCCAGCTGGAACTGAGTTTGTTCCTCTGGTCATGTTTGGGATTTAGTGAAGCCTGGGGTGTCTGGGCTTTGGTGCACTTTAGCATAAAAACTGTCATTAGGGAAAGTTTTCCATGGAAAACTAACTTTGCATGTGTAGCATACAACATCCAGATTAGAACTAATCATCTGGCTCACCTTGGGTTTGCTCAGGGAATTATGTGCCAGAGAAAATCCTTCCTAAGAAAGCAGGAGCCTTCTCTAGGATGAGCAAACCTTCTCTTAAGAATGTGAACAAAGCCAATGTTTTCTTTAAAAGTGCTCTAAGAATAGTAAATAAAATAAGCACTTGATTAGATAAAACTAGACTAAATATACAAAGTGCATCTTACTTACCCAGCAAGTAAAAGTATTTATATACAAAGTTGAACATCTCTCTTGATTGCACAGATATTTTTACCAGACAAATTGCACACAGGCAGCCTGCTTTTAATTGCCTGTGCAAGGGTGTGTGTTAGTGATTACTGAAGCTGCCCTTCACCCTGAGAGTTTGGGGTTTTGGTCACTTCTGCAGGAATATTTCTCCAAACGAGCCGTCTGCTGCAGCTACTGGGAGAAGGAAGATGAGTCACTGGGCTGGATCTGTGAGCAAATGAAGTCCACAGCTGCATTCAAAACTTGCACGTGCTCTTCTCGCTACTTGCAAATATTCATTAGCTGCAGCTCCATGTGGAATTAGCCAGCTTAGGGAATTAGGCAGTAAATGTATTGTACAAATTAAATTCCGGAGTCCTTTAAAAATGCACCCCCCAGGCTACACAATCTGAGCACGTTTAATCTCAGTGCCACTGATGTCTCTGAATTTGTTGCAGGATACCTTTAAACCTTCAGTGTTTCACGTGTTTACCTAAAATTGTGCTTGAAAATGCCAAAGTGTTTCCATGGTGTTAAAATACATCCTTCAGGATTCCGTTTTGGCTGTGTTCTGCCTGATAGAAATACATCTTTGATTAGAGCTGCTTGAATTAAGGAATATGTTGCTGAGTTGTCTCTGATGTCAAACTCTCACAGCCTTTCTTGGCTCTGTATCATAATTCTTTCCACCCAGAAAGATTCCCACCCATTATCATACATTTCAGCAGCAGATCCTTGGGAAGTGGATGTTTCAAGGCCCAGCACCTGTTCAGTGACATGTGTTGGTGCTCAGATCTAGGAAGGCAGTGGAGCTGCTACACAAATATGTCCAATCCAGCAGCCCTTTGTGGATAATTTATTCTGTAAAATCTTTTTCTGGCCTTAAATGAAAAAAGGCAACTGTGAGGCAGTTGTTGTGCTCAGAGGCGATGGCAGGCGGGAGCAGGGATGCAAAGTGCTCTTGGCCTGAAGGATTTGGGAGGAAAACCCTTCAAAACAGTGTTTGAAGCTGTATCTCGATTTTTTTTTGAAAGCAGCTGATGATTCTTAAGGGTTTTACATTTTCCTGTCCAGATGGGAATTCTCTCCAGCCTCCAGCACAGACAGCCTTTGGATTTAGTTAAGCTTTTGAATGCAGTGAAGTTGCGAAACCCTTCTTTAGGTTGATTGGCTTTGTGGTTGGCTGAAGTGCTGACAGTGTCGGTCAAGATTACTCAAAAAATGCATGAATTCAATTAAAATCCCAAAAGCTGAGATATACAGGCTTTTTTTTTTATTAATATCTGTCTGTTTTGGAGAAACAGAAGAAGGTCACTTTGTTGGCAAGTTAAATAAGCCAAACTGAGGAAATAGCAGGGACATGAAAACTACTCGTTTGATTGGGGTGAGCGATACAATCCCAGCGTGCTATTGCTTCCTATGGGCTGCCAAAAGTAAGCTCATGTCCTTGATTTTTAAAAAAGCTGTGTAATTATTTCCTGTGGAATATTGCAGGTCTTAGGCTCCAGCCTTGCTTTTAAATTAAAGCAGGATTGACTTGTCACTTCAGCTCATGTTGTAAGTTTGTGGTGGTTTTGAACTTAAATATTCTCTGCATTGGAAGGATCCTTATTTCTTAAATGGGAAAAATGACAGTTCTAAGGGCTTTTCTCTGCTAACAGGAATTTTTCATTATGTCAATGAAGCTTTAATTTCCAGTCTTCCTGTAATGGCAACAGCCAGCCAGACTTCCTTGCTAACTAGTAAAACTGTTCTGTTTGGTTACAAATTTTTTCCTATAACTGTAGTTTCCTTTTCCAGCAGACACCATGGAAAAGCTGTTGTCTGCTCATCCACTTCTAGTTTTAAGATATACCAGCAGAAAAACTGGGTGGTGGATTCTGTTATGAGGCTGAACTGAGTCTGAATGAGTCCAACATACCTTAAACTTGAGTTCTGTCTTCCTTTTTCTCCACCAAAAAAAAAAAAAGAGAGAGAGAGAGATGATCAACTTGGCAAACCCTTAAGAGAACTAAAGGTCCAAAAGTGGGAATGGAGGGATCTGCATGTGCTTGGTGACTTCCAGCCAGTGATTCCTGGGTCATGTCCTGTGACAGACCCTCTTCCATCAGCTTCAGGCACAGGAGTGGGGGAGAACTGAGGCCCCTTTGTGTCCTCTGCTAAATTTCCCCTCCTTTGTTTTTCTAAATGAGAGCTGTGATGGTGATTAGTCCTGTCTCCTGTGTCTGTGTCAGCCAGGCAGGATGAGTTCCTGCAGGACTCTTGGCTGAAGGAATTCAGTAATCGGAAAATGACTCTCCGTTTGGACTCTCCGGTGAATGTGTGGCTTCTTTTCAAGAGTATTCCCAGGATTTTTGTGCTGCTGTGGTCATTGCTAAGTTTCATAAGTGTAGCAGTCCTTTGATTTCCTGGATGGGTCAGGATTTGTGGAGTATTTGAAGATACCTGATGTGGGAAGAATAAGCAAAGATCTTATTATGCTTTCATAGCAACCACCTTCCCCCCCTCTGTTGGGAGGGGGGAGGTAAATGCAGTGTAACTTAAATATTTTTACATTTAAATATTTCTCTCTTTTTTCATTTAAATATTCAATTTAAGTATTTCTTAGCAAGCAGCAGCTTTATATTTGCATAAAGGATTTGGGATCACTTAAATGTCCTAATTATGCCTGTTCACACAGTGTTTTCTCAATCCATAACCACTGTACTATGTGAAAACAGGTTAATATCTTAATAAATTGCCCTGCTGTGTCTGGAGAGTTCTGAGATGTCACTTCTCACTACTCATACAATAACTAAAGGTCATTCTTACATGACAAGTCAATGCACTGAACTTCAGAGAGAATTGCTTCATCCTTTCCTACACTCTACCTCTTCTAGAAGTAGTAAAATAAGATGATTTTCAAAAAGAAACACTTATTTCTTTACCTGTTTTCCCTCACTTTTAAGGGAATATTCGAAGCAGTTCTTGATGCTCTCGAGTGGGAGCATTTTCCCCTTTAGTGTCTCTGTAGACAAGCTCCTGGCTTGTAAATAAAGTTCAATTTGCCTCTGATACCTTTTAATTGATGCACTTAAGTTTAGGAATGTATTTGATGTTCTCTTCCCTCTCCACCAGCAGTTTCTGTACCTACAAACATCCCACACCAGAGCACCTCCTGTTTTCCACCATTTGGACTCTGGCCCATCGATATTTTGATGCAGATTAGATTATCACCGAAAAGGGACTCGTTTGTGCACGAGTTAATGTGTCATGAAACAAGCCAAGGTGTGTTTTTGTTGGTTGTGGAACAGAGCAGAGTTCAAGTTGAATGGTTTCGGTGTCATCCTGTCGGAATTTGGTGATTCAGAACCTGCTGGATCTGAGTTTGGAAGTTCAAAGGAAGCTTTGGGACAGGCAGTGAAATCTTCCTCTGAAATCATCTCAGGGACAGATCGACAGTGCCTTGGCTTTAATGACAAAACTATTACAAAATACTGTCATTCTGTGGTTTGTTGAAAGGAGTTTTAGTAAATAAACATGAGGCTGACTTGATTTGAGGTCTTGGGACATCATCCCTGGAGGTGTCCAAGGAACGACTGGATGTGGCACTCAGTGCTCTGGGCTGGGTGACAAGGTGGGGATCGGGCACAGTTGGACTCCATGATCTTGGAGGTCTTTTCCAACCTCAGTGATCCTGTGATAGCACTAACACCAAGCTCTTGGCACCCTGAAAGATGCTGATCAGTACCTGAGTTATTTAGATCTCAGTTCTCACTAATCTGCTTATTTTACAGACTGAAAACCTAATATTTGACTCAATTCAAGCCTTCAGTATTCCAGTTAAATTTAAGTTTTGAGAAGTAGAAGACAGGGAAATGAAATTTAGTGGATGAGAAAACTTAGTCCTTGTGTGTTTGTGGCAGAAGAGGCTCAATGTGTGTGCTGGGAAGAAGAGAGTATCCT
This sequence comes from Platyrinchus mystaceus, assembly GCA_035041135.1. Lineage (NCBI taxonomy): Eukaryota > Metazoa > Chordata > Aves > Passeriformes > Tyrannidae > Platyrinchus > Platyrinchus mystaceus. The sequence continues at coordinate 18,654,702 of JAWWLV010000021.1, read as the reverse complement.
GTTTTTTTTAATTCCCTATCATAGCATGGATAAAAAGCTTTAGAAAAATTAGAAAAGTGAAAGCAGGAAGTTTTTTGCAAAACAGCCAAAAAACCCTCTTCAGCTGATACTTATAAGCAGTTAAAAAAAACCAACCAACCAAAAAACCACAAAACCCCTTTAATTTCTTGTTTTGTTGTTGCCATGAATATGTATTTGTTGCCATGAATTTTGCATGTAGCAAATCAACTGGTTTTTGTTTTCCTTCCCTTCTGGGAATACAAATACTGGGGGGTTCACTGAGAGGCTTTGAGGGTTTTTGTTCCCAATTTTTGGCATCACCTTTGCTGTCCAGTGGACAACAGTAATTGGGTAATGCTGCTTTTGAAGCATTTCTTTAGCAAACCAAGAGGAGATGGTGTTGAAAGTGTTGGTGCTGCATTTCTTACCACTTCTGTGTAAACAAGGATGTGGAAAGGATTTTATTAGTTCCCTTTTGTTTGACCTTTTCAGCAAAAACTCAGTTACTGTAGCTGTGTTTGGTGCCTGCTTGCGTGAAGGCACAACTTCAGAAATGAAAATTAAAAAATTAAAGCATCATTTATGATTATGGCTTCCTACAGAACACAAACTAAAGGATTTTACTCATTGTTTTTCCAGATTAAAAATAAATTGCAGCATTTCTGCTGGTTTTGGTCAAGTTTCGTGAACCAAGATGTTCAACCCAGTCTCAGGACACTCAGATTTTACCACTTGAATGTTGGAGATAGGAATTTCTGTGCTCCATCCCACACAAACTAAACCTGCATCCAGGGAGTTAATTAAGGAAAACCACTAGCTGTGTATAGAGTGGTGTTTCTGCTGAAATATTGGATATTATGGAAAAGGGCTGGGCTACAACCAACACTCCTGATTATCTTGCATTATTTTACTTTTTCAGGAGGAACACAAAATTCTCAGTGTGGATTGAGAGACTGATTCTATCTAATCCTTTTATTAGGATTGACCCAGAAGTTGTAAAAAGGGGGTTATAAAAAACACAGCATCCAATGGGATATTAAGGAGGCTTCCAAAAATGTCTCTTCTCTTGCCCATATCCAGTGCATGTTCTACCTCAGTGGCCAGGAGTACCAATCCCTAAAGGGTTTGAATCAGTCTTTTGCTTTATGTAGCTGCTGACTCCTTTTGGGAAGAGGAGTAGATTCAAGGCTTTTTTGGAGGGAGAGGCAAGAAATCCAGAGGGTCATGAGGAGAGGGAAGGAGTTGTGTGTCCTTCCACAGAAATGCTCAAGTGATCAGATGACAAATGCACTAATATCAGCCAAATGGGTGAAAATCCCAGGCTAGAATAGGAAAACAGACCTGAATAAAATGTTTTCAGACTCACTGGATCTGTTTTCCCTGGATGCTTTGGAGGGGGGGGGAGGCACTATTTGAAAAGGACACAGGGTGACGTATCTGCTCATGGCTGTGTTTCCTGGCTGTGTCTCAGGCTGGAGTATTCCACATACAGGCTTCCATACTTGATACTATACTATGTAAAGGTAAAAACTGCATCAAAAATCCTTCTTTGCTGTTTAAAAGAAAGCAGCAAATAATAATAGCAATAACTTTATAGAATGATGTAAGACACTTGGAGCATGGGGTGTCACAGCCTCGCTGGAGCCTCTCCTACAGCACTGAGCTTCTCCAACCCCCTTGGTATCCATCTCCCCCTTTCCTAGGTGATCTCCTCCAGCTGTTTCATTTACCTGCTGGAATTTCCCAGATATTTATGGAAAATCTCCATGGCAAAAAGTCTTGTGTTCCCCTTTGCCAGTGCAGCTCAGGAAGCCCAGCAGTGAGGGAGTCTCACACACACACACACACACACAGAGCCAAGCACTGCTCCTGGATTGTTTTCCAGGGAAGTTCTGGGAGAGAGGAGCAGACAAAAAGGGTCACAGGCTCTGAGATCTTGTGTCATGTCCCATACCCTGTCAGGCTGCTGGGGTTGGATCCTGCTCCATGCACAACAACCCCTCACAGGGAGAGCCTGGCTGTGAGTTCCCATTGATTACTTCCAGACCTAAAGCTCAGATTTAAAGTAGCACAAATATACTTGTTCTGGGAATCTCCTGAATTAGAAACATTATATTTTTTTTATCCCCTTGGTTGGGAAGTTTGAGTTTTGCTGAATTCAGCATCCTGAAAAGACATCAGTATCAGGTGTCCTTAATTCTGTACAAAGGTTTTCTGCTCATGGACTCTTTTATTGGGATACTGGGCAGATACTTGGAGTGGTTTTCCATGCTTTTGAGAGTAAAAACAGTAAATAAAAATTCCTTTTTATTTTCTTTATAATATTTTAGACAGCAGGTTTAATATCCACTCAGTTGTGCTTGGTGGATGGCACCTTCTCCTTCAAGACTTTTGAGGATGGATTGCTCTGAATAAAGTTAAGCATCATGATGAGGTTTATTATTCTAACAAAATCAACCAGAAGTTAAATAACACAAAGATTATGTGAGAGGCCACATAACAAAAACATACAACTTGAGAAATTAAAGAAGAACTCTAGATTTTGTTAAGCAGATGGTATTTTTCACAGTATTAGCCAGCTGGGAGAAAATTCCTGGAGCACTTTGTATAATATTAGGAATTATCCAGTGCGTTGTCCCTAAAGCTGTCACTGTTTCTGCAGCACAGTGAACTCTGTTTCATGCTCTAGAACAGTCATAATTTTACAAGATGCAGAATTATCCATCTAATGGTTCGCTTTGCTAATTACAATAATTTTCCACTTATAAATCCACTGCAGTGGGTTTTATTAACTGGGCAAGTTCAGGCCAGAAGTTGAGCATGAAAAGGTCGTGTAACCGTAACAGCACAAAATCCATGAGGTGATTTAAGGTTTGTTATTAACCTGCAGAGTAAAACAGGAATAGCTTTATTTTATGTCCCTGGCTAATCCAGTTTTGCTCGAATTACTGGAGAGGAAAAATGAATGACTGGAAGAGATGGGATTTGAATCCTGTAGAAATGCCAAATGATAAGAACAGTTGCAGAAAAGTGGTGCTGGATTTGCTATAAACAACAAATGTTGCGTAACACTTGCTGTGTTTTTCAAAACCAGATGTTGCATCAGTTGACACTGGGCTTTCTGCAAGTTATTTGCTCATCCTTCAGCTGTTTCACCAACATTCCCCCTCTCAATACTCACTTTACACGTTCTTTCTTGTTATAATTCTGTATTACTTCTCATTCCAATCAGTATTCAATATATTTTAGCTGTAATCACGATAAGGGGGGTTATGAATTCTCTTAAATAAGAGCACTGAGGTAGATTCTTCTTTAAATGAGCCTTATGGATGTTAAAATCTTCATGTTAAAGTCTTTGTGGCACTACACATCGTGTGGATGGCTCAGCAGTATGTGGTGTGCAGATTTACTCCTGTGGTGCTCAGCATGTGGTGTAAAATCATTTCAGAAGCGTGAGAGGAACCCACTGAAATGTTTAAGAGGAACAAGTCTCTACAAAAAGCAGAATGTGCAGGAGAAAGTAGTAAGTAATGAATTGCCATTATTCATAAGCTCAGGGATTTCTGTAATTGTAATTGGGAATTACATGGGGGAGGAACGTTTGAGGTGATCAGAAGAGGAAAGTTAATTTTGGAAATGTAAAGACAGGCACGAACATCTGTAGATTTGTTTAGAATTTGGAGGTTCTAAAAATTTTGCCTGTGAACAAATAAGACTCAAAGAGATTGTTAAGCAGCCAAGACCCAAGTGGTAACATTTTTAAATGAATAGGGCCTGCTTTGCTTAGGTGAGACCCCACCTGCTGTGCTGCCTCCAGCTCTGGGGATTCCCCTAAGAAGGACATGGAGCTGCTGGAATGGGTCCAGAGGAGGCCATGGAGATGATCCAAGGGCTGGAGCCCCTCTGCTCCGGAGCCGGGCTGGGAGAGCTGGAGGTGTCCAGCCTGGAGAAGAGAAGGATCCAGGGAGTCCTTTGAGCCCCTTCCAGTGCCTAAAGGGGCTCCAGTAGAGATGGAGAGAGACTTTGGCCAATGGCCTGGAGGGACAGGACAAGGAGGAATGGCTTCCCACTGACAGAGGGCAGGGTTAGATGGGATATTGGGAAGAAGTTCTTCCCTGTGAGGGTGGTGAGACTCTGGTACAGGTTGCCCAGAGAAGCTGTGGCTGCCCCTGGATCCCTGGAAGTGTCCAAGGCCGGGTTGGACAGGGTTTGGAGCAACCTGGGATAGCGGAATGTCTCCCTGCTCATGGAACTGGATGAGCTTTGAGGTCCCTTCCAATCCAAACCACTCCATGATTGTCTGAGGACACAATAAAATGTGTAAAAGGCCATAATAAAACCTTTAGGCCAGGATTGTGTGGAAGCAAAGGGAAATCAAGCTGCAGATAGGAAAGAGGGTGGCTCTGGGTGGAGCCTCACTGGGGAACAGGAGCTGGGAGATGGATCAAGCAGTTCCCTGTTGCAGGGTTGTCACTGTGACTTTTGCACTGCAGGGTTTTGTCATGTAGCTATGAGGACGTTCCATAACATGAGTTTGAGTCTCACAGGTAACAGAGAGTATAAATAGTCTTGAAAACAAGTGAACAGCTTGTAAACAGTGACTCCCAGAAACAAAGTGACAGAGTTCTGGGCTTGGCTTGTTAGAACTGCTCAGTGAAAGCGCAATGTACACAGCACGTGTCTCTTCAGGCAGTGGTTGCTCACAGGTAAAATTCTGGTGACTTTGGTTTGGTATAATTTTGCTTTTATATTTTTCAAGCCAATTCCAATTGGCTTTTTATAAGAAAAATTCTGTGTGTCTATCCCCAAGTGTGCAGTAAAAGGCAGGAGAAATTTGTAAGAGAAGTAGGTGGTCGGTGAAATAATCTTCATAAAGTTTTTCACAGTGGAATTCCTGATCTCAGTGTCTTGGGAAGTGAGAATCTCCAAGAATCCGGTCTATCAGATATCTGCTGGATAGGATTGTCTTTAAAGGCTGTGTATCACATGACCTGTCCGTGCTTTCCACAGTCAGATCCCATTTTTACTTTCAACTTACTCCAGTCATGGTAACTGAGGCAGAAATTTTCCATGGAGCTGCAGGCAGGGAGGAGTCGGGATGTCAACACAGCAATAAAACCACACTGAACTTGCAAAACCAGGCCCTGAAAACATGGAGGCGTTTCCCTCGTTTCCCTTGGAGGGATGATGTTTGCTCCTGGATGTTCCTAAGATAATTCCATGTGTGTGTGCAGTCTGTTATTACAGCGATGGGTGTTGTGATAACGCCATGAGGACATAAAGAGCTTTGCATTGACTGTTTTATTTGGGTTGTAACTGGCTGAAATGAAGCTTTGCCAAGGCTGGAAGTGGAAGCAGCATGGAATGGTGGGACCAACCTCCCTATACAAGGAAGGAGGCTGGAGCTGGGCACCTGGAACACCATCACAGGTCATTGGGTGCTCTCAAAGCAAGGCCTGGCACTGCCCAAGAGCCATCACTCCTGCCTGCATTTGGGAATATCCTCCTCATTCTTCTTCTCTCTTTGTTTTTTTCATAGTGAGTGTTGAAAAAGTGGAATTAAAGGGACTGGCACACAAGAAGAATGAGAGAAATGTTGAGTATTCCTTTGAGGTGAGTTTGGGTTTCTTTTCCTATGAAAGGAGGGGGGATAATATTTAAGGAGGAGTTAAGGCAATTCTCAGATTTTATTGTTAGATCCCAGAAATTGCTCCTTTGGGAGTTCTTAATCCATTAGTTGAAAGTTATAAATGGCTGTTTATGAGCATTATGGTTGATGCCAAGATTGGTAGGTGGGGACTGGCAAAAAAATATTCACTCTCATGCAGCAGGTTGTGGCAAAGTGTATATTTGGAGAGAAATATCACACTTACAGAATGGTTATCCATATCCATTCTTCTGCTGGAATGCAGCAGTTGGAGAGAATTTAGGTATTAATCTGGACAAAGGAGAACATAGGCTCTCAGGGCACGGTTGCACATATGGAAAGAGGCAGGATGGGAGCCTTTGGCACATGGTTTGGGCCTTACACGTTCCGGAGAGGGGTGCTGGAGAGCACAGAAAGGCTTTGGAAATTCTTCAGAGCTTGAGGAAAATGTTGTGTGGCAGGAGAGTTAAAGAACTTGACTGGAAGGTGATTTTCAGTATCGCATAAATGCGTTTTCAAAGGGAATAAAAATACTTTGCAGCAAAGGGGACGTTAATGCAGCACAAAAGGCATAACAGGAACTGTTGTCTGCAAACTGAAGCCAGACTAATTCCGAGTGGAAGTGAGAGCAGTGCCTGTGGAATGAGTGTGGTTCACCACACGCCGCGAGCAGAAGTGGCTTCTCCCCGGTTTGACGCAGCTTTTGGAGGGTCTGTCACTGCTCCCAGTTCCGGTGCAGGGATGACTTCACCCCATGGAACCTTATGGAAAGGGCAGGGAGGGAGTCTGGGTGCTGTTTCCCCCATTCACTTGGAATTACATATTCCAAAATTCAGAATGCACAGCCCAGAAAACATCTTTGCTTTGTTTAATGAGGCACCGGAGCCAAACGGTGGGTGAGGAATGAGAACCCGAGAGGAACCAGGCAGGACAGTCTCGGTTATCCCCAACTTTCACCAAAAAGAGCAATAAAACTCCCAGCCAAGACAGAGCATCAGCTCAGCATCTGTTGGGATGTTGACAGCGTTAACCTCTGTAGGACTTGATTCATGGAAAATGTCCTGGATTTCCTGAATCCCACGATTGTTCCAAATGTCATCGATATTAGAAAGGATTTTTCCAAGGGGTTTTCAAAATCTCTGTGAAGTCTCCAGTTGTCTCCACTCCAATTAGAATCTCGTGAAAGTTCTTTCCCTATTACAAATTTTTCTATAAATACCAGAAATTACTGTAACCAGTGTTTCAGTCCACAGCTGGTCACTGAAAGAACAGCACAGGGTTCAGCTGAGCTAATAAATTACAGTTTGCTGGGTTAAAAACCCAACTATTAAATGTTTTGTTCTTGGGAATATGAGGTCAATGGGTAGAGCAGTGTAGTGTTTGCACTGCTATTGTTCCCTGCATTTACAGTTCACATTATTGTTTTATAAGTATTGAAAATTCAAGTTAGCAAAACGTAAGTCATAAGAAATGTCGTGTTATTACAAAACTAGCAAAAGAAAGAGGAATTTCTCCATATTTCTGAAACATCTCATGGATTTGAAAAAAATATTAATTTATCACAAACTTTAAGAAAACAAACAGCCCACAAACTTTGTAAAATCAGGCAGTGCTCAAGTTTTCTTTCTTCTTTTCTTTTTTTTCCGCTTTTTTTTGGTGTAACAGCTCTGCCGAGAGGAAATTCCTCCCTTATGTAATATATTTTGAAATCCTCTCCTCTCACCAGTCATTTTGGCAGCTTTTCTGATGGCTGGAAAAACTTTGTGTATGTTTTCAGTTGTCATTGAAACTAATGTCATGTGAGAGGATGGTCTGTGATCCCGAAACACTTACACCCAGCTCCTTCCCCTATGGAATTGCTGAGGATCCAGATGCCTCCAGTGGATATTTTGAGTCTGGAGGGACTTATCACTGGCCTATCTCGCACTGATGTTCTTCATGCCAAGAAATCCTGACTTTTGGCTCAGTTAAACTCCATCTCCCAAGCAATAAATGCCTCTTTATCCAAGGATGTCGTGACTTGTGTGTATGGGAAGAGATACTGAATATTCCCGTTCTCTAGGGCCTGGACAAGATGGAGTATGGAGCAGGAACTCCAGGTTTCATTGCAGGGATTTGCTGCCTTTTCCAGCTTCCCATGGCATATGGAGTTGATTAATTAGGAATAGGCAGCATTGTGCTGTGGGGAGTCGTTCCTGTTGCACAGCAGATTCTACAAACCAGCTGTTTTCTTTAACAATAATGAGGAAAAAAATTCCATTACTTAGTGGTCTGTTGCTTAATGCTGCATGTCTGCAGTGTGTAAGGGCTGAGTAAACTATGAGGTGCTTTTTTTCTAAGAATTCACAGTAGTTGTTAAGTGTAACAACAGTGAGAGAAAGGGCTGATAAAAGTTCTTTGTGCACAAAAAAAGAGTTTCCTTATTGATGTCGCACCTTGAAAACTTCCTTTCAGGCTCTGGGGGATGTTTTATACCAGTTATTGATGTTTTGGAACCAAACTTAAATCAATTACTAAACCAAGTCCTTCTCGCTCCCCAAGGTCCTGTGGTCTGATTCTTCGGTGACGTTGGTAACCAAATCTTCTGCTGAAATGACTGAATTTATTTCAAAGGTAAAGAGGAGATGGAAAAGACTTAAAAAATAGATGTTTTATCCCTGTATGGAGTTTTGTTCAATGACATTTTTCAAAATGTACCGAGATAATACATATTGAATTTTATCAAATATTTGCTGTGTCTTGGATCTCACAGAAATAACAAGTCTTCTTTTCACTTATTATTTGTAATATCCTCCATTTTTAGCTGTCTCAGCTGTATCCAGAAGAAAACTTGGAGAAATTCATTCCTTGCCTAGCTGGTCCAGATTCATTTTACCTGGAACGGAACCACATGGACCTGGAATCGGACCTGAGGTATGCTGGGATATTTATTGCTGAGGGATTTTATCTTGGCACTTGGCTTCTTTCACCAAAAAAACAGGAAATGGAAATATTATCTTCATTTTCTAAATCTCAAGAAATTAGAGCCGAATTCTAAGCCTTATTTCTTGCTGTTAATTCCAGCACACCACAATTTTTCAGGAATTCTTTCTTAAGAAGTACAGATGGTAATAATATTCTGTATTAAGTTTCCTGGAGAATTGATATTTCCTCATTCCTTGTTAAAAACAAATAGAGGATCATTGGCTTTGCAAAAAGTTTGGTTTGGACTCAAAAATAACCAGAATTGCTTAAAAAAACCCCTCACAAAAATAAGGAAAAAATAGTAGCCTGAATATTTATCCATCTGTGTTGAGGGATTGATTGTGCGGATTTCCCCCCCACCACCCTTTCACAGAGCTTTTTATTGTTTCAGTTGTTTTAGGTTGTCGTGTTTATTTTACTTTAATAAAGGTGGATATATATTTACATATTATAGTCATTAAATTTTTTGAAGACTTTCACAGTTTTTTTGAATCCTTGGCTTGTACCTCTTCAAATTATCACAAACCACCTGGCCATTATCTAATATAAACCAGTATTTTAAATACCGTAATCTATGACATCACATCAGTTCTCTAAATACTCAAATGATTTTCCTGGGAAAATTGGAGGGACTTAAATTATTTTCAGCTACTACTGCATGTACCTATGCAAAATGAGATTATTGTAATATTAATATCGTTATAGTAATAAGTGACATTTAAAAATATTAACTTTATTAGAGCTTCTACTTAACACCTCTTTTCCCTAAGCCAAGGCAGACTGCTGGCAGTCCACAGTGGATATTGGTTTTCCATAGTCAGCAGCCAGCAGGTGCATGCCTGGATTATTTTTCATGGCAAACAGAGTTCCCATTTCCAACAGTCCTTGCTGTGCACTGAGGATCAGAGCCTGCTGAGGGGAATTTGGGAGAGGGAGAGGGAATGTGTGTGGCTGCTGTTTAGGCAGCAACAGTCTCTACAAATCTGGGTTAATGGAGCAGCATCCTGCATTCCCTCAGCACAGGCTGCAGCTTTGGAGCAGGAAAAGAAGCTGCCCTGAAGTGCTGCTTGTTTGTAAAATTCAGGAATGAACTGCGGTTTTTCAAGCTGGAAAGCACCTGTGGGTGTGTAGTTGCAAAGTTTTAGGAGATTGGCGTTTTTCCATGGAATCATGGACTGCTTTGGGTTGGAAGGGACCTCAAAGCTCATCTAATTCCAACAACCCTGCCATGGGCAGGGACACCTTCCACTAGCCCAGGTTGCTCCAAGCCCTGTCCAACCTGGCCTTGGACACTTC
>JAWWLV010000021.1:18629614-18644695 GCA_035041135.1 Platyrinchus mystaceus | reverse complement strand
ACAGCTTCTCTGAGCAACCTGTGCCAGGGCCTCACCACCCTCACAGGGAAGAATTCCTTCCCAATATCCCATCTAACTCTGCCCTCTGTCAGTGGGAAGCCATTCCCCCTTGTCCTGTTCCTCTAGGCCCTTGTCCAAAGTTCCTCTCCATCTGTCTTGGACCCCTTCAGGCACTGAAATGCTGCTATAAGGTCTCTTTTCCCTCAAAAGTGGCCCAGCAATCCTAGGGAAAACGTGACATAAGTTTTTCCCTACACTGCCAGACTCTACATCTGCTGTTTATCTCCAAGAGGAGAAAATTCAATAACAGATCCGTTTATATTTTATATTCTTCGTGAATTTGAAAGGAAATTTTCAAATTTATATATGAACATTTTCTGCCTTTAAAGTGTTCAGAGTTCCTAAATGAGGAAACACTAAACAGAGTTGGAAAGCAGCACAAGGTATTAAGGATAAGAGTATCCATAAGTTCCCAGTCTGCTTTGACTCAGAAGTTCATGGGGTATTTTAGCTTCTAAATTTCAAATCCAGTTTCAAAATGTCCTGTCTCCAGTGTGAAGTCCTGATGGATTTGTGAGGCAGCTGCCAGTCAGGTCTCACAGAACAGGGGGTTTGTTTGCTTTTGATGCCCACACAGGTACTTGGCACCGTTCCCTTCCCACGTGGTGAAAAACGACCACGTCAGGAAGTTCTTCAGCACTTCATCTCCCTCCCAGCAACTCCAGAGCTCAAGTGAGTTTAAATAAAGTTTCAAAATGAGTTTTTTGTACCGCTGTGCGTTTCATAAACTGCTGCCATCTGTAACTCCGGTCCTTGTTTCTAGATCCTGGAAACCCCTCCCTGTATAAAGTAGGAACTACGCTGGGGACATCTGGAAGGTGAAATATTTATCTTGTTTACAAACTCATTCTCTTAAGAGGCAATTTTCATTTTCTCCAGTCAAGACACCCAAAAAATTTTAATCCTGACCCCTCCAAGGAGCCAATATTGTGGCTTCTTTTGCCACTTCCACATGGAAAAATTAAAAATTTCCACAGGAGGTTATTTGGGCTCCTTTACTTCTTTTTAATAACACAAAGCTGAACCACACCAGCCTCTCTAAACATTTGTTAAATCACAGAGAGGTAGCAGAATATAAAATATCTCTGATTATTGAGGGAAAACTCTGCTTGGGTGGGCGATCAGCTTTATTCTGCCAGAACTGCCCTGTTTTGAATGTGCCATGGAAAAGGGTGGGTGCAAACCTTGGATCCAAAGGGGCAGTTTTTACTGGAATCCTGGTGACACAGATTATCCAAATACTAAACCCAATCCCGTTCCTGTTTTCCAGACCTATCTGTGGAGTGGCTGGAATTCAGTCCTCACAGAACCACGTCCAGCACTCGGCTGCTGCTCCTGTTGCTCTGCCCCACTGCTCCCACTCCGGAGGCGCCGGCTCCTCGCTGGCCTATCGCTCCCAGATGGACACCTCCTCCTCAGCCATGCTGATGTCTTCCAGCCCACAGACCCCCCAGACACAGGAGCAAAACGGGATCCTGGACTGGCTCAGGAAGCTGCGCTTGCACAAGTATTATCCTGTCTTCAAACAGCTCACCATGGAGAAGGTAGGGCAGGAAATCAGGGAAAGGCAGCCAGCTTTTAAATTATCCTGAGGTTCTCTAGGCTGGAAACATCTGCATGGAGAATCACTCAAGTTTATGGCATGTGCTGGGAAGGTTTTCACTCTCTTAAAGCAATTGATGAAAACCTTCTTTCTATTTTCACTGTGTTGTATCCGGGCTGGGGTTGTCTGACAGCTGCCTCCTGTTCCAGGATCCCTCACTGAATGCTTGGAGATCCAGCTTGGATGCTGCCTTAGGAGCTCTGCTGGGGTTCCCTGGTCATCCCTTTGATGTGCAGGAGACAGCTAAAATTACTGATTTTCTTTATTTCTGCTTCTTGATTGACTTTTCTCCCAGAATATTTGGTTATCCTTATTTTTAAGAAATGGTTTCATTCAGACTTGTGGCGTGAATGTGTGTGTGTGTGTGTGAGTGAGTGAGTGAGTGGGTTTTGTCTGCAGAAATTCTCATGGAAAAATCACCTCTTATGTATTTGCATTGTAGGAGTCACAAATAATACTTGTGTGTGCTGGGTTTCATCTGAACAGAGTATTTTATAGCATTTCCTCAGCTCCATTGGGGAAATTCCTTGTCCTCTGTTTTTTGGCCTCGAACGCCCTCCAGTGGAGTGAGGGCTTGGCTTGAGCCAGGGATGGTTTTGTGCTGGTTTAATTCTATTATCTTCCCAGAGTCTTCTGATTTGATTTTCTTCATTATATGAAGAAGGATATATAGGGTTTTTTTCTTTATTAAAGTAGCAAAACTGCATATTCTAGTATTCTAGTATGTTTTTAAAAAGCAATTATTATTATTATCCATACTTTGCTGGCTTTCATTTTAATGACAATATAAATGTCTACATTTTGCTTTCCTATTCTATCTCTATATTTTATTATAAAATGTACTGGAGTATTATAAATTGTAAAGTTTATTGGAGTAAATTTTCTAATTAGTCTGATGAGACAGCTGTACTTTGTGGTAAGTGACACCACTAGGAAAACCGGAGTGATTTTCTAAGAGAAACAGATGCTTAAACTCATTGATAGCACAAAGGTCTATTTCAATTTAATTCTATTTTAATACATACACGAGTTCCTTCATCTTTATTGTGACTGGTTCATAGAAGCACACACCTAATTACATTTAATCTACAGATGTTCTTTCTTTCATGCCAGTCCCCCACACTTTTATTTGACACTGATTATGTAATTGAAAACCGAAGTACAGGGTTGCTTTGAATTAACGATGTTTAAAAATGGCTTTAAAGTTGCCTTTTGGAATTGCTCCTCATTGAAAATACAAATATTTCAGGCTGTAAAACTAAGCACATATTTTTTCTTTCCAAGTTTCTGAGTCTTACTGAGGAAGATCTGAATAAATTTGAGTCCCTCACCATGGGAGCAAAGAAGAAGCTCAAGACCCAGCTGGAGTTGGAGAAGTAAGTGAGGGCTGGGGCAACCCTCTTTTTAAGGTCATAAAATATTGAATGCAAGTTTTACTGTTTTACAGACCACAAACCAGGATCCCCACGTGTTGATATGGATGTTTCTTATCTCCCTTCTTCTGCAGTTACTTTGAAAAACTCTTGAAAAGGGAACTTACCAGATAGTATTTATTACTTCCTGTTTTACTGCTGCCTCTTCAGGGTTGTGATAAGGATAATCAATTATTTAAATAATCTACAAAAGATACATATTGTTGGTTAGGTTTTTTTAAACTTATGTCATAGATATTGCAAAGGCCACGTAGATTTTGGGCTTCCCATCCACCTGAGACTGATGGGAGCTGTAGGATTTGCAATCCCAGGGGATGCACAGTCAAAGTCAGGGTGCCCAGCAGGACTTTTTCCTCATAGGAACTGACAATTTTTTGGCTCCCAGTCCATGTGGATGGAGCACAGCTACTTTGGGAGCTGCCTCAGTGTCCCACAGTGACCCCAAGGCAGCTGTGACAGCCCTTTGGGGAAACTGATGCAACAGCTTGTCCTGGCATTTACAACTCCACTTAGAGGGAAGTGTTTATTTTGAAGCTACCACAGTTACTTAAAAAGCAATTACAAATTCAAATCCAGGCCTGTTTATCAGAGCTCTGTGACAGCATTTTTCAGCAGTCTTAGTTTTTCCAGAATGTGTTTGGAAAATGAAAACTTGGGACTGTGTTTGGCTTCTCTTTGGGTTTGGTGTGCACGGCTGGATTTGGGATGTGCTGACGTAACATGTGATGGAATTTTAGAATTCCGTCACCCTTTGGTGATGTTTTGCCCTGTACAAATAAGAGCATTATTGTTGTAATCAGATGGCAGATAGTCCAAACCTCACTGCTGGCAGTTATTTTCAGGATTGATGTGGTTTCCAAATGTTTCCATTTAAAATGAGCATAACATTCAGTGGATTGTTTAATGGGCTCTCTGTGCTTTGGTTTCATTCAGAAATGGATTTATTTGTGGTTGTGCTTTAGCCAGTTTCTGTTTCTTCATACTTTTTTCTATCTCCCTGTAGAGAAAAATCTGAGAAACGGTGCCTAAACCCCTCAACACCTTCGTCAGTGGCCAGCAGTGGGGTGGCAAGGGTTCCCCCCACTTCCCACGTGGGCCCTATCCAGAGTATCCGGGGCAACCACGCTGCAGGTAAGAGCAGCAGAGGACACTGCTGTGCTCTCGGGGCTCAGCTGTCCATGCACAAGATCAAGCTCCTTCTTGTGGTGCTTTTCCACCAAGCTTTACCTTCCAAAATGCCTTTGGCTTAACAGGGAGCAAGCAAAAAGTCCAATTTCCGTAAATATGGAGGGCAATGAAAAGTAGTTCCCCCTCCATGGCTCCCGTGGGAATGGCCAGTGCTCTGGTCAGACAGTTCTGCCTCCATGTGTGTCCCTGTAAATTCTGAGCATTCCTATGTGTTGGTGTCCCAGGACAGTTGTCACGAGATCCTGTCAGGTTGGTGTTATCCCTCGTGCTCCCACTCCCTTTCCCTGCAGAGCTGCGAGTGGATGTGGACCAGCCAGCCCACCCCCTGCCCCGAGAGGGCAGCTCCTCCGAGTACTCCAGCTCCTCCTCCAGCCCCATGGGGATCCAGACGCGGGAGGAGAGCTCGGACAGCGCCGAGGAGAACGAGAGACGTAAGCAGAGCCCCCCCAGCGCGGTGCCCGTGTCCTGCCCAGGGCTGCTCTCACAGCTCTTGTGTCCCCAGGGCTGGAGATCCACCTGGACGGCTCCGAGAAGGAGAAGCCGGTGATGCTGCTGAACCATTTCCCCTCGAGCTCCGCCCGCCCCACGGCCCAGGTCCTGCCCGTGCAGAACGACGCCGGCTCCAGCCCGTCCAGCCACCACGCCCTGCCCATGCAGATGATGGCAGCGGCCCCCACGCACATCCCGCCCATCCGAATGCTCAGCTCCGTGCACAAATCCGACCGTGGCAGCGCAGACATGAAGCTGCTCTCGTCGTCTGTGCACTCGCTTTTGTCTTTGGAAGAAAGGAATAAAGTTTCTTCTGGATCGAGAGGCAGCATAAAGATGGAAAAGAGCTTTGGGAATACAGTGGTCGATGTCATGTCTGCGTCTTCTCCCCACCAGCCCCTGCAGGTGCTGTCGGGGTCCACTGAGAGCAGCTCACCCACCTCCACCATGAACTTTGGGCCTCGAACCAAAGTCGTCCACGCTTCCAGTCTGGACAGAGTGATCAAACCAGCTCAGCAGCCAGGACTCATAGTGGAAACGAGCACTGCTGCCACGGTAACATCCAGCACAGTCTTCCATGTGGCTCGTCCACCCATCAAACTCCTGGTGTCTTCGTCTCTTCCTACCGACTCTGCCATGGCCGGACAGACTTCCTGCTCCAGTAATATGCAAATCACGGTGTCCCCTGCAATAATCAACCCCCGGACTGCTCTGTACACAGCCAACACCAAAGTTGCCTTTTCTGCCATGAGCAGCGTGCCCGTGGCGCCCATGCAGGGCAGCTTCTGCGCCAACAGCAACGCGGCCTCCTCCAGCAGCCACCCGTCCCCGTCCTTCGCCACCATGGCCAACCTGCCCAGCTGCCCCGCGCCCAGCTCCAGCCCCACGCTCTCCTCCGTCGCCGACAACAACTTCTACAGCAGCAGCAGCAGCAGTAGCAGCAGCAGCAGCAGCAGCAGCGGATCCGCGGGGAGCATCCCGGTCCCCAACCAGAACCACCACCACCACCACCACCAGCAGCCGCCGCCGCAGCCGCCCGGGTGCATGGTGTGCAGCTCCTGCGGCTGCAGCGGCAACTGCGGCTCCAGCGGCATGACCGTCAGCTACGCCAACTACTTCCAGCACCCCTTTTCAGGACCTTCCATGTTTACTTTCCCCTTCCTGCCCTTCAACCCCCTGTGTAGCAACGGCTACATCAACACGCAGCAGTACAACAGCAGCACCACGTTCCCCGTGGTGCACACGGCCTACAACAGCGGCCTGGCCCCCGACTCCGTCATGGCCGGACAGTCCACCTTCGCCGTGCCCCCCATGCAGAACTTTATGGCGGGGACGGCCGGGGTGTACCAGGCACAGGGAATGATGGGCAACGGCAACGGTTCGAGCCACAAAAAAAACGGGAACCTCTCCTGTTACAACTGCGGGGCCAGCGGGCACAGAGCTCAGGACTGCAAACAGCCGCCCATGGATTTCAACAGACAAGGTAAAGGCAGGGGGTGGGGCTTTGGCCACAGGAAGGGGGCACGAAGGGGTCTGATGGCTTCTTGGAATTTCCGACTTGTGTAAAAAAATCTTGCTTGAAAGCTGATGATCTGAGCTGTATTTGCTAAAGGTGCGATGGAATTTCGGGCAGATCCGTCAGGCCCTGTTACAACCCCAGGTACTCTGTGGGGATTCCTCCCATTTTTGGGAAGGGGAGAAGCATCCAGGGAGGGATGGAGGGAGAGACCGGCTGTGGACAGGTTGCAGCAGAACTGTTGCTGCTGTCATCCAGGTCAGCTTTGGTTATAATTGCAAGTTCCCCTGGAATTTTACAAACTGAAACCTCTGTTCCTTTTCCCTTCTTCCCCAAAATAACAACTTATCTGAACAATTACTGTTGAAATACTCCTGAAGGTCCTGTTTGCTGCTATAATTATTTTACAGCACATGTTGCTTCCACAGTTACCACACAGGCTTCCCCAGGAGAGAGCTGAATCCTTAATTCCGGGTGGGAAACAACTGAAACAGAAATGCTGCTTTGCCAAGAGCACTTTTTAGTCCCATTCTTCTTTTCGATTTTGATTGTCATACCATGTTGAGATAATTTGCAAGTGGTGCCGGTTTAAAAAATGAAATAGGAACTTTGAGAGGAGCGAAGGAACGTTTGACATCGTGTCTTGTCTGTAGCCTTTGCCTGGATTCATTTGTAAATGGTCTAAAGCATTCAAACACTATAAATTAACTGAAGTGTCAAGTGTTGGGGCAGCAATTTACAGCAGCACTAAAAGGTAAATAATGAGTGGAATTCCTGTGGTGAATGTTTTGATAGTGGCCAGGGGGAAGCAGAGCTGCTGCCTTGTCAGTCCTGACTGGGAAGTGCAGCAGACTCTGATGTCTTTTTAAGCGGGATTTCATTTCATTAAATAAATTTCCATTTAAACTTGCCCAGACTTTTCACAAGGGCCTGGAGGGACAGGACAAAGGGGAATGGCTTCCCACTGCCAGAGGGCAGGGTTAGATGGGATACTGGGAGGAAATCCTTCCCTGTGAGGGTGGTGAGGCCCTGGCACAGGTTGCCCAGAGAAGCTGTGGCTGCCCCTGGATCCCTGGAAGTGTCCAAGGCCGGGTTGGACAGGGCTTGGAGCAACCTGGGATAGTGGAAAGTGTCCCTGCCCATGGCAGGGGGTGGAACTGGGTAATCTTTAAGGTCCCTTCATCCCAACCATTCTGTGATTCTGTGTTTCTATGAAACAAATTTTTGCCAGCCCTAGAACTCCATCCAAGCCGTGTCCTGCTCCAGTACCACATTCCATGTCTAATAAGCAGTGGGTTGGTTTGGAAAGTTCTGAGAGGTAACAGATGTGGAAGGTTGATGTTTAATTCCTCTGTTCCTCTCCCCAGGTACGTTCAGGCTGAAATATGCTCCTCCCTCCGAAAGTCTGGACTCCACAGACTGATGTTTTCCCACTTGGCACGAAGATGCCAAAAGCCATGGAGAGTGACGGAGATTGAACTGCAAAACTGAGACGTCCAGTTGCTGTTAAGCTTAATGTATTTTTTAATCCAAAGGTGCTTTACTTTATTAGACTAGGTAGAAAATCTAGCTTAGGGGTGCATCCAACCCAGTTTTGATTGCCAAATTCAAGCTTGGATCTCGTTGGAACTCCTGACTACGTGTCCTCGGACTGATGCGTTCCGGACGGACGGGTGGATGGATGGTGGAGCTGTCCAGCTGCGTTTCTGTTGCAAGTACAGCAGCCAGTGTACATTTTTTAGCTGGAGAATGTTGCCATATGTGGACTTTCTGAGGTGAAACTTTTCCAGGGCAGCTCCGTTCGGAGGTGGAAGCTGGAGGCGGAAGGTAGGAGTGGCCAGAAGGACTTTGGCACCCCTGGGCTAGGTAAAATGTCTACTTTTTTTCAAAAGTGATCAGGCACTAATCTCTGGGATTTTTAAGGATTGCACTACAGAAGAATGTAAAACTCTTCAAGCTTTCTGCACTTTTAGCAGACAGTGTCACTCTGAGACCAGTGCAAGAGGCAAAGAAGTTCCAACCTTTACAAATTGGCACCAGCAGGCTTATGGGACTTAATTCCACAATAAAAATCCTAAAAAGTCTCTCCTTTCCCTTCCAAAAGAACACAGTTTCAGTTCCTTCTGGAAACAAACTTGTGCTGAGTTCCCAGCACTGGAATAAACTTAGTTTCCAAGGGTCCAAGTCCCAGAGACTCCAGAGTCATAAAGGCTTCAAGGATATTTTCCTGTAATACACAAAACCTTTACGTCCTGTTACTGTATATAGGTCTCTTTCACAGAAACCTTATTATTCTGCTTTTGTAAATGAATTTTAAACCATCCTAAAAAAAACAAACCAAGAACTCTGGCAGCAGAGTTTATAAGCTTTTGCTTTACTTTATATAAAAATACCCTTTGACTCCTACCCCAGGATTCAGGAGTGGTGAGAGTCAAACATGTAAAAGGTAGTAAAACTTCATTATTATCAAGACTTGGAAGGATTTCTTGTTGGCCTCCTTCATTGCAGTAGGTTGTAGATGAGTAGCTTTGGTGTTAAACTACTTAGTCCATCATTTGTGGGTGACAAATCTAAATTAGGACTTGAGAGGAAGCCAAACCCATCTCGAACTGCTAATTTGAAACACTTTGGTCCTGTCTGGTTGAAAGAAGATCCTAATCCTCATGGCTCCCGCCGGGAATTTGATGGCATTAAATGGGTGAGGCCTTCTCTTTAAAAATGCCTGACAGAGATATTTGCATCCTGTAATTTGGGAGACACCTTTAAAGTCTGAAGCCTTGTTTACACTTGGAGGTATTCCTTACACTCTTCTAAACCACAGCAGGATGAATCCATAGGATTTGTAGTGGTGCAGTGACTCTCACTCGGGAAGTCCTCTCGGAGCAGGAGGGTTTGGAGCTGTGCAGAGATGGGGCTGTGTGAGGGGGGTGAGAGTTCAGACCTCCCTGGGCCATCGTCATAGGAAAGGAATGTTCTGGGCCATCCTTGTGTCCCGCTCTCTCCAAGGGCGGTCTCAGCCTCACCGGGAAGGCAGGTGGGATCGTGAGTGTCGGGAGAGGCACGGGAACGTGGGGTGGGCAGAACCCACACTTGGCCCAGGGAGGGACCTGCAGCTCACAGCTTTGGGGAACCCAAAACCTAAATTTGCAGAACAGTTGGTTTAAAAAAACCACAAAAACCTAATTGTGACTGCTATGCAATGAGAACCCCCTGATTTGTGTATTCCCAGCCCAGCTCACGCTCCCTGTTGGCTCTGCCTGTGTTCGAGGACGTTCCCTGTGTTCCCCTGAACAACCTTCAGACCTACAACACTAAAGGGATGAAAACTGACAATGCAATTTACTTTGCCTTAATGAGCTCGAGACAATGGTAGGAACAGTCTGTCCCACTGCATCACACCCGAGGAAATGTGCAGTTCCATGTTTACGATGTGCAGCTTTGAGGGTCTCTCCAGTGGCCTGGAACATGTGCTGAAAGCCAAACTTAATGTTGTTATTATTTTTTTTTTTTCACTTTTTTTAAACAGTATTTTAAAATTGTATTTAAAGAAACTGTATTTCAACACACATGTGAGTGTTAAAAATCCTTATGTAACATAAAAAAAAAAAAACATAAAAAAAAAAAAAAAAAAGTCATTTCTGTACCAGTTGTGTTTTGTTTTACTGCCCAAGGCTGGGCACAGTCATGTCTGAGATTCATCACAGAGTTGAAATCATATCAAAAGGACTGTAGAACTGAACTTCTGTCCAGCAAACTGTTTCATTCCTTTCTCCAGAGCTTTCTTTAGGATCGTTTCCTTTGTGTAGAGTTAAGGCTGATGTTTCCAGCAAACTGTTTCATTCCTTCCTTTGGGATTGTTTCCTTTGTGTAAAGCTAAGGCTGATGTTTCTTCAAGTGGCTCATGGGTGTGTTTGGGTAATGCTTTGGAACGGTTGGGTCTGGTTTTAGAGTAAGTTCAAATCCAGAAGTACCTGGAGGCAACACGAGTGTCAGAGGGAAAAGTTTGGTGAGCCAGCAGCAACCTCAGAGCCTTCCCTAAATCCCAGCGAGTTGTGACTTCAGACCTGCCAGTGAACACCCTCCAGTTTGTACCCAGAACAACCAAAGTTGGTAAGTCTGAACAGAGCACCTTAGTTCCCTAAAATAATCCCTCATCTGTTCTTACAAGGCACAAATCCATCTTTTTTACCCTAAAAAGCAAAGCAGTTTGGTTTGGAATGGTAGTACCAGCTGCCCTGCCTGAAGGAACCAGTTCTTAAACCCTATTTTTGTACATTGAAAGATGGCGATTTCAAAGAATGTTACTTAGTCCTATCTTTGTCCTACATGTATAAAAAGAATTAGTTCTCCAAATGGATTTCACTGTGGAATAGGAATGATTTTTCAGTGTGAGAGGGAAAGGAATCCCCAGTCATCTCCCTGCAGGGAGGTGAGAAGTCAGCGAGGAGCCTTTCCCAGGGGAGAGAGCGGCGTGCAGTGCAGTTTCAGCTGCATTTTCCATTTGCTGATGGAAGGACTCGAAATAGGATGGAATTTCCAGCAAACTCCTCCTCCCCACCCTGCAAATGAAGCACTGATGAATATGCCAGGCTCTGCCCCAGCAGCAGGAGAGGAAGGAGGGAACTGAGGCATCGGTCAGAGGGTTCCACCCTTCTTTAAAATTACATTTAAACTGTTAGGGAAGTTTCTAAGTTTATCAGAACTGGTTTCGTTCAAACCAGCTCTGTCACACTCAGCTTTCTGTGAAACCTTTTCATAGCATGGTCATTAAAACTTGGCAAATGAAGTGCCAGACTTCCAAAAATATCAGTCCAGCACCAGACCTTGGCTACCCCCCCAAGTTCCGATTCCTCACTGGCCAGTTCCATGTGGAGTTGCCCCGGGATCCCCCGGGATGAACTGGGCTGTGGTACTGGCAGAGCAACGCTCCTCCCCAAAATCCAGCTGCCCTCAGCTGCGCAAGGTCTGTGTGTGCTGGAGGGCCGGGGTAGTGTGAAACACCTGTTAAATGGGAGGAGTGTGGGCAAATCTGGACAAAAATCCACGTAATGGAGCTCTTGTGAGAGTAGAAATCACTTTGGCTGGTTGAGGCCCCACAGCCCTTGTAATAAACCCTTGGAATTACCCGTTTGCTCCCTTCAATTTTCCTGTTGTACGCAAGAACCGTGTTGGTACTGAAGCAGAAAGCAAATCCCATGTGTTTTCAAGTGCAGATTAACAGCTTCTCTTGGACATAACCTTCCATTAGGAATGAAGGAAATTCCTGCTCCATTTGAGCCATTTCTTTTACTTCGATCACTTCTAGTTATTACAAAATTCTGCATGTAACTTTATAAATATTTTAAATAGTTTTGTAAATATTTAATATTCAGCTAATTTGATTTTGAATTGTAAATGTCCAGTATTCTGGTATTGGGATTTTTATGTTTTATTATACTTTGTTAAAAGTTAAATTGTACATTTTTAGAATGTTTTTATCTGAGTAAATTTAATGTATGGAAAATAAAGAGTTAAACAGAATCCCTTGGCATTGGTTTTCATTTAGAGGGGATTCAGCTGTGTGGGGGCTTCTCCAGCTTGGCAATTAGGGAATTATTCTTCATTCCTTTTATTATTTTGCTGTCTCTGCATTTCAGAAAGTTCTAGGAATAACCACACAAGCCATAATTAAGTTGGGATGTAATCCATCCATATCAGCACTGTATTAATTTTAAAAAAGCAACATTTGTACAGGAATATCAGTCGATCACGTCGTAATTACAAGTACGGTCAGTTATGAGTTAAACAAGTTCTTACACGAACAGAACTAAACAGAGAACAAGCTGCATCGAAAAGTTTACGTCGGAGTAAAAACACAAAGGACAATAAAAAATGGGCAGTAGGCCCTGGGAAGGAGATGCATGCAAAGAGGTGGAGTAGGTACAACGTGTAGTAGGTACAACGTGTACACTTGGTGAGTGCCAGACGCAGTAGTATTGCTTCTCTCCCCCTTTAGAGTACGTGAGCTCCCAGTGACACACGAGTTAGTGCACACACACCGGATACACGGGAATCTCATCCCGCTACGCTTCACTTGACAACGACTAGAGGAAAACACAGGTTTGTCCTACGGGATAACTCTCCTCTGCACAGCCTGCTCGAGGAATACCGGGAGCTTCCCAACCCCATGCGAGCGGCAGGAGGCTCCAGTGATGCCCAAATTCATTTGTTCAGCTCTCGACAGTGACTCCCGGGCCTGAGCTGCTTCTCCCTGACCCCCAGGGCAAGGGAATGGCAAACCTCCAGGCTGTGGGGGGGGAATGATCGTATGGATCACTGGAAGCCAGCTCAGATGAACAGCGGTGGTTCACTGAACACACAGGGATTGGAAATTCATAACAGACTGGAGTTTATTTCAAAGTTACCTGTCCAGGTGTGTATTTTACAATTAGACACTTCCTAAAACTACAATAAAGCTGTGGTGTTTGGTATGAGTATTCCAGAAACCGGCACCGCCCCAAGTGCGGTGCCCAAAAACCGGAGACACAAATTGTTGTCCTCCCCCAGCTCACCCCAAGCACTTGCCTCAGCTCCCTGCAGCACGAGTCTGATGGAGCTGCAGAAGACAAAGCTCCCCTTTGGAACATTAAAATGTATTTGCTCTCAAGAGAAACCTTCCCATTAAAAAAAAAAATAAATTTAAGGAATCATAGGGAGATTTTGCAGCAAACTCCCAGGAAACACTTTAGCTCCTCCCTGGTGCCTGTTTGCTTGTTAAAAGTCAATCGAGTGTCCCTTTCTCTGCAATTGTCACATGCGCAATTGGGCTCCTTTCAGCAGGTCCGGAAATGTAAATGTGCCTGTGTGGAATATTATTAACAGCAGGTTTCAAAGCTGGAGGTGCTCGTCTGTACTGTTTAATAGTCACAAACAAGGCAAGGTGAGATGAGACACCTGCTAAAGCAAGACTATGCTAAAGGACTGAGAGCGTAGGTGACATCCGGTTCTTTCCCTGGGGGATGTGCGGGGAAGAGTGGGGGTGATGGCCAAGGGTCAACCAAAATCCTAGGCTAGCAGCCGCTCCTAGGCGTGTCCTAGGCGGAAGGTCGCGCTCCGAAGGTCTCCTGGGAGGCGTACACCATGTACAGGAACCCGTCCTCGTCCTTCTCGCTCTCGTACACCTCGGAGATGGGCGTGGAGACGCTCACCATGCTGTGTCCGTTCACCAGCAGGAAGAAGGCCTGGTTGGAGTTCAGCTGCAGGCGTCGCCTGGGAAAGGGGGATGAGGGGGAAGGAGTGGGACAGTGAGCATTTCCACTCGCCTTAACAAAGGACGGTCCTCCGACACTGACAGCAGCAAGATATACCATGGAATCACAGATTCAGGGAATGCTTTGGGTCAGAAGGACCTTAAAGCTCATCTGGTTCTGCCCTTCAATGCCTTTCCCTGTATGTTCCCACCCTGCTGTGCCCCTGCAGGAGGCGTTTGCCGCCCACCCCAAAGCTCTACTAAATTCATCCACTAAATCCAGTCAAGTGTATCCACTGACAGAGCCCTTACTCATGGGAAAAGTGATGTTCTAGAAGGGCATTGAACTGGAGGGACAAGGAAGAAGCACTCCTGGCCCAGGGGATCCCAGTACAACCAGCAAACACACTGCAGGTCCTTTGGCTTGCAACTCAACAACATCTCACTGGGATGAAACCCAGAGATCTGTGGGAAGATGGGGAGGGAGGATGGGCAGAGCTTCCTTGAAAAACCTGGGAAACTTTTAAATTAACTCCCTTTGCCACCAGCTGTGTAACAGCCCCAGTTTAACCTTGGAGCATCTTGCTCCCTCTTCTCCCTCCCGGGAGAAGAATCATGGGAAGGGCAGAGAGCAACAGGCTGCACAGACTGCCTGGCACAGTGAGCAGCTCATTTCTGGGTTTCCCCCTGGATTGATCATTCCAGCTGGGGGGAAATGGTTATTTCTGCTAAACTGCCTCCTGGAGAGCAGGTTTGCAGAGAGGGGCTCTCTTACCATTTAATTAGCCAAGTGAGCAAGAGGAAATAGGTTATGTGGAGCTACAACCAAAGAAAGGAGGAAAGAACAGATCAGAAGAGATTCCTGCTGCTTCCACTCACTGCTGAGAGGCAGCAGCAGCTGGAAACAAGGATTTATTTAGTTTCCAGCCACAGCCCTGGACAGGGACTCTTCCAAAACCAGGCTCTAATCTCTCCAGAGACAGCAGGCTGAGGAAAGGCAGCAGCTCTCCAAGGGCTGGGAAGGACAGGCTTTGCTGTGCACCACTGGAGCTGGCTGAGGCCCAAGTCTAGCTGGTACCAAGTTATCTATTAACAGTATAGCCAAAGAAAAAAAGTAGGAAAATCCTTCAGCTTGCAGTTATAGCCTCTTTGCCCAGGGCCTTTCATGTTCCTGAGAAATTCTGGAAGACTTGAGCAACCTGGTTCCTGCCTCCAAAACCCCATCTCCCTTTCTTAGTCATGTAGGAGCTGGGATTTGCTTGTGACAGTTTTTGCTTGGACACCCTGGACAACTCCGAGTTTTCCCAGCCTGTGGCTTTCATGAACCAGCTCCTGCTATACCACGACCAACATAAAAACTCCAGTTTGCTGCTCACTTCCCAGTTACCACTGGAGAACTCCTCCTGATCCAACAGTCCTGCTGAGCCAGCAGAATTGCACTTTACCAGAACTTCTGACCACAATTCTGACCACACAACTTCCACACCGAGGCTGTTTCCCTTTGCCTTTCCTGTAAACTGAGCTCAAGCCACTCTGTGCAAACAGCCAGGGCAGAAAGATTGGC